>JBBPDA010000132.1:15992468-16008965 GCA_037974385.1 Arnoldichthys spilopterus | reverse complement strand
ACACACACACACACACACACACACACACACACACACACACACACACACACACACACACACACACACACACAGCAAAATAGGACTGGACAGTAAGCACTTTAACACATTTTAACCTCTAAATGTCTCTTAAATTATTGTGGTATGCAGTATTTTTTGACAGGGGGGTGTGTGTGTAGGCAGGGTAGTTTTGTTCAATGATATTGTGCCATCTCATCTTGGTTAGCATTAGCTTACTTAGCACAATGACAGCATGACAGAACTGGCACTCAGCTGAAACAACTGTAGATGATGAAAATGAATGTTTGAAACAAGACATTGGTACAAGAATGACAGAAGCTGAAACCGAATGGTGCTGTGGTTTTGGAAGCTGTAGGATGTTTGCTAAGCTAATAACAGTTTGCTTAGCAAACCAAACATGCCAAACATGCCAGACACCAGATTCTGACCAACTGGTGATATAACATGAGTGTAGATGACAAAAACTCATGTCTGAGAGAGCAAATCAAGCAACGGATTGTAGCGGCCTAGTGGCATACAGTCAAAATCAAACCTGTACATGTACTGTACTGTGGTTTGCAGGGTTGTTCCAATAAATGCAAAACAAGACAACGGGTAAAGTATTCAATCAGTAAATTACAGGGAGTTCATATCTCAAAACATTGTAATGTAAAAACACACAGTGCAACATGGGCATGTGATCATTCACCATGGCGAACAGAAATTCCATTATCCAGTAACATCTAATACATGGTAATGGTTAGGGAGGCGCCCCCTTGATCTGAAGGTTGCGGGTTCAAATTTGAGGCTGGAACAAGTGCCACTAAAGTACCTGTGAGCAGAGTTTTGTCCCCAAGCTCTGCTCCCTGGGCGCTGCCCATGTCAGCTGCCCACTGCTCCTACACGGATAGGTCAAATGCAGAGGTTGCAAATAATTACACACCTCACCACTGTTTGAACACCAAGACCTTTACTACCAGCACCAGCCAGCGATCATATTATACACCACACTCCTCCAGCTCTATACTCTTTAGGAGATGCTTTTGACCATCACAACCAATCAGTTGTTCCAGGTGAGCATGGTGGGTGGGTCCAGGGTGGGTATTAAATGCATTTATGTAATCCAACAAGCAAGTGATTTTGGTCAAATGAATGCAGAGCTATCTTTAATCCTGCCAATTTACCAATGCATTTTTGGATACACTGTTACATACAGTTTTAAGTTAAGAAAATCACTGTACCTTCATTATTCCTGTACTGACTGTTCAGAGACACTATGTGGCTTTCTTAACCAACAGTTGGATGCAGATATATTTTCAATGCTACAATCTTCACTGAAGAAAATGTCATGAACTGGAGGCTGCATGCTCAGTGCCTAATGCGTCACAGCAGCTTAATCCCTGAGGAAATGAAGAACTGAAACATGTTGACTCAGAAGGGGAATACCAGTGATCGCTGATGAATACACTGAATAAGGATGGGTTCTTTAAGGCCAATGAGGTGAAGCATTTCAACTTTCTCCAAAGGGTGTCCACAGTGAAACGAATTACTCTTCCATTTCGATTTCACTGCATTAAAAGAATAGACTTTAGCCTTGTGGCTATCTACAGATACAGATAGTACATGAAAACTGAAGACTGCTGAAAATATTTGTAGCTATACCACAGCTGCACCTTTTGGCCCATAGCATGCAGTCTGCCCACAGCTAATTGGTGTAAGCTTCCTTTACTACTTTCCTACATGCGTCTAACAGCTCCAGTGCCAAAGAAACTCCAGACACAGCTGATTGACTACACTGGAGAAAAGGGAAAATTGTGTAAATTATTTTAGAAGTTGTTTTTTTCCCTCTTTTTTTAAACTAAATTATTCCTTTAAAAAGCATGAGTGAGAATTGATCACGCATTTCCAGATCAGGGGCAAACCCTCCAATCTGTCTGGAAAAGTGACTCAAAGAGCAGCCTTCACTGCATGGGGCAAAAAAAAACATAATAAAGCCACAGTTTCTTCCCAGAATGACAATGCATCAGAATCTATGGTTGCACAACACCGCAGCATGCAGGAGATTAAAGGATTAAATCACGGGTCAATAGTTTCATCTTTTGTTGATGTTCCAGCTTATGACTGCAGTTTCATAAAGGTAAAGCACCGAGAAGGCCCCGTGTAAAAGGTGACTGATGTCATACTGCTGGAACAGAATGACAAATGAAAAAAGTTACGAAAAATCATTACGTGAGCGACCCTCGACCACCTACAGCATGCAACGGCTATGCTAAAAACGCAAGGGAAAAGACATTTAACATGATGAAATCTGACTTTAGAAGATGGTTGTTTTCACAAAGGGAGTATCAGTGTCATCAACAGTCAGCAAACAATATTAACTGAAGCAGTTCTAAGCCATCAAACTGAGGAATTTGACCAGGGTTTGCGAGTAATGCAATTTGGTCACACCTAGCCATAAATTCCTCTGACATTCTTCAGGACTTTTCCATATACAGAGATCCCAGGGCATGATTGTGATTTATCAGTGAGGGATGAAGGTCATACATGAAGTAGGCAGCACAAGTGTCCATTTTTCGGAGCCGAAACTATACAAACGCTAAAAATACACCACGTGTACTTTTCAAGGTAATATAGTCAACATGAACGTTCATAATAGCGCAAAGGTTTGCCAAACGAGCATACCCTCAGTGGAAAGAGCTCTCTTGTCAATCATATAGAATAAGCTGTTTACACAGTTCACAAAAGCTTGTTTCAGTAGAGCGAAGTCAGGCCTTTGTCTGGCCACTTATAAAGGACGAGTCAGTAGCCACATTGTCGAAGCACTAAATATAGAGGAGCATGACGGAAGTGAGGATTCAAATAATCTTAATCCATCAACATCTGCCAGTCCATTAGTAACAAATAGCGTTGGGTGTTGTAGTTACAAACACACACTTTTTCAAGTTCAGACATGGAAGCTGGAAAACCTCCAGTTTTCATCCAGACAAAAATATCGCTGACCTTGAGAGAAGCAAATTTAAACAGGTTTGCTTTCCACTGATGCAATAAATGGTAAATCTTGTTTTTGACAAGTTTCTTATTAGGGGTTCACAGTAATTGCTGCAGTAGAACATGTGTTGAATTTTAGTGCGGTTTAAAGCTTTTTTGGAATTGTGTTAAACATTCATGCTTTGTTTGTGCTATTATATGTTTTGGACACCTTCTCACATGGTCTTGGTTTGTTAACATGTCCAACTAACCTAAATAGATAAAAAGAGCCAATTGTGGACATGTGAGTTTAAAATTAGCCCAAAAACTGGTATTTCCAAATATATAATCATTTATCAGTCAGGATTTATGTTTGACAGTACATAACCATTCATGAAAGACCATATTTGCCAGATAGGATTTTGCCTCATTTGGACATTAAATGATCTATAGTGCTGCAGAGGAACATGTGCCCTGGTTATGCACCTTCCTGGCCACAGGACTCCACATGGAGGTCCAGCTCAGGCAATAGTGAGGGCAAAAGTAACAGCAGGCTTCAGGACTGAAAGAGAAACTCAGTTGTTACGACTCAGCCAGGCAGATATGTGAGACCAGCTGCAGAGGAGATGGCCCCTGAAAGGAAAAGTCGGTTTCTGGATGGATATGTTCAGTATGGCAATGTCCAATGGGGAGGTGGGGTAGGGCTGGGTGACATTGGTGTTAGTATTGATTTGCAGATTTACAGAAAACAAAAATTATATCAATAAAAAAACATTGCAGGTTTACTGTGGCTGTGCCAGTAGAAGTGCACTCTGCAAGGTACCTTTTGCACTAAGAAAATAGTGCTTTAAAATGAAGCACATGTGCATCAGTGGAATATGAATAAAATAAATCACTGTGCTCCCAAATGGCACAACTGTCCAAGCGCTGGCTTCATCAATAGGGTTTTCAGTCCTAGGTGGAACCACAGCCACCCATGCTCCAAGGGAGCACAAAACTCTCTTGAGTGGGCTCCCTTTCTATCCCCATCATGCATAGGGATGCTAGTCAGCACAAGTGTATGCTAGCTGATATAACAAAACTGGCACTCAGAGCTATCCTTCAAGCATGTCCAAAGACAGTGGATCAGGGGCATTTCAAAAAGATTCAATGGCTGGTTTCACATGACTCAGACAAAGAGCATGTGCTGCCCTTCACCCAGTGTTGGTAGTAATGTATAATGTGGTGGTCCTAGTTGCTTAGTGCTTGGATTTGACCAAATTGGGCAGAATATATATATATATTTGCCAAATGTATATTAAATAAAAGAAAGTAACTATTATTAATGTATTAGTAGTGTTATGTGAAAAGGACATACACGTTTAACTAAATTCATGGCTACTGGACAAGCTTCTACAAGTAATTCATCTGTTCTTTTAGTAGAGAGTACCAGTAGATCATATAGAACTGAAGAAGTAGGTATACGGTCACTAGTTATCGTCTGTGAATTTTAAACCTGGTTAGTCATATCATTAATATCAATATAATTAATAATATAGCTAAAAAACCTGAACGGTTTTTAGTAAATACTCAAAGTTCTGAATGGGAGCATGTATAAATGGTCTGGCAGCCAAAATTAAGATTGCCACATCCCTCCCTCATGTCACCTTATATCAACAGGATATTGTAGGGGCAGGATGCAGTAACATTGACTCATTTCCGCTCATTACTTCAGATGACATCAATGTCGAATCTCCTAACACGTTTTCATAGCCTAAACTGAAGTTGTGGAGAGGGGGACGACGACGAAAAACACAAGTCAAAGCTGCTTAATGTGGTGATTTACAGTGAATCAATATAAGCAGCTCATCAAACGGTGCCTTAAATCCTCTGAGCACTATAGACTGTGAATGCAGTCTGATGCATCTTTCATTGATCTGGAACATCATTTAGTCAGCACATAAGAACTGCTTCAAGTTCACAAGTCCTTCCCTTTGAGCTAACAGACACATGACATGTCAGCGTAATTAAAGTCATAGATAACTTGTCCAAAAAATAAGCTGCTCTTCTCAAAAGGTAGAAAATTACCCACGACCCCCCGTGAATTAGCTTGAGCTATCCAGCAAAGAGCAAAATGCAATAATCTCAAATGTGTGACATAATTGCTCGCTAATCACATGAAAGGCATCAGTGTGCACCATAATGACACAAAGTCGACATTTACTTACAAAATCAACCAAACTTCAACTTCAGATAACTCTGCTGAACTCGAACAACTCCATTGCTGACTCTGTTCACTCTGGTTTAAAGATGCGGCATTACTCAAGACTATGTACCGTATCACCAAAAGAAAAGCGCAGAGCCGAAATCCAGTCAGCTAATTAATACTTGATTTAAGCGTGCATGGATTCCCCATCACAGCGCATGTCTATCAGCAATGCCTTCTCATTCCCTTCCCTCTCTTTAGAGAAATCTGTCTAGAGCGCACCTTTCTTTCTTCTCCACTTAAAATTCCTCAACGCATCCTTGGCCTCCACACGAAACAGACTGCGCTCATTACCTCGGATTTGCATGTCTGCTACATAGCGGTGCGAGCAGAGATGAAACAGAACCCCCAGTGGCTGCCTCCATCAGACTGACTTCGCTCATCTGACGGCACAAGGCCCAAGGAAAAAAAAAAAAAAAAAAACCTAATCATGGTCTCATAAATGCCTCACGCTAACAGGGCAACAACAATGCGTCGAAAAAAGTTGATTAGCTAAGCTGTACAGAGTGTTGATGGAAAACAGTTGAGAAGTCATCCGCTTAAAGCTCTATAAAGCTTCATGATGTTCATATCACTTTTATACCAAATTCTTATCTTCACATCGTTTAAAACCACAAAATGCCCTTTTCATCGTCTCATTGTTACATAATGAATGGGAGTTTGGTGATTCACGGCTTTGTTATGACTAGTGTTTGATAAATGAGTGATTGTCATTGTGAACACAGTACAGCACATAGTGCCCCACAATGAAATGCAACCTCTGCATTTGACCCAACTGTGTAGGAGCAGTGAGCAGCTAACACGGGCAGCACCTGGGGAGCAGCGCCTGGGGATGGTACCTTGCTTACAGTCCAGGATTTGAACTGGTGACCTTCAGATCACAAGGGCAAGTCTGTAACTGTTACAGCACTACTGCTAATACAGCTGGAGTGGAAAGGTTTTTTTAAGAGACACTGTTTGAGATTCAATAGATTTTGTCATGTGCACAGTAGAACAAGTTATACTGTCCAATGAAATTCCTACTTTGCTAGGAAGAATTAGCTGAGGTATAATGCTGCACTATAAGCAAAAAAAATCATATACAGTGAACGATGTCTGAACAAGAGCAGCAGTAGTAAAGGGAAACCAATAGAAAATAGCAGAGGGTAACTTTTCAAAAAGTTGATCTTATAATATAGGAGTTCTCAAATTCAGACCTTGAATCCAGATTCCTGTCCTGGATTTTGTAATCACCAGTAGATATGACAATTATATAGTATATCAATCAATTGATATCAAATATATCAAACTATAATATGTCAATTATAACAACAGCTCAGTAACTAGTGGCGATACCAAAATCCAGGAGTGGAATCTGTATTCAAGGTCTAGTTTCACGAACCCCTGATATAATAGGAGTTACTAACCAGTTATAGTAGAACAAGAGTCCAATACATCAAAATTTTTACATCATGTGTAAAATTTGACATCAGTTGCACTACAGTTAAATTTAAACGTCATATTCTAATGTTCACGCTGAATACAACGTTTACAAAAAATTGCTAGATCTGTAAAAGAGCACAACTGAACAAGTGAACGTTGAGGTGTTAAAATATCTAGCTTGCTAAATTTATATGCACTTGACTCAACTATAAACCGAATCTTTAGGAATCTGTAAATCTCATCTACAGGATCTAAGTGGCAATGACAATCAAATTACCTCTCATTTAAAATTACAAACCATTCACTCTCACAGCAACTTCATAATAATGAAACAAAGCTGCTTTGCCACAGCTGCAAAACGTTATAAACAGTTCAGCTTGCTTCAGTTATATAGTACATGGCACTTGAATTAATGAAGCCTTTGAAATCAAATACTTTCTCAGTAGAGAACAGGCCAGAAAAAAACATGGAAGTCACTCGAATTAAGAAAATTCAGTAGGATATGAAACGGTCTCATTCTCATGTTCTCTTAATAAGGAAACAAATGCCTGAATAACTCTTGTAATGAAGTGCAAGTTTTAGTGACTGGCTTGTAGTTAACAGCTCCTTACTGCAAAGTGTAATATAAAATTGTAAAATTGATTGTTTTATTTGTTTGCGCTTCCATTCCTACACACTATACTTAAAAAAGCAAAGTCTGAAAATAGTTGAAATAGTTTTATGACTAGCTCAGTGTGCTGCAAAACTGTTGACATTCTTTTTATATCCAACGCAAGCAAAACTTTGGCAGATATCACCTAGAATATGGGGAAACTGTTTGAACATAGTATTCAAACTATGCTTGCATCATGTGCATGCCCACACAATCAGACACAGAAAAAAATCCAGGCATGTTTTGGTTTTTTTGTCCAAGAAGGTAGCCTTTAGTAGTAGTTCTCTTGTTGTTGTAGTAAAATTAAGCAGAAAAATCATGTTAAAACTATTTTTTTTTTAAATATTCTGATAAAAGCCTCATTAAATTATATTCTGAAGTACTATGCTATGCTTTTGCCATATCGGGGAGTAATACCGCAATAATTCTAGGTATTTTCACACTGCACAACATGAGTCCTGGTTTCATCTTTTCTGAAGATGGGACAGACATGATACATCAGTAAAACATGGTTGCCAAATCACCACTCTCACATGTATTTAACATATTACAACATATATTTTAAACAGATTTTGCACCGTTTCCCTTCTTTACCTCAGTTGGGATTAACTTTAAAATGCAAAATACTTTCATATCACGGTGTATAAAATTAAGAAAATGCAAATCACACCTAAAAACATTTCATAACAGATCATTTGGTAGAATTTTAAAGGACGCCTTTCCAAACAATCTCCCAGCTCACTGATAATCTGTTACCAATAGAACAGAAAGTGGGGAAGAAAATCTCTTGTTGTAATGGCTGGCTGGGCATCAACATAATGCAATTATTAGCTAATCATGCTAAACAGGGCAAAATGAGTAAATCAGCTAGCCTTTATTTATTATTATGGTAAAAAATAAGCAGACAGGTCATGTTTAAATGTGTGTAAAAGCTGTGCATATAAAATATTTAAAACCTCACTTTTACACATTGATTATTTTGATGCGTTTTAAAACGACCTAACCATAAAAAATGATTTAACAATAAAAAGCTGCGAGTTCCTTTTAAAAGACTATATGTATTATAAAATATTCAAAATTAACATATGAAGATAATTATGGCGACCTTAAAAAAATGTATCAAAAAGTATAAAAACACTGTGTGGGAAATTAATGCATATGGCCTAGTGTGTCCATCAGGGGCAGCTTGTTACTGTAGTAAAGAGCGGCAGGGGAATTCAAATATGCATTAACATTGTGCAAACTGCCAACCAATCATAGCCGATTCAGGGAAATTGGTGAGTACTTTTATCCTGCAACATTACATCACAGAAAAGAGCAAATAAGGACTATTCCCAATCAATCATATTGCCTTTGCCGCCAGCTGACAAGTGCGTTAAAAACTTGGGCTCCTGTCAGACTGCTATAAATCTCCATTGTCTCCAAAAGAACCAGCTTTTGGGATCATCATCATTTGTCTTGTTTTTCTGCGCTGGTTTCATCCCAACTCATCAATGACGTTATTACAAAAGAACCAAGAGAAAGGAAGCTGTAGACAAGGGCAAACTAAACCCGGCAGAGGTTAAAAAACCTTTGCCTATCTGGTTCACCGAGTTAAAGGCCACATGATGTATTATTTGTTAATTGTTAGTGATGTACTGGAGAGGTATTGGCACTGATAGGGACTTAATTAAACACATCATCCCTCAGAAACGACCGAACCACATTCAAAGCTGCTAGGAAACACCTAGTAAAACCATTGCCATTTATTAAAGTATATTGGAAGCCCGGCAGATTTAAGGCAGAATCTGGGGTTGGGTCCTGTATTTCTGTATATAAGATTTTGATTGTTTATTATATTGTATTGTTCATTAATACCCTTTGTGTATGTGCGTGTGTGTGTGTGTGTATATGCATGTGTGTGTGTATGCATATAAATGCATATATGAGTGTTTACACATGTATATATATATATATATATATACATACATATCTTCAAACATATATTTAGGTTAATAGTATAAACATATGTTCAAATAATACTTATAAACATTAGTTAACACTTTTCTTTATATAATTGATATAATTCCTTATTACGTATCCATACCATAGATTATGTATTATTGTTTATTATATTGCTCAGTGTATTGTGTCGTTTACATTTTGTGGTGTTGTGTTTTATACTGTTGTACTTGAGCGACACCATCGACCGGAAACAAATTCGCTCACATGGCCAATAAACACAATTCTAATTCTGATTCTGATATGTACTTTGCCATTAGGAGACATCGATATCAAGAAACAAAGGAGATAAAAAAACAAATGACCAATTCTTAATACCAGTTACTGGTTTGTTATTAGGTTTATTAGCATATTTGAGTGTTGATAGCACAGATTTCTACAATATGCAAATAAAATAAAAACTTTTCAGAAGCACTTCAATCGTTTTTTTGTCTTTAAGGCTATCACATGAGCCAATAAATGTTCATTTTAAAAGCAAATTACATATGGGAACCTATATAGACATTTAGGTAGGGCTGGGCAAAAAAACATCCTTCCTGATCATGAAAAATTTTGTTTAAAATATTGAAAATATTGTTTAATAAAATGCCTTTCTGAGCATAGAATAGATGTCATCAGTACATACAGAACAGTCACCAACTGCATGTTTCGTTACAAAGTGTAACTAGTCCTGGTGGATTTAGTGTATTTAGCTCAGTGATATCCTGTTACCAAAACAGAGAGTGGTTTTTAGTGGGGGTGGGAGGTGGGGGATCTCTCTGGCTGGCTACCATCAACATTATGCAATTATTAACTAACGATGCTAAAAAGGATTAAAAAAAACTTTTAGATAGAAGAATATTCACAAATTTGTTGTTTGGTTTATCCTTGTCCAGCAATTCCGTTTCTTTTTCCATGCCTTTGGTAGCCATTCTGTGCATTATTATTAACTAACAATGCAGCACATACAAAACATACAAAAGACATAACTGCAGAGCCTGCAGAGCTAATCTACAAATCAACAGATGCTAGGCTGAATAGGCTGCTCTAGTTTCAGAGGGAGTTGAGGTGGAGGGAGTTGCAGCTCAACCAGGCTGAATGACCACTGCTTTAAGGAACTTAAGGAACTTGTATTTTGTGAAAATCAACAGCATTGGAACTGCACAGTCACACCCTAACTACCAATGAAAGGTGACCCTATTGAGCCTAATAGCAATATGTAGCAATATAAACACAGTGTAACAAATTATCCAGAACATGCACTTCTTGCTGAGTCTGAAACATGGCTAAAATTTCTGCCAGCTGTTGATGTGGACTCCAGCTTAGTTTAAGTTAGCTCCATCAGGGTTAATCTGAATGACAAAAAAACCAAAAGGCTCTTTGACCTTTTGGGCATCAACATACATTTTTCTGAAAAGTTATGACTCAAAGATGTGACCAAAAAAATCTTTGCAACCTCAAAGCTCAGAAGGTACAATATTGAACAGCTCAGTATCACAGGGGTTAAGCAACACGAAATCAGTAAGCAACACCTCAAAGATTCAGAGATTCTTCATTTTTGTTGATCATACGCAGCTCTTTGCTAAAATACCTTTTCTAAATGCAATACAGCAGAAACCATAAGGCAACTATTTCAGCATTGCACTTACTAATGGAAAATGTTCAGCCAAGCTCACCGGAGGAATTTGCACACTGGTTCCAGATATCCCTGATCAGCGTACAAAATGTTTCAACGAATAATTTATTTAGAGACAGTGGACAGCAGTGACATTTTTTTATTATTATTAGGGAGCACTGTTCAGCACAGCCCCAGCAAAACTGTGCACAAAGCCTAAATCTTTTAGATCTCAAACACATAACATTTGGTTCCTTCTAGGCCTTGCTCTCTGAACTGCTCTTGTTTCAGATGACTCACTTGGCAGAAGTCACACGTCATGTGGCAGGCAGCATGACTCATTCAGAACAGAGGATCGCTGGTGCAAAGTGCTGACCTGCCATTATCGTCCACCGGGAGCCTTATATTAGCACTGATAGCTTTCCAAGCTTGCAACAATGTTTGTAGCATTTCAACCGCTTCAAAAAACAAAATGGCTACATACTTCTGCATTCTTACTTAATAAAGCCTGAAGGGTAATGCACTCAAAACTGCCATTTTCAACAAATGAAAGGCATTATGTCAAAGATTTTGTGCAAATGGTAAATATTCCACTGTCGCTGTTTATGTAAAGAGAAAACTACAGGGAAAATCATGCAAAACTGAAAAAAATTAATACAGTTTATATAATCATGATTTTTAGTGACCTAAACACTGAATTTATGGGTACGCTAAGGGGCATTCACAGAATGCATTATTCATTTTGATACATTATGAGTCTTTAGATTTTTATATATCAAAAAATAAGAAGGGGCTAAAAAATGTGCTCTATACTAACGTTAATGTTTCCCTTCTCAGTTAATTCGAGCATTCAGTATTTTAAAACACAATATCTGAAACAACAGTTGTGCTTTACAGAGTCCCAATCTACAGCTATAGCCACAAGCTAATGTTAGCTGCAAGCTAACGCACTTGTCACAATACAAAGAAATGAGTCAACAGTTGTGCTTTACAGAGTCCCCATTAACAGCTATAGCCACAAGCTAATGTTAGCACCAAGCTAACATGCTACTTGTAAGCGAACATGCTTGTCACAATACAAAGAAACGAGACAATGTTTAATGTTATATATTTTGCTGCATTACAACTTCTGTAAAGCTGCATCACAAACAAGAGACCACACATTTTGTTAACTTTGGACATACATTTGCCAGCAAACAACAGATAATAAACATGCTATTGTATTCACTAGCTAGTTATCCATGTTAATAAATTAAAGGGTTAATTAATATCATGGTGGAATAGTAGCATAATTTTTATTTTATCAAAAATGTGTAAAACTAGGCCTTGGAGTTATGCTTAATATTAAATTAGCCGAATAGTACCTCATCACACATGCAACCTTTCAGAAATGGTAAGGAAATAAAAGATGGAAAGCCCACTAAAAATGAAAAAGACCAGAGCTGTTTTAGAGATCAACAATTTATAGTCAAAATTAATTTGACACTAAGATCATAAAACTAACATACTGTTCGTGAGATTTTTTTCCTACATGAAAGGATCCTAAAATATTTTTTTAATTTCATCCTGTTATTGGTAAAATCTCATGTACTATTTGGATCTAAAAAAATTCTTAAATAACGATTTATAGCATTCAAAGAAAGAAAAGACAAATCGTTTCAGATTTCTATAAAAGAGGCTTTTTTTAAAAAAAAAGGAAAATCTAAATATTGGTATGCAGTTTTCACTGCATGCACAGCACATGAACTGATGCAGTCGAGGACATAGAAAAAGAGAAAGAGAAAAAATTCTAGCCTATCAACTAAAATTGAGGATGTGCGTGAAACGAATGACGACAGAAGATTAGCAGTATCGGCCAAAAAAATAGCTTGTAATCTGCTCGTCTTCAATGTTTTTTTCCCCTAAATGATCATAAACAAAAAAGAGAAAAAAAAATACAGAGCTGTTTGGGTGTGTGTGTGGTCACTCTCTTCGGCCATTAAACTCCCCATGAAAACAGTCGGATACCCCCTACTGAAGGCAGGCTTTTATGAGCGACTTTCTCTTTTGCATGTTAATGGGGAGGGTGAATCAAGACAGGGGAATTGGAAACATCAAACCAGATTTTAGAGACAGCAGACTAAATAACTAAACACACACCCTGGAGCGGGCGTACCGGGGGGTTTCTATGGGATTGGACTGTTCAGGACCACTCATGTCAGGCAAAGCTGCAGGATTCAGAACAAACTGACATATCAAAGGAGCAAAGCCTTGTAAAGGGTAAAAGAGCGGTTCAAGAAGCCACATTCAGCTTTAAATTTCTCTCTGCTTTGGTGCAAGACAAAAAATGACAAAATATAGCTATTAGTGTTCAAGTTGAGACGCGATTCGGTTCACGTTCTGAAAAAAAGCAGCTTTTTTTCCCAACTGAAATGACAGTAGATTGGAAGTTGCTTTTTTAATAATTTATCCCAAAATTTAACCACAATCAGTTGATGCTTGAACTCAAAATGCCCACACTGTGGCTTCCATTTCTCTAACAAATGGGGAGAGGAGTTTACGAGGAAATCCCCTTATGCTTAATAACGTCCTTGATTTCAACTTATGTGCGACATTTGAAACCATAACCTTTGTAGATGACGGCAAGGCATCGCTCCTCTTTTCATCATGCATTCAAGCTGTGAAAACGTACAAATCCTGTATTTTCTAGGACACAACCGATAAATCATGTGTCTGACAATACAGATACTGAGCATGCACAGACAAAATTGCCACTGACAAAGCGCTTACAATTAGTCTCTTGCCTCAAATTGTAAGGAATCTCGGACAACCTTTTAAAATAAATAGGGTCTTGCTCACATGCCATGTCAATCTCTATGGCTGAGACGGTAAATCTGAATAAAGATCATTATAGTTCAAATAACAAAATGTGACATAAACCATGTAAAATATATTCAAATCTAACCTTAAGTGACCATAACATGGTGTCATATAAACAAATATATGATTTTTCCTAAGAAGAGAAATCATATAAGAATCAGGAATAAGAATTAAGTATAAATTAAATAAAAAAATAAAGAACAATTTGACCTTTTGATGTTTAAGAAGTCTGGAAATTAGCATCCATAAAATAAAGAGAACAACGGATATTCAAAATTCAAGAGCCTGTCATATGCACACCTGGAGAATTCCTAAGGGGACAAGTGAAGTGATATGACCAATGGGCAACCCAAAATGTAGCTGTACCCCTCTTTATCCACTGTATCATTCAGCAAATAAAACTCTTTCTGGCACTCCTAGAAGACTTTAAAAGTAGGTCACTCAGTCTCCGGTGACTCACCAATGCTGGCAAGAAACCAAATAGCTCAGGTAAAGTGAAGGCACAAAGTTTACTGACTAAAGCTCGCTGGTAAAGAGGTCACGTCGTAACCATTTCAATCAGTTGTATTTTTACTATTTTCAAACCAAGCACATCCTCCTGCACAGGACATTAATTACTTATGGGTGTCTTTATAGTACATGGTGCAAAGTAAAACTGGGTCTTCAGCATGTACTCAGGAGCATAGGCATGGAGACACAATGTGTTTTCTGAGAAAAAGAAAAAAAAAGAAAAAAGCATTTAAATCTTTTCCAAGCCCTAAAAAGAGGTACCAGTCAAGTCCATGTATATCTACTAGTGCTGGGCAGTTCTGATAAAAACACATGACCATTTTCCAAAGACCCAAAACTGTAAAAATGTGACATATAACTTTAAGAAACCCTGTTTGACTTAAAATTCAGAGTTCACCAAACTACAAATCGTAAGTCACCAAATGAAGAATAGACTACTGTCCAGTGAACTTTAAAGATGCTCAATACATTTCAAAAATTACATCAACCAGGTTTACTGCAGCAGAATGTCTGCATCTAATTCATGTTTCTACATGTGTAACGCTACAGAAATAAATGTCTGATGCCTGTGTAATACAAACTCTTAACTGTGTGTGAAAATCTCCTTTTGCCTGAAATTTTGCTTGCCAGCATGAGTGTGTGCTCATTGTTGCCCTTACCATCATGTAACTAACTGAGTGTGATGCAATCTCAGATTTTAAGAAGGTAACACAAATTATATTATTAGTAGCAGTGGTTGTAGTGGTAGAGATGCATTGAAGTGGGATTTGTAGGCCGATCCAGATTGCTGCTATTTTACATGCACATATCTGCTGGTGGTAATACTGGTGATGAAATCTTGGGGCTACATCCACCTGGATCACTACAATATAACTTGCACATAATGTTTATTTCATTAAGCTTTAAAATGAGGTTAAATGAGTAAAATGAAGTCATTCACCTAAAAATCCTGCTCTTCCAGAGTGCAGTAAATGCATCAGTATTTACTGGTTGGAAAGACCCCTGAATCTAAACAGCTGTTTGTCAATGTTAACCTTGTTAAGTAAAAATCTGCCAATACTGATGTGATTCCAATATTTGCATGCATCCCTTATTGTTACTATTATTTTCTTTTTATTATATAAAGAAAAACATGCCATATTGGTGCTGCATCCAGCAAATGACACACATTGCGATTACGTTTTGATGAAGTAAACCATATGTAAACTGGCTAACAGAATGATAAAGACAACACAGCTCTAAAGAATACGATCACACTGACATTCAGAAAGCACCAACTTAAACTGAAAATCAACATCACAGGGTCACACCAAAACTGGTAAAGACAATATAAAATCCGCTTCTTTTATCTAAAAAAAAAAGACACCAGGTGCAGCTTTCTCCAGGAGACTGGCCTAGCTGTCCAAATGCAGCCGCTGGCAGGGTCACCGCAAGGCCTAGGATTCCAGCCGGTCTATTTACGAGGAGATGACTCAGCCAGTCCAGCCCAGCATCAACCACCGAGGGATATGTCATAATAAAGTTCCATTTATCAACGAATCTAACATCCTCTTACCAGCGGAGCAATGCTCAATGAGATGGTTGGACAAAAATCTAATTCACCCCAAATGTAGTCCAAAACATGCCTGAAAATTACATCTGTAGTTTTTAAACTGGAGCTTGACTGCTAATGTTGCTAACAAGCAATGGAATCTAATGTGCATGAATTACCATTGTGCAAACTGCAAGAATAAACCACACACTTAAGTAATCTCAAACAGACTTCCTTGTGTGTGGTTTCTGACGGCATAGGACACCTCATCAGTAATAGTGGCTGAAAGCACGAACAGAATTCGGTCCCTGTTCAAAAATAAAAGAAGCAAACACCTTCTGATCAAGTACATTTAGGGTGATTGGGGGGAAAGCTACTATAGCTTTAATAGCACTGGAAATGACCAACTCTTCACAACGGTACAGTCGAGGCGGGATGAGTCAGCCCCTCCCCCACTCGGCACGCAGGGAGCGTGCTCAGTCCAAAGGAAATATGACTCATTTGAGTAACATGAGGCATTCTTCAGAAATCTCTACAGAGCGCTTGTTTGTTAAGTGAAGAGCACACTGTGAATGCAGCACTGTAAGAGTCCAAGAGAGAGAGAGAGAGAGAGCGAAAGAGAGAGACAGCAAGAGCGAGGGGGAGAGAGAGAGAGAGAGAGAGAGAGAGAGAGAGAGAGAGAGAGAGAGAGAGAGGGGGAGAGAGAGAGAGAGAGAGAG
>JBBPDA010000132.1:15960401-15992368 GCA_037974385.1 Arnoldichthys spilopterus | reverse complement strand
GAGAGAGAGAGAGAGAGAGAGAGAGGGGGAGAGAGAGAGGGAGAGAGATAGAGAGAGGGAGAGAGAGAGATAGAGAGGGGGAGAGAGAGGGAGAGAGACAGCGAGAGGGAGAGAGAGAGATAGAGAGGGGGAGAGAGAGGGAGAGAGACAGCGAGACGGAGAGAGAGAGATAGAGAGGGGGAGAGAGAGGGAGAGAGACAGCGAGAGGGAGAGAGAGAGAGAGATAGAGAGAGGGGGAGACGAAGAAGAAAAGAGAGACAGGCTGTAGGGGGTGGAGGGCTTTCTGGGTAAGGGGAGTCATCACTCAAGAGTGTCAGTTTCGTCTTTGTAGCTGTGCAGCTCCACAGAGGGTTTCCTTGGCTGCATTCTGGGGTTTTCTGAATCACACTTGCAGAATCATAGCCCTTGAGAAAAATGTTTTGAACAATTTACTTTGTTTAAAAAAAAAAAACTCTTCAGACCTGCTGTGGAAATCAGGCTAGAGCTACATATTAATCATGATCACACTGGCCTTAGCATTGCTTTAATTACAGAAGGCTGAAATATGAAAATAAGCCCTCAAACCAATCATATTTTAACTTGAGCTTCTGGACCAACCACATATGTCCTTCATATGATTCATATGATCCAAATATACAAACAATTTTTATTGTTGTTAATGCTAGTAGCTGTTAACAGCATTTTTCTACCTTGACCTAAACCATGCGTAGTGCAGGTTGAAGCCCAGCTGCTAATTGCTGACGTTACAGAATTGATTGAAAATTACAATTAAATATAAAAATTAATCACTGTATGAATAAGAGGCTACAGTTATTGATAAACTGGAATCAGTTACTGTATATAATGTTTATGACAATGTTTATGTACATTACAGTTATGTACGTCTATTGAGTGGAACATGCACTTGCTACTGTTCTCACTGGCTGTCAGTGGTGAAAATTAGAAGCTGTTTTCACTCTTTGGCGATCATGTGATTTTCATGTTGTTGAAGTCAAGTTTTTTTTGTCCACTCATACAGCTATAAAAAAGCACCATTTTTGATAGGAAATAATGACACAGGTAATATATTAAGAGGCATATGATAAGGCCAATATGTAGCAATATAATTGCAATACTTGGTCAAGATCACATGGCCCTCAAGCAGGTGCATGATGAACCATATTGGTTTCAGTACGTTTTTTAAAAAGTCTTCACCAATATCAGTTTTCTTTTGACTACTGATAACTCGAGCCTACTTCAGCAACTAGGCAGAATAAGCAATGCTTTACTACGGAATACCATACTTCTAAATGAGGAAGAAAAGGGAAACAGAACCAGTCTTTCTGCAGCAGTTTACGTTGCATATAGTCATACAGCCTCATTAAGCTTTTTCACAAGGCTCTACATTTCCTTTTAATCATGTAAGAACTAGGCTCTAGTTCAAAAAAGCATGACACCTTGTATGCTGGGCGTACGACAGGAAGAGTCTCATTCAAAATTTAAGCTTAATGTTGAACATTAATTATCACAAGGCAAACAGGTTTATGCTGACTGTATAATTGCAGAAGCCTCTGAAACTTGCAGTAAACAAATGGAACGCTGAACAAAAACTCAAAATAAAGAAAAAAAAATCATGACAATAGCAAGATTTTATATTAGACTTCTTGTCAAAGCAATAGCTTTCCACTATGCTAGCCTTCTGCTAGCCTTCTGTCTTCTGACTAATCTCCTTGCTCTTTAACCAATTAAGTTTGTTAATCAAGGGTTTGTATTAAACTTCAGCCACTTTGACTTTCGTAAGCTAAAGCAAAAACCACTGAGACGCTTACCAAAAACTCTAAGACCACAGAGGGAATGAGACTGAAATTGCTCTGTGCAGAGCACGGATAATTGACCATCTTTTGCAGGTTATTAGAGCTGGGTCTCTTTAGAGGTGTATTTTCAACTACAGCTGAGTGTGCACTAAGCTAAAGTAATTAAAATGGATATCAAATGGTATTAGGAGAGCTTGATTATCATTACTTAAGCTGTGTAAGCTTAGCAAAATCCTTTCACTGAGCAGAGCCAGCAAGTCTGAACTGAATATAGAGCCTATTGCTATCTACAGCTGGGAGAAAATAGAGAGTATAAACATGTTTCGGTATTTCTACCAGATGGCAGTGATCTTTTAAAACAGAGACTGAAAGTTAAATGGCATATCATGGAAAAGTAAACTTTTTCTTCTAAAAAAAAGCATTTAACAGCTTTTGAGTAACCATAATTCGAAAGAATGTTTCTACTGCATTTAACAGCTTTTGAGTAACCATAATTCGAAAGAATGTTTCTACTGCAGTTGAAAAGAAGTCCAGTAGGTGGCAACAATGTATTAAGTCAGGCTGAAGACCAACTGCTTGTTTGTGGTATGTTGCTACGGCAGAACTTATTGTCTTGTTCAAATTTGGTTTTATGAGACGTTTCGGTCACCTGTAATGTTCAAGCGAAGTAAAAAATCAGAATTGATGTTTTATTAATTACAGGGTCTACAGGGTCGCTTGCTAGAGTGACACCAACTTCAGCCTTAGCTAACCTCCTTTGCATGGGAGCAGCCATGATGCCTGCAACGCCACTGTTCCACTGCTCTAAACCACTGCCGGAGCTCATAAACTTGTCTAAAAGCTACCTTTAACAAATGACTGGGGTTTCTTGAAAAAGTAATAACTGTATTGTAAATTCATATCATTGTGTTGGGACAATCGTGGCCTAAAGGATAGAAGGTGCAAGTTGCCTGTTCAATTCCCAGAATCTATGGCTGAAGTGCCCTTCAGCAGGGCACCTAATACCCAACAGCTTCCTGAGTTGGCTATGTAGCTGCCCACTGCTCCAGGAGTGTGAGCGCTAGTGCTCCGTACTTTGGATGGGTAAAATTCAGAAATGGAGTAGATAAAATAAATAAAATAAAGTATCATCATCATCAAGTATCATGATTCATCAAACTTTTTGTGCCACCATGGTAAACCAGCCTCTTGCAATAAATTCTGCAATGAGTATTTTCCTTATTATCTAGGATTCCTCTGGCGTCTCTGCTCTTTTAGCTTTAATAGCTATGTGGAAAGTAGAGTTTGTTACCCAAGGCATTTTTACAGACCAAATATGTCAAAACAAAGGCTTCATTAAAAATGTCCACATTAATATTAACGCTGTCTTTTCTTACACATCAGAGCTCATAATGGCTTGTGAGCTCCTTTTTATGCTCAAAGCTCTGGGGTGAAGTAGAGTGTACGACTCCTCCACACACACAGACCTCATGTAGAGCTTCAGCTGTCAGCGAATAAGTTTTTTTTTAACAGCTGTCCTTTTTAGCAGGGTTTCTTTGAGTTGTCATTGAGTATTGTCTGTGATGACATTTTCCCAATTTAGCCTGCCATGCTCACTCATAGGGCTACCTGATGCTCAGGGTACATGAAGAGAAGTGCCCGCTGATCCACATGTGCATGTGTGATGGGTTAAATCAGGGGTTCTCAAATCTGGACCTTGAATCCAAATTCCAGTCCTGGATTTTGTAATCACCTGTAGTTAACTGAACTGTTGATTTAATTGAATGGTCACATCTACTGGTGATTACAAAATTAAGGAATGGAATATGGATTTAAGGCCCCAATTTAAGAACCCCTGGGTTAAATGCAGAGGTCACATTTCATTGTGGTGTAAAAATAATCATTTTCACTTTTGGTGAGGAAATGCTTTGTAGTTAAGGCTTCCATTTTTATACCCTAAAAAAAAGCCTCTGTATATTAAAAGGAGAAATCAATACAACCAAATATTCAAGAGCTCAAATTACTGTTAAAGTTTCAAAACATACCACTCACACCACAAAACTCCATCACAAAAACAGACCTTTACAAACTCATTGTTTCTATATTTACATATGGTTGATCTCTGAACAAAACCTTACAATTTACCTTACAAGAGAAGGAAAATGGGTCTTACCTTTAGTGGAGGTTAAAATGTTTTTTTTCCAAGTAATTCTGACCTATTTCAGTTTCTTGATCATGAACCTTACCACAGTGAAAAAGGCAAGAGGCATTTTCAGACGGTCACATAATTTAAATACACAAAGTCAGAGATACAAGGTTTTGTTCTGATTGTAACAACATATTCAGCCAAAGTTGTAGCCCCATCCATTCACACTGAGGTTAAAGACAGAGGTCATTTACAGTCAAAAAGGAACTACAACAAAAACCAGTTTAACGCTGATTGATGAGAGGTTGTAAAATGGTCCTGTAAAACATTTATTTAGACAACTGGCATAGAAGACACAATACAGCACAACAGCAGAACATGGCCACTAAGAGTAAATACAACATAAGACAAAGGCAGGAAACACGCACTTTGAGCATATGGATTTAAAGGTCTCATGTTTCAAAACTGAAAATTTACACTTTTAAAAAAAGAAAACGTGTTAAAGTGGAAACTTTTTGTCTCTTTGCTGCATGTCATTTGATTCTTTTTTTCCTGCTTATGTGGATTACTGCTTATGCAAAAGGCTTTATTCAGTTCTACCTAGTGAAATGCAAAAAAAATTTTCCAGTAGTCAAACTGAAAGCAACGACAGTACAATGCGGTGTATCCCCAAAGCTTTCTGGGAATGGCTGTGGTATAGCACGTCATGCATAGTCAAAGTGGTAAAGTGGTCTGGCTAACGAAAGTGAGCGGCAGGTCACAGCACACCAAAAACCACACAAAACGCAACTTCAACTTTATTGTTTGACTTCAAGGTCGAGCTGCTTAATTACGAAAAAATCATAATCATTATTTTGGTCAATGAAGAGAACAGAATTAGTCCCTTACTTTGGAAATAGCTCCATTCACTGAACCCTTTAAAATGTGTTTTTAACTGTGGATTTTCTTGAACATAAATCATAACTCAACTGAAAACTCCAGTGAGATCACAATGACAGTCTACAGTAGCCACACAAAAAAACCCCCAGAAAAACAGAAAAATCCAGTGGAATCCATGGATAGTACAAGACAAAATGAGGGCATCATGACACACTGAGACAATATGATCATTTATATAGACTAAATCAATTTCCATGTTTTCATAATTATTGAATGCCAAAATCGTAAAATAAAAACATTAGATCCAAGTAACTGCACAGCCCTACTTCAAGACTAGGCTAACAAAGAAACCTGCCAGTGCAAATAAGCAGGGACAATAAGAAAAATTCAACATTTTCACCTATATACTGGAGCAAAAATTAAGGCTATATACAGACTACAGATGATATCAGTAATCAAGTAATTTAGCAATTACACTGACAATCAATCAGGTAATATGGTAAAGTTTTTTTCCCCATATATCCAACAGTAAAAACGCACTCAAATAAAAAAAATGTCACACAGGGTTAAAAACACACAGGCCATGTGAAAAAAAAGTACATCCCATAAAAACAGATTTTTCCTCTGCGAAGAAACTAAATCCAGGTTGTCACTGAGCCTTCTGTATTTTGACCACAAAATCAAGCTTGCATGTGCGTGTGTGTGTGTGTGTGTGTGTGTGTGTGTGTGTGTGTGTGTGTGTGCATATATATAAATCAATGCATATAGTTAAATGTGTGGAGGTCTAATTGACAGCAATACTATATTACACACACCTTTTCTTGACCAAATACAGTTAAACATGGCTAATGCGATCTACAAGCAGTCAAGCTGCCGGAAATAGTTTTTCTTTGTTTTTGCAATCAATACTATGATAAATATGCATCTTTTTGGACACACTTCAGCAACTTACTGGTCATTAACTAATGGGGTGGCTGTGTGTGCAAGTAGCTGCAGTTTGTGCTTCTGTAGGAAACTCTGTATTTAAATCTGGTTCATTTTTGTATGTGAACTGAAATGTGTAATTTTCATAGCGTGAATGCAGTTTCCAGTTTCCATTACTGACATTTTGTGAGAACAACAGTGCCTGCATGTTCCAACTAAACTGAGGTTGGTCTGGTGAGTTTGTGGTTACTTTTGGTGTACTAATAGTTTATTGACCCTTAAAATTAAACCAAACGCTAATTAGAGGAGGATAAGTTGCACTTCTGAGTCTTGGTTCCTCCCAAGATTTCTTCCTCCAGCTTAGTGAGTTTTTTCTTTGCCTTGGTCACCTTTGGCTTGCTCATTAGGGACTCTGACCAAGATCCTGTAAAGCTGCTTTGTGACAACGTCAGTTGTAAAAGCGCTATAGAAATAAAATTGCTTTGACTAAAACAGAATTCAAGGAAGACCTTGGATTTACAATCCTATTTTAAGATCCAGTTATCATTTACCGGCTGTTTTTTTTTTTCCCTCTCTTCTGAAGCTTCTGGTGCCTTTAATAGCAACTCAGTATAGTAGGGATATTGTAAGTGAATGTATAGTAAAGTAGGAACTGATTTTAGATAACCCATATATGCTTTCTCAAACAGTTTTCCCATGTGCATATATGTGAAAATATGAAAAATATAACTGATAACCCTTTTCCACCAAGGGTTGTGCATCAAATTTTGAAAATTCGGTCTCAGCTTGAACCAAAGAAAACTTGCTTTTTCCAGCACCAACAGTGACGACATCAGTGGGCGTGTTGGTCTATGGCTTGAAGTGAAAGCAGGACGTGACAATAGAAAAAGATCTTGTAAATAATCTTATTTGTTGGATAAAACAACACGACAAAAGCTTTTTACTCTACTGCTGTTTACTCCGGTAACCTGCGATGCCCTTCACTGATAAGGCACCCTTGATTCCACCGATTCCACTCAAAAGGGGAGGTTCAGTGGACTGCACAAAAGGTTCAAAGAATCCTGAAGAGAACTGGATCAAGAACCTGTTCCCTGTTGATGGAAAAGGGGTAAAATTGTCTCATTAGACCGTTTGATTGATTTTACACTATCCTTTAGGCTAGTAGCTACACTGCAGTCAAGACTAATAAACCACAATATCAAAGTGTTCAGTATATCACAAATACTCAAAAAAGGCAAACAAATCATACAGCTCAAATATGGCAGCACTATTGTATATTAAATATAGCCTCTAATGATACCCAGCCCCCTAGCAATTAGTGAAACGAGAACTCAAAAACATTATCATTAATGAAGTAGTTTGGGTTCGATATCAGCACGGGGTTGTTCGTTGCAAAGAGAAGTTTCAGAAGCTCTGATGCAGTCCAACATCTGACAAAGTTCTTAGCACATGGAGAGGCTGGTGGATTTATGGCAGTGTATTTCAGCATTAATAAAAAATGAAAGTATAGTGCTCCCCTTCCCACGGGGAGGGTAGTGGGGATGGTAAAAAAACTCTGAACCAATGCAGCATTCCCACATTCACCCATATCTAGCGAGGGGCTCTTTAAAAATTCATTAATTTACAGCAAAAATAGATTAAAGCACCCAGCTGAGCAAAACTCAAAATTTGGCTCCTGAATAACATTAATAATAAAACAGCTCCCCAGAAGCCCAAGGGGTTTTGCCTGAAGAAACCATGTTGGCTCGGTTTCACCTATGGCATCTTGAGAATAATTTATTTTTAATAATTACTAAAATAACACTTTAAACGTTATTTGAGTCTAGTCAAAAATGGGGGGAAATGCATGCGTGTCAACCAGCTCAGAAATACATTTTCCTGTCCATGAACACTTATTTCTAATCACACTCAGTCTGTCAGTCTTTTGCTGATTGTTACTGATCTGATAGCAGTCTTGCAGCTGCAAAGCCGTTTACTAGAGGCCCAAAAACTGCCTAGAAGTGCAATTAGTCTTTTGCAATTGCTCAAGCCAGTTCTAAATGAGGTTCACTTAAGTGCAATTATCCCTTCTGATCTTTCACATAAAGAGACTTCTTTTACACAGAAAAGTGGGTTCACACAGTATGACTTCAAACAAGATTCAAATTGGAATCAGGGAAGCATTTCCAGGAGACGAATGGGTTCATAGCTCATCTGCATGCTAGCGATGCGCAGCATTGCTAATGAAGACTGAGCTACTCCAATCCCCTCCACACAAGCACAACTTAATACTGGGATTAAAGCGGAACATATAAAAACTTCCTACACATTTGGCAAAAACATGTTACTCTAAAGCATACTGGGGCTGCATGATGTGCAGGGTGTTATGATTCAAGTATTAATATTAATTATTTCTTGGTTGGGAAATGATATTGAAAAATGTAATAAAAGCAGATCAGGGTCTGAAATTTACTTTTTGACTCACCACTCAAGGTGGCTGGTCAAGCATATTTTTTATATTTTATGCCACAAACATTTGTTCCACTGTTTAACTGAGATATTGTGATATATAAATTATATTACGTTTCATAGTTTCATTTCCAGTGGCAAATTTGCCTAATGGATACATACACAACAACTTATCCCCTTTATCTCCGCATCATACTCTAGCCGGCCTCGTTCATTATCTCCAAACCTCAATCTTCCTCAGAATCTTCTCCAGCCACCTTTTAATGTCAGTTTTTTTCACTTTCACTTTGTATAGTCACATCATACTTAATCAGGGATACCTACCAGCAGAACAACTGGAAGTGACAGTTACCAAGAACTCACCTATACTCTGCCTCTGATCAACCATTATTTGTTGTATGGTCAGGTGTTAGGATTAGACAAAAAATGGCACACTCAGAGAGCCAATCAGAGACAGAGCGAACACTGAAGTACATAAGAAATTAGTTAAAAAACATAGAGAGAAAACCATAAATGTAAAGTATGTATTAAAACGTGTAAGAAAATCTGAAGAAAATAGGTGCTGCTGTGTTTTAACAAATGGACTCTGAAAACTATAAACTGAATCAAAGATTGGCAGCTTTTTTAACCTCTATCATGTGGTTGTGCAAGAATAACACCCCTACCATAAGATACTGGCACTACCCAACTGCTATTAAGCTCATACGTACTGCAACTGAAATGTGGCTTGCAAAATACTACAACAGTGCACTTTCACATAACATGGTTCAAGATTGGTCTGTATTATTTTGACCAAAATCACTTACATTTGCTGGAGCATGTGAAAGCCTTGATTCATTCAATGACCCAAAGAACATGGGTGAGTAATACACAATAATAACAAATACTGCTGCAATAATTATTGACCTCATAAATCAAGGCTCAACCTAGCATCACAAGTTTAAAAATTTAGGCAAAGAAGACTAGCAATCACATGATGAGGGTACAACGTGAAACAGACAAGCATCCTCAAGAGAATCTAAAATGGGTTTTTGGTTCTTTCTTACCAGAGGGTTACTGTGTCATTGTTTTTAGTTTTAAAACTCCATCCTGTAACCAGCAACCAGCATGGATAAATAAGAGCCAATGAGCATGCATTAAAATTGGAGCTGGGCAATAAGCATGTATCGTTATTGTGATAAATTTCATCACACATCTCAATATGGTTTTCTGATCATAATTCGATACCGTCCATCATGATGCTTTAAAAACACTGGCCAACCATGTTTCATTGAAAAATGGCAAATTATTACAGCCTATTTGTTTTTAGAATTGAATTTTTAGCGTGGCACTACTGGCTCTTTTCTGTCCATACTTCCAATAACAAAAAAAAGTGATACACATGGTACAAACAAGCTAGCTCGACCCAAACAAACGGCCACTCACGACCCTGAGACAAGCACATGTTGCCCCAAAGAAGTTGAAAAGTTCTCAAATTATTTGTTTGTGACACAGGGACAGAACAAACTGAAACTGTAGCTTTTGCTGGGGGAAAAGTCTACAAGTGTCTCATGCTTAAACTAATGGCTAAATTAGAGTCAGGTGTTTTCTGTCACTTTTATTTCAGGAACAGTGATCTAGAGAAGTCTGACAGTTGACATTCTATACATTTGTAGAAATGTATAATGGCAGGAACAAATTAAACCTTTGGGGCCCTTTGAAAAAGAGTTGTTACCGTTTATCAGGCTGGAAAAGGTTACAAAGTCCTGGAAGTTTTTACAAAGAAAATTGTTACTCTCTCCAGGAATGGTCAACTAAGATCACTCCAAGAGTAATAGTCTACAAGGTCACAAAGTGTAGCTTCTAAGCAACTAAAGGCCTTTCTCAAATTGGCTACCGTTAATGTTCATGAGCCCTGCATCAGGAATGAATAGAACAATGGTGGGCAAGGAGAAAGCCACTGCTCTCCAAAAAGAACATTTCTGCCCATCTAGAATTTGCTGCTAATTGTCACATGGACATTAGGGTTATCAAGGAGGAACATACCACACCTACAAACATATACATAAATATATACATTAACAAACATACACACACACTAACACATACAGAGATTATAATAATAATTAAATATTTTGGAAATCCAATAAATAAAGTTGTAAATTGATAAAAAGATCACAGAAAAGCCAGAAGACTACTGGAATGTGTTTTATAGACAGACAAGACCAAACTAGAACTTAATAAGAATAAGAATTGTTGTAGAGAAAGGAGAACCCTGTCTCAGCTGTGCAACATGGTGGTGGTCGAACCATGGTCTAGGCCTGTTTAGTTGCATCTTTCCAGCATTGATGGCACATTAAATTCTGAATCATACCAGTGAATTTTAAAGGAAATTTTCAGGACATCTGTCCCCCAACTGAATCTGAAGAGAAAGGTCATGCAGTAAGACGACACAATTGTTTCTACCAAAGAATGGTTAAAAAGAAAATAAAGTTAATGTTTTAAATGGCCAAGTCAACCGAAACATAACATCCCAGAGAGCTGAAGGTGTTCTGCATGGAGGAAAGAGCTGATAACCCTACAAGCCAAAGTGCATGACTTAACAGTTACTGTAAGTATTTGGAGTCGTTGTTGTACACAAGGGTCAGATACTAAAAGCAAAAGGTTATAATTTTGGTTATACTTTTGTCATTTACATCTGTAATATATATCATCATTTCCAGATAAAATTCATTTATATAAGATAGATAGATATAGGTAGATATAGATATATATTAAAAACAAACATACACATTCATGTGACAAATTGGTAATGGCCATTTTTGTACTTTGCATTTTCAGACAATGCTTTGACTTGCACAAATCATAGTTAATTGCCATTAAAACTCTACACCATCTTATCACTTGAAACAACAATTATCCTTTTTGTCAAAAATGTGCAGCCCTATCAATTAGACTAGCTAATCACAAAAAGCAGTGTAATTAACACATCTAATGGTGTAACAAAAATAATGCAAAAAATCAAGCTCTAATGAACCACGGAAAGCTGTCACCACACTGTCTAATCACACACAGGCCAATTTCCACAGTGTTCCCACAATGCAGGCCTACTGTTGCTTCAGTATGAAAAATCTGCAGTTAAAGATGTTTAACAGGTTAACTGGGCTGCATGATGGTCAATAATCCAAAATGATACAACGCAATAATACCCATAGCCTGTCCAGGGTCACCTCTGAATATTAATAAAGAATGCATGAGGATATCAGAATAATGATCGGCAGATACTTGCTTCAAAATCACATATGCTTGATGTTCCTTGTGACAGGAACTTAAGAGTTAAATGTTTAGATGACATTCGAACTGTGCAAATCTAATTTCTTTTTGCTTTTTTGAAGCTTGTAGAAATAGACAACTTATGTTCAAGTTCTCATGCAGCGAGTCGTAGTCCCAATGTCTGCATTTTTACAATGATTTTGTATCATCACAGGCAGATATGCACATGAAAAAATGGGAAGTGGCAACCTAGTGGTTAACTTGTAAACAGAAGGTTGCAGGTTCAAGTCTCACTTGGGTGCCACTAACATACACTTGAGCAAGGTATTGTCCCATAACATTGCTCCCCAGGCGCGTCCCTCTGCTTCATGTGTGCTTGTGTTATCAGTTAAATGCAGGTGTCACATTTTGCTCTGGTGCATTTCTGTGTGACTGAGTGTGTTCACAATGACAAATAAGTCACTTTCACTTCAAATATTAAACATCACCCTACAGTTAGTAATTATTACTATTTTATAAGTGATTCATTACACATTTTGCATATATATCCTGGGAAGCCATCAGTGTTTTCTAAACACAGAACAACTGCATGCATCAGAAAACACAATTACAGACACCATGTGAACAAAAACCAGGTGTATAGTAACTGCATACACAGCACAGTATTTATTTTTTTTACATTGTGTTCAATTTTTCCTCCTGTTCCTTCTTAAAAGGTTTCCTTTTTACAAACTTCATCCCAAATATGTGTCCTTTATTACTAATGTTTGGTATTGTAATTGGCCCTGAAAAAAAGCATATCGATCGACCCCAAGTGGCTACCTGATGGGTGAGTAAGGGGAAGCGGTGCTTTAAGCTAGCCTGGAGCCCATTTACCATCAGGGGTCTGATAACTCCATCTCACGGACGGCCATTTGAATAATCACTTCAACAAGGGGAAAAATTAAAAAGCCTCCGAGTGAGACAGGGCCAGGGAGAGGGCCACTGCTGAATCACAAATAAGGTATTGGTATGCGAAAGGTGAGGAAAGACCGTCTTTTACTCTTCCACGTTAGTCCACCAAATCTGTGCACACCTTAACACTAATTCAGGGTCATTAATGTACACTCTGGTCTGCAGAACAAATGTTTCTCAGTGTTTAAAAGACATTTAAGCTGGTACCCAATTTTAACTGATGTGCAATACGTTCATTACGACACATATAGAGCCATTACAATCACTTCATTAAACTCAGTTACTCAATTCTACAACAAATCATAGACTAACAGTTATCTGCTCAATGATAAATGCCAATAATTGGTTAAGGTACATAATAAAGAACAATTTACACTCCCGTACTGCTTTCATTTACAGTGAGTTAGAGACACAGGTTGGGGGAGGGACCCCTTGCATGGCTATATGTTGTTTTTGTGTAGTTAAGTCCATTTATGTCATTCTTTTCTAAAACTAGTCAAAAATTGTCAATTTCTCAATCAGCCACAGTCGTAAATATGCAACACTAATATTTGGCGTAGATCTTTACAATGTTTCCTCTGATAAAAAAAATAGATGGCATGACATGGTGAGAATAAAATCATTTTGGAATTTGAATCAAGATTGTGTCAGATTCAATCTTTGTCTTCACCATTAAAAATGGAAATGAAATACTGCCTAACAGACTAATTGCTGAAACGACACTAAAGTCGATAAATGAAAGAAATGGGAGAATTGTTTTTATACAATGTAAGCAAACAGATGTTTCTGCAAAAGCACTGGGCAGTACAGCTGGAGAAAGGCTTAACTTTCCAAAGGTAGGACAAGCTCTCATTAATCAACTCTGTAAAGAACATCTTTCAGTCGAGGAAAAAAAACATGCTGAAACCTCTGACAACACTGTACTCACTGTACACCATCTGACAATCCTCATCGCATTAAGCACAATATGCACGGAGAGCCAAAAAACATGATGATGAAGCATCAAAGGAAGAGGCTGAAGAGGATCTAGCTATATGATGCCAGCCCATCTGGTGTCTAGCCTATGGCACCGTTTAGCAAAGACAGAGTAAAGTGAGAGGAATGCAAAATGCCAGCAGTTTCCAGGTAAGTTTTAGCGGCTAAGCGGCAGGATGCTAACTGTGAACCCTTCGGGCATGAGGGATGCCAGACTGTACGCGATGCTGCGACAAAAACCTTCACAACATCCTGACATGGGAATGATTAACACATACCACAACAAATGCCTTACAGCGTCCATTCTGTACCATTTAACAAACCATATAGCAACAAGAGGAGACACAGAAAAGATGTTTAAGGTAAAGTGCTGCCCATTGCAGGCCTTAGAGTTGAATGTATAACCATTACATGTTCAAATGAGAAAATCAACACACAATTGTTTATTTAAATCAATAAATATTATTTACAAATAAGATAGGTGAGAACAGATATGCAGAAGATGCTAAAACATCATTCTAAAAAAGAAGCTATAAGACAAAAATGCATATTAAGGTGCTAACACACGCCAAATTTACACCAATAAGTTTCAAGCCACACTGTGTAACATGGATCTAACAATCTTGGGTAAGACATCAGGTATGATGTATGTCGATTGCACAGTGATGATAACTGCTGAATTGTAGACAAAACAAGCCAATATACAAGAACAAAACATCAGCGTGATCTGTCCAGTCATGCCTCTATAATGCTAATCAATAATTCCTAGCAGCAGTCATATTATAAGATGGAAAATCTGAAATTTCTGACCATCAGAATTTTGTCACAGGACAACCATAATAGTCCACAATAGGACCACCAATTTGAAGCCACCGCCAAATACATTGCAATGTTTCTTTCACTCTGGTCTTCTTTTGTCTGTGACAGCCCAAAACTTCAGATCAAACACTCAACTCAAGGTCAAAATCTCTTTACCATTCTTAAGAGGAGCAGAGTGTTTATGTGCCACTGGAATACTTTACTAAAATTGCTTTATTTTTATGCATTTTACTGCATGTTACCATACAGACGTATGGTATATGTCTTCATAGTGCTAATCCAGGTAGATTTCCAGATAAACCAGGGAAATTGTGTTTATGTTTTGGCATATAGTATCAATACTGATATTGGCATCAGTCCAGAAGATCTAAATATCAAATGTGAACAATATTGATAAAATGACATGACTTTTAATCAAATCCAAGGAGTTAAACTCAAAATTCAAAAGACTTGCACAGTCATTATCATATTAGACTGTGTCAACACAACCATAAGACACAAATAAAAACAGATAAAAAGCTGAAAGTAGTTTTTAAATGCTTACGCTCATTTCCTAACGCGCCCAGATCTCAATTCAAAAAGTCAGCGGTTTCAACAGAGGAACTACCAGGCATGTTCTAACAAGCTTATGATGGTTCAATCATTTTCTGTTTTCTGTGAGTCTACAACCTAAAGACAAACAGGTCTGGTACTAACTTGAACCCTTTCAGAGGCAGTCTTGCTTTACTAATGCCGAAGCCAAATCTTAGAGATAGTTCCAATATTAGACGCTGTATATAAAGAGCGCTTCTGGCTGTGGACCCTTAAAAACATTAAAGTCATTAAGATAAGAAATCTAATGCACAAGCGCCAACAACCAGTGAGAGTGAAACTATATTCTGTGAGAAAGGAAGGGGAAATCCCATCACTGCCCGTTTTATTTTTCTTGACAGACAGCAAGCACTTCACAGCAGACATCAAATGCAGGGACATACAGTAAGCAAGGAATCGCCAGAAAGCTACAGTAAAGTGCAGTAAAACTGAGAGGGATTAGTCAAAAGGTGAGCTAAATGTGTATACTCATGTGCACCAGTGAAGCAGATATTTGCCAGAAACCTACTGGTGGCAAAGACAGTGCAGGGGGTGGCCAAACAGTCAGCATTTAACACGTGCTTAAGGGGCATAGCCCACATATCTACACATCATTATCCCATAACAACAGTAAATCCAGGGCATATAATGCAACAATAACACACACGGAAAGAGAACATGAATGGCATCATAAAATCCTGCTGGTGAAAATGATAGAGATTTATTTAGTCCAGATTAGATGTATGTAACTGCCCCCTAATCAAGTTATTTGCATTAACAGAGAAGCACCAGCCTAGAAATCTGCACAACCCAAGTCAGCTCAGCCACTGACACTGCTGTCATTCCTGCCTGTCAAAAGCCCAAATCAAAGCACCAGCCATAATCTTCCAGTTTGCCATTAAAGTGAGTATGGCAGTAGGTTACAGACAACAGCTGTCTGTACATGCTTCATGTTAAGATTTCTGTACTACAATAAAAGGTTTTTAAAACCTTCTTGTGTCTTTCATGTGGTCAGAATCATCTTAAAATGATCCAGATAAGTGGTTTGGCTCTCTAGGCTAACCAAACTGCCCTAAAAGTGGTGGTACGTCTTCGTGACAGCCCATCCAAGTTAAGGTTATTTCCAAAATAGCTGAGGACATGGCCTTAACCTCTCCGCTGCAGCTGCTCGGTTGGAGAGAAATGTTTAGTTTGCAAAGCTGTAGCTCAGAAACATGCAGATTAAATAAAATGGGGGGATTTCATGTCACCGGCTCGCCTGACACGCATGGTATATAAGTTTGTGGCGCCAAAGACGGGATAAAAGTTGGAGCAGCGTGCAAGACGTGGCTGTCTGAGCTCAGTCACTCTCGCCAAGCTAAGCTAAGGCAATGCTAAGCTAGGCTAACGACACGGCTTTTCTCTGACAGCTGGGCTGCTTTTCCATCCAACTTCTCCACAACTGCAGTGCGCTTTTTCGGCGAGCCTCTACGTTTCACCTCCACAACAGGTCTCACCTCTGCAAACTAAGTCCCAAACGAAGGCTCAAAAAGAAGTCAACCCCCCTGACCTCCACCCGAACCCCCGGAACAACTTCGCCGCCCACGCCGTCGAGCTCGCCCCTTCCTCCGGTCTCACTCTCAACTTCGCTCCGCGGCGTTAGCTTAGCCGCGTTAGCTCGTTCGCAGCTCCCGCTCACACTTACCCGGGGATTTTTTGTTTGTTTTTTTTTCTCTTTCTGCTGCGGCTGCCCTGTGTAGAGCAAGGCAGCCTGCCTTTAAACTGTTCCCCTTCGTTTTCGGCGAAAATAAAGACAAGGTCCCCGGTGTTGCTCCAGAAGCGCCTGTGCTCTGTGTCCGTCGTGCGGTGGAGACTCCGCCGTCCCTCAGCGCCGGTGTGTCCACGGCTTCGCTGCGCCTCTCCGCCTCCAGATCGCCTTCAGCGATGCCCGATTCAGCAGCGAATCGATTCGTTGGATCCGGTTCTTTTCAAGTAATCGATCGAGCCGATTCACAAGAGTCAAGTTCCAAGTTTTGTAGCGAATAGAATAGAATAGAATAGAATAGAATAGAATAGAATAGAATAGAATAGAATAGATGAGAATAGAATAGAATAGAATAGATGAGAATAGAATAGATGAGAATAGAATAAGCAGTAAGAAGCAATGCCTTTAAGAATTGTTAGACATAATTATATTAGAATGTAATAGAATAGAATTGAAACTGAATTTACTTTGTAGTAAAGACAGAAAACACGTTTTGAATCTCACTGAGCACAGTAGGCACAGCAAAAAACAAACATGACTGATAACAATACAGAAAACACTCCAATATATATTACAGCACATCCTTCATAAAACAAAAAAAGATGAATAAATAAAGCAGTGCAAGTTGTTAATCAGATTGATTGTAAGAAGAAAGGATTTCTTAAACAAAATCTTTTGCATCATTTACACTCACGTTGAAATTATTCACCATAAATAAATTGTTTCATTAATTAATATTGATGAGGTGTTTGACATAGTACTGTGATAAGCTTTCAAAACGCAAATGAATATTATGTGAAAATGAAGAAGGAATGCTTTAGACTCGTGCAATAAATGAATCAATTAATAAATTAATAAGGAGACGTCACTACAGATGACATCATATTTCTGCTTTTTTATTGCATCACTTACAGTTCAGTCTCGTGATATATTAAATAACATATTCGATAACGAGCCCCCTGAAACCTTTTACAGATGATCTCTGTAAACTACAGCTGGACAATAAAAACCTACTTGACTTGGATTCTGCTTTCTGTCTTGCGTTTGAAAACCAGACGCTCGAGTCAGAGACTCAAATCGTTCGAAAGAATCGGTTCGTTAAGCTGAATTGAACTCGTTCTTACTATTTCACGGACAACTTACATCCGGGCACTCGCGTTTGCTTCCCACCATAGCCGGACTACTTTCAGACTTCGGCCGAAAAACGGTGCTGCTATTATGTACTATGCCGCGCTTCAACGCAGACAGGCCAGGCGAACTAACTAGATCTGACAGCTCAGATGTCTGACGCTTAGAATAGAATTTCGGGGGCCTTACCAAACGTGAAATTCAGGAAGATAATTCGTCTAATATGCAGTAACATGTAACCACCATTGGCAATGCAAGGATACATGTATATTATGTGAGTAAGTAAGGGGAAATCCCATAATTGCCAAGAAGGAGAAAAACTCAGCAGACCAACTATAGCTGAGAGATACAGTAAGTAATGTATCATGCAGCAAACAGTAAAGTGCAGTAAAACAGAGAAAGAGAACTCTACATTGAACTAAATGCATGTACTCATGTGCGGAACAGCAGAACAGATTTTGCTCCGAAAGGAGTCAGTGAAGAGAGTGGCATAACAGCATTCAGTCCCCAGATGTCTGAGAGTCACATCAAACTGCAAATACTTGTAGTTGTGCCAGCAAAAATGTTCAAGCCCCAAAATCGCTCAGCTAGACTGCTGTCATTCTTATCTGTCAGAAGCTCAACTCAAAGGCCAATTTCCCAGTCCATCTTCTACAATGCCATTAAAGTAGCCAATAGGTTATAACTAGCTGGACTGGCTGGCTAGTTCAGTTCTTTATGTTAAGAGTTCCCCAAAACAGTGATCTGGGTTCTGCTTGTTAAAATTGTTCAAAACAATGTAGATAAGTAGTGCTTAAAAGTTAGTATAGAAATGTCTATATTTCCTTATAAATACAAGCAAAAATATCATCCAATTTTCACACAGGTCCTAAAAGTCAGGTGATTTTAGTCAGTCTGATGAAAGTGATGAGTAAGTAGGTGCTCTATCAAAATCTGATCTTCAAAACATATGTTTGTGAAAGTGCAATTCCGGATCATTGTTACTTTCTCCAGGAGTGGATGACTAAAAGAAATCATTTAAAGAGCAAGGTCTGTAATAGTATGTGATGTCACAAAGGAATACAGGGTAACTTCTAAGCAACTAAAGGCCTCCCTCACACTGGCTAATGTTAATGTTCATGAGACCACCATCACAAAAACACTGGACAACAGTGGTGTGCATGACAGGGTTCTCCCCATCTACAGTTTGCTAAAGATTACACAGACAAGCACGAATGCTCCTGGAATGCTATCCCATTTGTATAACATGGTGATAGTAGTATTATAAATTGGGCCTCTTTAGCTGCATCTGGGCCAGGACAGCCCTTCATCATTGATGGAAAAATAAATTAACCATATACCAGTATAATCTATACAGTATACCAGGAAAATCTAAAGGAAAATATCAGGACATCTGTCCATGAACTAAATTTCAAGAGAAAGTATGTGATGCAGCAAGACAACAACTCTAAGCATACACGTTGTTCTAATGAAGAATGGTTAAAGAAGAACAAAGTTAATGTTATGTTTAGTCCTGACTTAATACCAATAAAAACGTTGACAAAGGACCTGAACAAGCATTTTATATGAGAAAACCCACTAACATGCCAGAGTAGCCAAAGCTGTTTGTACAGAGGATAGCAAAGTAACTGACAATTATTATATATACTTCTTCAACACCCTGTTCTATATATACCATTGTGTGGGTGTTCAATCATGTAGTACATCTAACATCCTGTATGTGTTTCACTATGTGCTATAGCTATCATGCTATGTGTGCCACTACATTCTACATCTACCATCTACCTCTGGATGTTCCATTATGTTCTATACCTACCATCCTGTATGTGTTCCACCATGTCCTCTATCTACTATCCTTTGTTTGTTCTACCATGTTCTTTAGCAACTATCCTGTATGTGTTCAATCAAGATTTAAGATTCAATGTGTTTATTTGTCACATACACAGTTATACTATCAATGCTATCAAAAAGGAAATTCCAGATCATTGTTACTTTTTCCAGGAGTGGTTGACCAACAGAAATCATTTAAAGAGCATGGTCTGTAATAGTATGTGAGGTCACAAAGGAACACAGGGTAATTTCTAAGCAACTAAAAGCCTCTCTTACACTGGCTTATGTTAATGTTCATGAGACCACCATCAAGAGAATGCTGGACAACAGTGGTGTACATGACAGGGTTCTCCCTATCTACAGTTCCTGGAAAAAATAATGTGGATGGACATTATCTGTCTGATTGTGGATTGTTGGAGTCCAAACTCTTTAGGAAGGGTTTTATAACCTTTGTTTATTGCACTTCCACAAAAATATGTTTTGAAGATCAGATTTTGATATCGCACTACTACTCACTCCTTACTGTCATTACACGGACTTAAATAATCTGACTCTGATTTCACTGATTTAAATGAGCTAATCCTAGAGGACCTCATATTTTTGTTACTCAAAAAATGTAATATTGGATTATTTTCCTCAACACATAGATTACCAAATATAATATTTCAGTCTTGTTTGTTTGATCTCTATCTACTTTTAGGACCTGTGTGAAAATCTGATGATATTTTAGGTCGTACTTATGAGGAAATATAGAAATTTCTCAAGTTCTGCTGGTGAGTCTTGGTTCCTCCTAGTGTTTTTTCCTCTTGTTTTTAGGGAGTTTTTCCTTAAAATGTGTTCCATGGCTCGTTAGAAAACTACATCCGCATTTCCAAACAAGCTGCTTTGGGACTACACAGCTGTTGCAGAAACTGTGAAACAAATACATAAATTACATTTGAATTGCGTTGAAATTGAATTGAGTGCATATTGCCTTGTTACATGATGAAATAACTGTTAATATTGTTTATATTATTTATTTTTATCTTAATTATAAAAACAATTTTATTATTTAATGACAGAATAAACCATACGTGCATTTGACTTGCCTTCAGTGGTTACAGTAGCTTTATAAACCGCCAAGTGATAACATTAACTATGAAATAGCGTTGGAAGTGAAGGTAATATTTCATAGAACGATAGCGCCCCCTATGTAACAAACTTGTTATTTACGTTATTGTCTTGATTTTCTGAAATGGTTGATGATGCTAAAGATATGCATCAGTATTATCACAAGTAGAAATGACCCAGCTGGGTGAGCAGTTCACCTGATTATCCATGGCCCATAGATGTAGGGAACCTGGAATAACAGGCGTCTGTAATGTTGTGCTTGAACCACAAACACATTTATTTGTATAATTAATTCCGTATCATTCGTAGCATATCAGGTTCTGATTGTTATTAATATCAATTATGTTTAATGTGTAATTCGTTCTTATTTATTTGTACTTTTAATATAAATAAATAATAAATAACAATAAATGCAGCCTAACGTAGTTTTAAGTCATTATGAATAACTGTGTGGAGTGACAGTAACAGCCCCTTGATACTTTCTACATGTAGATGTTATGAGAATTACGTTTTTATATTAGTGATCAATGTCAAAACATTATTATTAATATATAATTAGAGCGTAACACAACTTTTATTTTGAAATTGTTTGCTGCCGCTAACCACCTCGCGCATGCGCGTTCAGTAAGATTTTCTATTCCGGGTCACCTTAGTGAACTAAAGTTTATCGGGACTCTGCTTGTTTTGCAATATTTTGTCTCTGTGTTTTCGCTGCTCTGTTAACTCAGCGTTACATACAGTAAGGGCATGAAATATATATGTACTGCTCGTTAATACGAGTCTTACTGTCTACCTTGTCATTTCAGTCCTGCAGCTGTAGGATGGAGAGCAGAGAGGGCAGAGGAAAATCGTCCTCCTGGGAAAATACTGCTGCAGTTGAGTCCAGTTAGGGGTAAAAAGCAGGCGCTACATAGGCGTCAGTTTAAAAATGTCTTCCAGCAACATCCCAGTAGAACTGCAGTATATACCAACACAGAAACTGAAGTACATTAGTTGAGAACATTTAAGCAGTGAAGTACATTTCAGTCTTTCTAGTCTACAGTAAAAGGCAAAAGTGCCAGTGTGAGCAGCAGAACAGGGCTGGCTTCCTGCAGCAGAGGTTAGTTAGTTAGTTAGTTCCTACCCAGTTTAAATTTGCCCCAAGGCTGTCAGTGTCCAGCACAGGTTGGTAGTTCCTTATCTCAGACACACTCACTTTTAACAGGTAAGTTGCACAAGGTGTGTTTGAGCAGGTAAATCACCCAACTAAGCTGGACACTAGCCCTTCAGGACTGCTCAAACAGTTTAGCCCATTCCAATACTCAGCTTGAATTTGTGATTTTAGCATTGCACATATAGATTTCTTGATTGTATTGTAAATATGTCTATGCCTGTGATTATTGCCTGATCACCCACCCTTCTACCCAATGACACTGTCCTTGCAACAGGTGTACAGACTATGGCACAGTCTGCCCTTCCAGTGTCACCAGCAGCAGATGAGAACCTATCTGAGGAGTTTGCTGTTCCCTCTCATGTCGAGGAGGTCAAGAAACGAATGGCCGATTTTGCTGCTCTGCATGGAGCCACTGGCCGCAGGGTTGTTTTGATCACTTCGGGAGGCACCAAGGTTCCTCTGGAGTCCAGAACAGTTCGCTTCCTCGACAACTTCAGCAGTGGCCGGAGAGGGGCTTCTTCTGCTGAGTATTTCCTGGACTCTGGGTATGCTGTAATCTTTCTACACAGACATCGCTCTCTCTACCCTTACACACGCCTCTACACAGGGGTCAATCTGTTGGACAGTTTGAAATTTGAGCCCAGTGATGAGGGCTCCAGCCATGTGTTGGTGGATCAAAAGGAGCTTCCTAACATTGCGACGGTGCTGAAGCGGTACCAGACAGTGAAAGCAGCAGGATTACTACTGCCGGTGGAGTTCAACACTTTATCAGAGTATCTCCATCTGCTCAAAGCTGCGGCACAGGCACTAAGTTCAATAGGTAAAAGTCACACAACTTTTCTCATATACATCCTGGGTATTCTAATGTCATAATATTATAAAGATAAAATATTATAAAGATGGCATTTTCATGATACTGCTAGAAGCACCAGCAATTCTGTCACATTTAAATAGGGCTATAAAAATATACTATTATTTTTACTTAAGCATTTGTAAAAATAACTGGTGGTAAAAATCCAACAAGTAGATATTAACTGAAAGTAAGACTAAAGTAAGACAAATACATAATGGGCCATGCAGTTAGGTACTTGTTACTATGCAGTTACTTTACATTTGTTGTTTTATAGATGATATATTCAGAAGTGTTTTGTGACCATCATCTCAATATACCATTGTCATATTGCCCACCTCTCCCTATGTGTATACAATTAATGCGGAATGGAGGAAGAATGTTTTTTAAGACATGTTTACATATTTCAGGGTCCAAAGCCATGTTTTATTTGGCTGCGGCTGTTTCTGATTTCTACATCCCAGCATCTGAAATGCCGGAGCACAAAATTCAGTCTTCAAACGGGCCTCTACAGGTAAGAAATAGTTGTAGAAATGCCAGTTTTAGGTTTTTTTAACTCATGTTTTGTCTATAAGCTCCATTTTCTGAAAACTTGGGAAATTTTATAAAGTGCCAAAAAAAACAAATTATGCAAAATGTAAATTCTCAACTTTTTTTAAACTTAAATATATGGTACAGAAAAATTTTAATGGTTTTACCAAGCAACTTGATTATATTTTGTAAACATAAACTCATTTAAATTTCATGATTGCAACACGCTCAAAAAAAGTTGGGATAGAGGCAAAACGAGTGAAAAGTTTAAGCTGCTGAATAAAATATTCAGCATACACATTTTGAAACATTCAACAATGAGCAGGTGAACTGTTAAAAGGTAAGATATTATGATGTAATTTAAAAGGAACATCCATACTAAGGCTCAAAGATGTAAAGATGTGTTCTGCCATACTAGATTTTCAAAAAGAATACTTCTCAGTGCAAGATTACAAATAATTTAGGTATTTCACCATCTTTAGTACATAATATCTTGGAGAATTCTCAGTCAGCTTAGGGCAAGGCCAGAAACCACTGAACCCCCAGAAGGCACTGCATGAGAAACTGTCATGCTACTGTGATAAATATAGTCGCATGGGCTTGGGAGTACCTCAGATAACCATTATCATTTAACGCTGCATGTCACAGAGAATTAACAAATCGTAATCAGCAAGACATTAAAACCACTGACAGGTGGCCTGAATAACACTGATGATCTCATAACAAGAACGCCTGTCAAGGGTTTGGGATATGTAAGGCAGCAAGTGAACAATCAGTTCTTGAAGATCTTTTGATGGAAGCAGCAAAAAATGGCAAGCATAAGGATCTCAACAACTTTGACAAGGGCCAGAGCATCTCCAAAACAGCAGGTCTGGTGGGGGGTTCCTGGCCTACTAAAAGTGGTCCAAGGAAGGACAACCAGTGAACCAGTTATGGCTGTGTAGCTGCATAGACAGAGTAACCCTGACGACCTCTGGGCAATGGAAGAAGGTGGCCTGGTCTGATGAATGATGAGATTTCTTTTACATCATGTGGACGGCTGGGTGTGCAATGCTTACCTGGGAAAGAGATTGCAAGAGGATGTACTATGGGATAAAGGCAAGCCAGCAGAGGTAGTGTGAAGCTCTGGGCAATGTTCTGCTAGTAACTCTCATTCATGTGGATAACCATGAAAGTGGCTTCTCTCTATAGGAAAATACACCCTGCTACACTGGCATAATTGTTCATTAATAGAACAAAGGCAACATATCAAATGTTAGCACTGAGAAATGTTGCTGTTTTATGAAAAATATATGCTCATTTAGAATAATGCCAGAAACAGGTTTCAAAACACATGTTTACCCCTGTGTTGCATCACCTCGATCAACATTCTGTAAACCTTTAGCAACTAGCGTTGCTAGTGTTCTGAAAGTGAAATGTTTTCCCCTTGTTGTCGGATACAGTATCTCAGCTGCTCAAGGCACTCAGCTGTCTCTTTTCATATTTTTCATGATGTTTTAGATGCTCTCAAAGGGGGACAGGTATGGACTGCAGGTAGCGCATGGACTCTTCTACTACATAGTCATGCTGTTGTAATAATGTGTAGAATGTGGTTTGACATCGTCTTGCTAAAGTAAGCAAGGCCTTCTCTTAAAAAACATCTGGATTTCAGCATATGTTCCAAAACCTGTATATTATTAAGCATTATTGATGCATTCCCAGATGTACAAGCTACCCATGCTATATTAATGAACACCAATACACTCAGAAATCCTGGCTTTTAACTGTGTGCTTATAACATGCCAGATGGTCCTTTTCCCTTTTTAATGCTGTTCTGCCTGAGGGCCTTAAGATTATAGCTATCCTATGTTCCTTGTCCCTTGTATACAGAGACTTTGCCTGATTCTCTGAAACTTTTAACGATGTTATGGGCTGTGGCAAACTCCTCCATCTTCACTTGTGTGTGTTTTAGCATTACCCAATAATGTAGACTATGTAGTCTTTTGTTGCCCCAACTTTGTTTAAATGATTTATTGTAGGCATCAAATTCTAAATGAGCAAATATTTTTCATTAAACTATAAAAATAATATGCATTTCACATTTCTTCCATTTTCAATTAAATGTGGGTTTACATGATTTTCAGATAAACACATGGTTTTTAGTTACATTTTACACAGCATCCCAACTGTTTTTTTGAAAAACATGAGATGAAGCTTGTGAAAAAGCTAATGTTTAATGTTTTATTTTTAAAAACTAATGTCAAATAAAAAGTTGTGACCTACTATTGGGAGAAAATGCCATGTTTATTACTTATTTAAATATTAAACTACACAATACATTGCCAGAGCTGTTGTCTATACTGCATTCATTATGACCAGATATTGTGTTCTTTTTTGTGTTACACAGATAAGTATGAAGATGGTCCCCAAGATGCTCCGACCACTAGTAAAGGACTGGGCTCCACAAGCTTTTGTCATTTCCTTCAAACTAGAAACTGATCCGTCCATCCTTTTAGAGCGTGCTCGCCGGGCATTGGAAACATACAGTCACCAAGCAGTGGTGGCGAACGTCCTGGACACGCGGCGCGGTTATGTTGTTGTTGTGACCAAAAACTCCCAGCACGAGCTGATTCTCACAGATGAGGAAGTTCATAAGGAGATAGAAATCGAAGAAAAAATTGTCAGCAATCTGTCTGCTGCACATACCCAGTTCATGAGCCACTAATTTGTCTTTCAGTTGATGTAAAACGGTTAACGGTTAGAATCACTGTAGCAATGTTTTGGGCAAAAATCAAACGTAAATCATTTTCCCCTTTCCTCAAATGTAGTCAGCCAAGACATGTATGGTGTATGTTTAATTGGTTTTGCACTGTAGTTGTGAGGCTTATGTTGCTATTAAATGATTTATACACTATTTAGCATAATATAAATTTGTAACTGTTTGAGTCAACTTCAAGTACAGACACAGCTGAGGCAAGCATAAGAGGATTAAGGCAGTTTGCATCATGTAAATCAGTAGCTATAAGCTGACATTACTTTTTAGCTACATTTTAATCATAGCTCCTGTGCAAAATGAAAGACAAACTTCAGCTACCAAAGTTCTCTTGACTAATTGAATATATTTTGAGAAAAATAGCAAATTAGATTTTTTTGCCCAACCATTGTTTTAGGGTATGGGTATACATGGGGTAAGTAGGCGAAGATCCGTGCAAAATGCCAGGTCTTACATTCAGTTTAATTTACAGTAGAATAAGTATAATGACTAAGGCCTCCCCAAGTATATCTTTTGCATATATTGATTTTACTGAGCAGCTTTGGAATGCAGCATTTAGATGTATATATCACCACAATGAGGTTTCTGCTTGTACAGCTCTGAAATTGCCATTCCTTTGTTTTGTGAAGTACCGAATTCATTCAGCATAATCAGTTTGAGCATGTGTGAATCAAATCAGCTGATTTTGTACTTTGTTAGACCATGTTAGCACTGGATAAGATTGAACATTTTTGTAATAGATTGCAATGTAATTGTTCATGAGCTTAATGCTGCATATAAACCTACTGTACTGCTCTTTCAATAGATTTTTCCCCCTCACACAAATAATGCTCAATAAGTGACAACTCATGAATATGAACCACAAACACTGATGAACAAAATACAGTATTTAAACATTCTAACTCTGTGATTGTTTTTGGGGTGATTTTTTTGGTTCATTCATTGAAGTGTATATCAAGAGTAGTTTTATTTAGAGAAGTAAAAGTGAAGTGAAAGTGACTGTCATTGTGAACACACAATATGCACCACAAAGAAATGTGACCTCTGCTTTAACTCCGATGATACTGCAGTCATATGTCTCCAGGGTTTTTATAGGGAATATTCATGATGTTAAAACAGTGGTGTAATGTAAAAAAAAAAAAAAAATCTTTGGACAGTATTTTTTCTTCACAGTGCCCAACATAATGGAACTTTGGTCCAAAATCGTAATGTTAGGTAGATTTTAGGAGCCACTATAGAAATTCTGACTCATATTTTTTATCAGACCATTCTGAATTAACTTTTTTTTTTACCCATTTAATTACACAAACATTTGAGATGAAAGAAATTCTCTTCAAACTCAGAATTAAAATAATCTTGCAATTTAATGGCTTGCTAAACTCATCACTTGAGTTTGACACTTTTCTTAATTCCAGCACGAATTCCAGAAAGTTCTCCACTGTATCGAGTTTCTTCACGCCGAACTTCAAGAACCTGAAACAAAAACATTTAACAATAGAAAGTGAAAAAATATGTTAGGGTTCCCTTACAGTACAACCTTATGAAGGTTGCAAGTCCTGAAACACTAACAAAAAAAGGAAAAAAAAAAAAAAAACCTACCCAACAGTGCTTTTTTTTCTGCTAGCATCAATTCTAGTAGTATGCGTGTGTTAAGCTTACAGCTTTGCACTTTTTTGGCCATTCTAGACTACACTCAGACATATGTAGCTTATAAAAAAGAATACATGTTTTGTCTGAAGCAGAGATGCCACCATTTAACAACTCAAAAACCTACTGCTTAGGCTGCTGCTTGTATTTAATTTCAGGGCATGAGGAGGAGGTATCTAGGACGCCTAGAAGTCCTGGAGTGATGTTTTTCCCTCACAAAATTAGTTGCACCCATTGTAAGTTCAAATGTGATTGGTTGATTCCCACTGTCAGATGCTAATTATGCTGGTGGTTAATTTGACATGGTAGGACAAACTAGACCTACATATCTATGGGAGAGCTCACTTAAAATTGAAAATTATCCCAAATTTTTTGTGGCATCTAGGTAAATTATTATGTACTGAGCCTTATAAACTAAATAAACAATATTGCAGCACTTACATAAAAGTCACCTACAAATTACAGACATGTTTTCGTTCAAAGAAATCATAAGGCCTTGAGGGGTCCCCTCTGGTATCTGGTCTAGGACCACATATGAAAATGGCTCAGATTGCATTTACACAGATACAAGTGGCAAAGGGAAAATGTACCCACGTTAACTGGGCACTATCATTTTATAGGTATATTTAATTTTAAAATGACTGCAAACACCAGTATTAAGGCAAAGATATATATACACATGTGGCTATAGCCTAAGATAAGATTCATGAGAAGTGTTCACCCAGATGCTAAAAGTAATACCTGTCCCTTCCTGCGAATAGCAGCACGTCTGTACTTCTCTCTGTGTTTGACTCTTGGGTTACGGTCAATCTTCTTCCTCTTTGGAGTGAGTCCTTTGTTCTTGGCCATCTTTTAAAAGTACAAAAAAAGAGACTTAATATAATAAAATATTACATACATACATACATACATACATACATACATGTGTGAACAAAACCTTGTAAAAACAACACAAATTACTTATAATGGAAGTTAAAGTAAAATATTTTTTGAGCAATTCTGGACCCTTTCTAAATGCTCATTTAAGGTACAATTTTGACGTGTCACATTTCATAACAAATGTTAATTATGTATTCAAATTATTTAAACAGGTTTTAAAAAACTGAAATTTTAGATTTATTTTCACCATATTTTAACAAGCAAATATTTCACCCTCTTGGAGATAGTGCCTATTGATAAAGGTGATTATGCTCCAACTAATGACACTAAAAAACAGATCAGTCACATGGAAAAAATAAGTACAATTAGATGTTCCAGATTAGGTGCCATTGTTTAGAACTTCCAGCAGGTCAAACCTGCCTCATTTAAACCAGACATCTATAGTCTGGTGTTCTCTTTGCTCTGTGATGTGTGTGTTCTCATCATGCCAAAATCTTAAGAACCCTCGAAGGCCTCCAGAGAACAAAATGTGGATGCCTTTAAATCTGGCACAAGATGTAAAATCCATAAATCATTTGAAATGAATTATTCCAATGTAAGGAAAATCATCTACAGGTGGTGTAGGTTTCCAATGCCATTTTGTCCAGGACTGGATGCCCCAGCAACTTTAGCTCAAAAGGCGACAGTCTAAAATGTAAAGAAGTCTCTAAGGACCCCGAACTTTCACTACAGGCAATTTTTGCAACTGCCAATCTATAGTCAGAGCCTGGACAAATCTGACCTGCATGGGAGGCGTGTCAGGAAAAAGAAACACTTCGTCGTGATCAGAGTAAAAAACTTTCGCTCTATGCCATCTTCTTTTGCCATCTATATAGTCTCAACACATTTAAAGGCAGCTGGAGCAAGCCAGTGATTGGTCGCAGCTATGTTTCACTCTGTGGCTTATTGTCTTCCTACAGGTGCTACTAGGGGAAAGGGTGGGATTTGGTCCGGGCATGTAAAAGTATATCCTTGAATGTTCAAGCAGAGCGGTCTTGTCCTAATCAGCTGTTTTCTAAACTAAAGTTTACTCTCATTAACAGTACCTGGTAAGTAATGCCTCTTTTAGTATCTCCATCCATTATTGTCGCCTCCTCCTCCAAGTCCTCCTCATCCATGATTACCCTGCAGATGAATGTTTTTTAGTTTTTTGGCCCCATGACATTCACTCTTATGAAAATGCCTGTATTGTCTTGTGCCTCAAAAAAAAGCAATCAGGATAGAAACAGTCAATGTAAATAGCCGGGGCTACTCTGCTGTAGACTGAACAGGCTAATGTGTTTACATGTGTTCATGACATTACAAAAGCACATAAAACAGGCTGATTACTTTTCATACATGGATCATATAGACTGGGAGTCTTAGGCGCTATGAATCAAGCCTGAAATTTTAGTTAATATAAAACAAGACCATTGGCAACAGGAGTCAAAAAAAGTTCACATTCCTGATGCTAGCTGTAATCAGCTACAATATCAGCATCAGGTTATCACAGAATAAGTCCCCATGTACACCTGGTCACTTCATCTGACTAGTATCTGGGATGTATCCTGATAAGATTTGAGCCACATTCGTTTTCACTTTATAGTCAAATGCGTCTCCGGTCTTAAAAAAAAACAAACTACTATGTGGGGAGTAATATGCAAATCAGCTCATACACAACAACCAATCATCTGCACTGCTCCTAATTTTTCTCTTCAAAAGAGAAGTACAATTCTGTACAACACAGTGTTACAAGATGGCGGTCACAAAAAAGGCAGTAAAAATAATTACATCATATTCTCATGTGTCATCATTTTGAACAATATGTGTTAAAATAGTGTACTGTAGACAGATGATGTAAATTGTGAAGTAAGGTGAAATTCAACCAAACTCATGCTTAATTTGAGCCAACTGGCTCATCTAGAGTGGGCTTCAAATTAAATGCAAAAGAGAAACTAATGTCAAAAGATGATCCAGTGTGCAGTGATGCCAGCACTAAGTGGCAGCAGTCTAGTGGGGTGTATTGTGTCTTTGGGTCTTTTAGAGGTGTCACAAAAGCATTTGTCTGAAAAATCATTTGACATTGTTATATTGCTGGCCTCACAGACCTTAGTGTAACAAGACAAGTGATGCTGACGTGCCAGATCAAAAAAGGAAAAAACGAAGCAGAGTGAACGTTCCTAGCGTTAAGACCCTGCTAGTGTCTGGATTGTAATTCTGATAAGATTTTAACACATGCATTTAGACTTGGTGAAAAATTAGTGAGTAATACACAAATCAGCTCATTTTTAATACTCATTACTCATATTCATTGCACTTGAAGTCAAGATGTTAAAAATAATAGTGTACTGTGACTGTAAGGCTACAACCAATTGTGTTAAAACCATTGAAATCTTGAAACACTAGTGAAATGGTAAAGAATTTGGTGAAGTAAAGGTTGATTATTTAAGACAACTGGCTCTTCCCCATAAGCAGTACAAAAAGGAAAGTGCCCTCACAGGATTGGGAAGGGTATTGACTGTCCAATGCGCCTCAGAGAGATGGAAGCATTTGCACTGCTTTAACATCTGGCTAAATTTAACATCTCTCTAAATGTATTGTCTTAAATCTGAAGTGATCCCACTAAAACTGGTTTTAAATCTTGCCGTTATACCTGCATTTTTATGGGGATAAGCTCTATATAGATATAATGAAACGACAAGGTATAAAAGGGTAAGGGTAAAGCGTCAAGCCCATTTGTAACACACTGTTGAGTTAAATTAGAATAACCATTCTCACCCATCCTTCAGCAGTTCCTTGTTCTTTCTCTTTAGTTTCAGCCTCTCCTCAATGCCTTTATAGAAGAGTAAGGCTGCTTCTTCATCTGAATCGGACTCGTCTGCTTCCTCCATACCAGATGTCTCCAATACCTAGTCAACACATGAGGACCAGTACTCAGTTTGGGTTTTCCATTAACAGTTTAAAAAGTTTGATGAAGTGGAAGATTGAAACAGCAGTAATCCATTTTTTTATATATTTTACAAATATCACATCAGCATTTCTTCATTCAACTAAAATCTTGAAATTTTTTTGTAAAATGTATGTATATAGTTTATTTATCTATTGATAAAGAACCAAACACACAGCAGTAAATGCAAGGTGAGTGCAATGTGGGAGAACAAAACTGAGAAAATTCAAAAAAAATTTTATAAATCCAATTTATAACATATTCCATGAAAAATGTAATAGAATGTTTTCATTGTATTGCTTGCAAAATGCACAAAAAGTCTAGCTGCTGATATTTAACTGTTGGCTTGGAAAATCAGTACCTTGCTCTTGCTGGTCTGTTTGCTGATCGCTGATTTTTTAGCTGCTCTCTCTTGCTCATTTCCAGACAGCAGTTGCTGTAGTTGAGGTGCAAGTTTCTCATCAACAGCTCCTAGTTCATTTATTAACTATTAAAAAACAAACATAAATGATCATTTAACATTTGGAACACATACACACTCACGGTAGATGTATATCATATGTATATACAGTTGTGGTCAAAAGTTTACATACACTTGTAAAGAACATAATATCATGGCTCTCTTGAGTTTCCCGTTAT
>JBBPDA010000132.1:15941973-15956916 GCA_037974385.1 Arnoldichthys spilopterus | reverse complement strand
GAAATAACGGGAAACTCAAGAGAGCCATGATATTATGTTCTTTACAAGTGTATGTAAACTTTTGACCACAACTGTATCAATATGGAGCTCCTGCCTCTTTGCTCCAGTAAAATCTACTCTTAAGGGAAGATAAACCTTTATTAGTCCCACAATTGGAGAAGCAGCTCGTAAATGAGCAGAGCTGCCGTAACAGGCTGCCATTCGCTGGGGGCGCTGGAAGTGATCAGGGAAGATTTTACATTAGATGTATATTGCTGTAAGGATTTGACTGCATCCAGCCATGACCATTAGTGAGGTCAGGTAGTGATGTTGGAGTAGTTCTGGAGTAATAACTCAGCCACCACAAAGCTCATTGCTGGTGGAGCTTTATACTGCTCCAGCTGATCATTGGCTTTGGGCACTGTAACCAAGCTTATCCATGGGTGCTCCGTTCTAGTGGCAGTGTTTTTCTATGAAGATTATATAAGCTATGTGACTGAACATTTGTTGCACACAAAAAAATATTAAAATATTATAAATATTAAGGACCATTGCTTGATAACTGTAACAAACCTTATATAAAACATATGTTCAGATGAACTACAATGAACTGTGCTTACATTTCTGTAGGTCACCAATCTCTCAATCACTGGATGATTATGTGCTGGAATTCGCTTGGCTTTTAAAACCAGGTAAAAACTTATGTTGGTGCAATAACTGGGCAGAAAAAGAAGAAATAATTACATCATTTTAATTCAAGCTGTTAATCATCTGGTAAACATTTACACAAAAGCCTAAAGAAATGCTTACTTGAGATAGAGTTGCTGCTTGGTTATAAGGTAATTTGCCCCCTGGGAAAGAACAAGATATTTTGAGAAAGCAGAAACATAAGGTAGGAAATTCCTGAATGAAAGAAGCCATTAGGGAGTGATTAAATTCCATTAATGCACACAACTTTCACTTAACTTACACTCGAGAGATTCTCTCACCTTTCCAGCTGGAATTTGTCCATCTTTTACCATCTGTACAAGCGGCTGAATCTCATCTCTCAGTTCGGTCAGCTAAAAACCACAAGCAACCACAAAAAGAACAATTGTTATTTTAGCCGCTTTGTAGTTCCATCTACAGAGTCGCAGTTTATGTTTACCACCCTTTAGTCACTATTCAGCTTCTAACCAGAGAGCTGCTTTTGGCTTATGGACATTTTTGTGTGGACCCATCATGAATTGCGTACAGTTCCATTCAGCTGAAAACCAAAAATCAGATCAGGGCTAAAATTTGTAATCATACATCTATATAATGGACTTATAAGGTAGAGGGACGTCACAGAGTGGCCAGATAGTGGAGGCACAAGGTAAAGTATACAATAAAGCTGGCAGTGAGTGTACTGCATAAGACTTTTTCAAAATTTGAACATATCAAATTAAAAGGCTGTGTGGAACCTTAGCCTTGAAGTCATGAATGAGCTCCAGTAACTCTGGAGATTCCTTCTTCAGTAGTTTCAGCTTTTCCTTCTGTGACATTGTGTTTAGGTCTTTCTCAATCCTCTGCTCTTTCTTTCTGTCATCTGTCTTCTCAGCTTCAGCCTCAACTGCAAACTCCTGATGGACCACAGAGATAATACAGATGGATTACATTACGATCTACAACAGGTTGTCAAGGTAGATGGCACTTGGCAGTAATTTGCAAGGAAACAAGCATAGTAACATAGTTAAGCAGCATAAAGGAAAATGTATGCGCAAGAACAATAACGAATAGAAATATTAACGTCTGCAAATAATAAAGATTTACAATGTCTACTAACTTCTGTTAATAATATGTGTAGCTTAAGCAGTGTATGCAGATGTGGTAATTTGATCCTTTCCAAATGTTTTGATTAGGTCTGAATAACTCAGAATAATTAACTACATTTACCCAGATCACAATGTAGCACAATCATACTTGGGAGCACATTACATTATTAGGCAACCAAAAAATAGTCAGCGCAAAATTTACAATAATGAGGGTATGAAGTCCTGACAAGTTTGGTGAACCACCTCAGATATGTAAATAGTGATATTTAATGGCTTCTATTGTAACACATGGCACATAAGCAGCTGGCTATTAATATCCTTGGCCATGTCCTCCATTGGATATATTCAGAACTGCAGTAATAAATATTTAATTATAGAACATATGTATTATTTCAAAGGTTGGTTTTGAAAATATACCAACAAATAGAGAAGTCTATAAAATGCTATTTGGACCCACCAAAGAACAACACAGCTGGATGTCCAGGGAACATGGAATATCACAGCAAATTGCAAATACTGTGGAAATTCATGATTTGTGTATTTTTGATACTTTGGAAATGTACCTGGAGCAGGTTTAGATCGTAGTCTTCCTCGCTCAGGTTGGCTGCCAGTCGTCTCTGAATGTTTTTGGCTTCCTCCTCCTCTTCTTTATCCTCTGCCTCCATCTCCTCCAGTGACTTTCCCTCTAAAATGCAAATACAAATCAAATGCATTGTTGTTTTCTTCAGAGTGATCATCATTAGAGTATAAGACTCAATTATTCATCAGCTTTATGTAATGTAAGGCATTCATGATTACTACATTAAAATTAATTACACAATTAAAAAAAACATTCATTACAATGCACCTTCTCTAAACAGGCCATGATTAGTTGGCAATCTGCATAATGATAAATATTTAAAATTCTCCAACTGCTTTCACTTATATAACAAAACTGCCTGTTGGACAAACTCATTTATATACATTTTACCCACAAAGAATAATAAATGTTTTAAAGCATTCCTTGTTCATCTTTTTTCCAGTAATCAGAGTAATTCAAAAGGTTGCACCTAATTTGTACTGGCCGTTTTCATTGTTTCACATAAAATTATTTGATTATATAAAAAAATATAAAATAACGAAGGATTTGTTCTGTTAATTGCAGGTTTATTTAGAGTCAAGTGATGAGGCAGTTACTTTAGTGCTCTTTAATGTATAACATTTACTAAATGTACTATTTTAATGTATTAAAATAATAACTAATAATAACCAGCTATTACCTTATACATATATATATATATATATATATATATATAGGTAATTATATATATAAAAAACTCAAACAACTCATATGCAACAGTGTCCTGGCCATGGTAGACAGCATATAATAATAGTGACAGTCCTAGAATAATATTTAGTTTATAATGAATAATATTCTTACTTGCAGTAGTGTAGTCAGAATCATAGAACATTTTCTTCCTGCTCCCCCAGGCCATGTCATTTGGAAGAGCTATTAAAAAAAATGTTGATACTTGTTCAAATGCAGCAAAAAATGCAGCAAAAAAGATGTGTTGTCATTAATGAATGAACTACAGTGGAAGTCACTCATTTACCATCATCCCTTCTCCCTTCTAAGTCACTCTCCATGTCAGTCTCTTCTTGTTCATCACTGCCACCTTCCTCTTCCTCCTCATCATCATCATCATCATCAGAATCCTGAAGTGTCAGGGGCATTACTTCTTCCTAAACAGAGCACAAATAGTCACTTTACCTGGCTACAGACATCTTAAAATAATTAATAATCTATAGCTTAAAAAAATAAGTAATCTATAGCTACCGTTACAAGATTGGACAAGCTTTACAGAGTGGAAAACTCTGTCAGCCAACTGAAAAAGTGTTGTTCACAACTGATTTTGTGCAAATACATTTTATATTTAGATTGATATACTATTTACAGTGGCTTGCAAATGTTTTCGGCCCCCTTGAACTTTTCCACATTTTGTCACATTACAGCCACAAACATGAATCAATTTTATTGGAATTCCATGTGAAAGACCAATACAAAGTGGTGTACACTTGAGAAGTGGAACGAAAATCATACATGATGAAGCTGTTGTAAGGTATGTAAGTTAAAGTACAGATCAAGCATTTTTTAATTATTATTTAACTCTTTATTTATTTAAATAATGCTTTATAAAGCAATTTATAATGTTTGTTTCTAGCATAGCTACTTATATTATTATTATTATAGGTCCTATTGTACATGCTGCAAATTTAACTACATAAGAATTTATTACATTGTCCAATCCTGCTAGGAAAGAATATGTTTGTGGCTCATTCAATTATACCCAAAAAGGGCAACAAAAATAAATAAATAAATATCTATATGGCTAAAAATAACCTTTTGTGACTGATTTTTGTCCCTTTTTTGTTACTTGGGACTGCTGTTTTTTTATGAAAAAAAAATCCAAACCTAACTGTTAATGAAAGTACGAAAGTATTATGCAATTAAAAGATTCGAATAAGTACTTTGTCCAGGGTGTATTTACACAAAATGTAATTACTTTACACCAATCATTGTAAGTTCAGTACAATTTTGGTACTTAAATGGGTTAAACCCTTATACATCGCTGTATAAAGCTACAGAACAGAATCTGTGTATAAACTGATTACCTCGTCTGCATCATCTTCCAGATCACTGCCACCCTGTACCCCATCAGCCAAAAGTTTCTACAAAAGAAAAACACATTTCAGTAAAGGTCAAATTCAAGACTCTATCAATTAAAAGATATTTTTTCCATGGGCCACATGACATCATGGTATTTGAAGATATTGTGCAGGTATCAGATATTAGGTATCAGGATACCTCATTTTTAAATAAAAAAATACTAACTATTCAGAACATGAGGGGGAAAACGTCTAACAATTTAGTAAAAAAAAAAAAACGTAAATAAAATAGATAATGGCATTATTTCCTACTTATTACTATGCAGTTTATGTCGTTTCTATATACTCTGCTCTCTGTAATTGGTCTTTTTAAGATAAATGCAGTTTTTCAGTGTTCTACAAGTACTGGTGATAGCCATGATGCAATCAGACAAGCAATGTAATTTAATCACAGCATCTTGCCCACCCTTAGTTTCAGTGCAAGACAGAATGGCAACTCACCAAGACCTTTTTGCTATGGAATTCATCGATCTTATCCTTCACATACTTTGATGATTTCTGATGAGAGAAATACAAACCAGTAGCAAAATCATTAGGTCAAAGAATTTAAAGCAGTGGGACAGTTGATGTGTCTTTCATTGGACCATAAACAGCGGCAAATATTTTATACCTTATCTGGAATTTCTTCATTCCTGTAGCAGGCAGGATCATCACTGTCATACTCTTCCACCTGCTTCACTTTCGGCCTGCGCACAGTCCTGTGGGGAGAGTACCATTTGAAAATGCTTGTTAAGTGTGTGACTAAGGTGTATAAATTAGCCAATAATCATCCGAAGGTTTATTTTTACTGACAAGAATATCACAGATAATATGCTAATGTCTGAGGAGCCCAGTATGAGGAAGCCGGTTTTTACTGACAGGTGACAAATTAAAGGGAAAACTATAAAGAAAATAAGCATAAAGGATCTTTGTAAGGTTGTAGGACAATAAAAGCACCCAAAGCAACTTAATTAAATTCTACATGTCTCTAGAACTGCACTGAAGTGACGAATCACCATTCTTCACCAAAGATATTGCCTCATTCTGTGCTTTGATGACTGTGGTGGAGGGTGCAGTTTACAACGCCAATTTGAAATAGGTTTTCAACTGGTTTGATATCTATTGACTGTTTGCGTGATGATCTACATCGCTTTCACACTCCTCAGACCATTCAGTGACCACTGTCATCCTGGAAGAGACCACTCCCATCAGAAAAAACAAAAACAAAAAACATAGGATAAAGGTCATAAGTCAGAATTACTTTGTATTGATTTGCAGTGACCCTTTCCTCTAAAGCAGAGGTATTCAATCTTAAGTGCAAAGAGCTATTGCAACTGCAGGTTTTCATTCCATCCAAGCAAAAGCTCAGTAATTGAATGAAAGTGAATGTGACTGTCATTGTGAACACACTCAAACACAACAATACGTTTAACCCATCACACATGCCCATGTGGAGCAGCGGGGGGCTGTTGATAGCTTTTCAGAAGGCCAAGGTCCTAACCACTAGGCTATCATTGCCCCTAAACAACTCATCTAACTAATTAGTTGTTTAAGACCAAATGAGACGCATCTGCTTGATGTTAATGAAAAACTGCAGCCACACCAGACCAATGGGGATAATATCTGTGATCCCTGCTCTAACCCCTGCATATTAATCATGAGGGAATTTTATGAAAGATCTATCTATCTATAGGAACAAGTGGACCCAAACTATGCCAAAAAAATTGACAACTGATATCTGACAATCATATTTATGCCTATTTAGTACAGACAATTTTAAATCTAAAAAGTATCAATATTCAGTTACCAGAATTTCAGCATCCCAAACATCTGTACTGCTCACAAAATTATTCTATCAGTTTGCCCCCATGGAGTAGATTTGTCGAAAAATATAGCCAAATCAAAGTTACACGATAGGAAATTGTATAATACTCATTCCCCACAGTATCCACACTATTCATATCAAACACCTTCCAGTTTGGTCTTGATTTTATAGAGCATGGTAGCACTACAACAGCAATGCTGGGCTGTACAGAGGCTGATCATTTGTCCCATTTTTAGTAGAACTAAAATTATCTATTTTTTTTATTGAAGTATTTTTTCTGGCATATTATACAATTATGAGAAATTAGCAAACAAACACAACAGCAACTATTCCCAGCTCAACAAACAAACAAACAAATAAATAAACCAATAAAGCCAGACAACACAAACCTAAACTGATACAGGTGATACAGACACAAGGAGGCACACTTAAGTAGGATATAAATGAAAGTCACTCAATACTACCAGTTTCCGTATCCTCGAAAAAGGTTAAGAAGAGTTGCCATGTGGTTGCATATCTTTCTAATCCCTGTAATAGCATTTTACATTACACATAATGTATATCTCTACTACAGTGTCCATATGTTGGGGTAAAAGAATATTTCCACTTTTACTTGATAAGTCTTCTGGATAAACGTGAGTTATCATGTCTACTTGAAATGTAGTAAAGTTGACAATCAGAAGTAGTGGTTAGGGATGAAGCAACTAACTGAGCAGAAACTTAGGAGAATGTTTAAAGCTCCGATTACAGAAGTCTGGGAAACTTTGGCATGTCCAGAACATATGAAGCAGTGTGGTTGGGAATGGTGTGCATGGGTTGTAGGACTAAAACATTTAACAAGGTGTCTGAATAAACTATACTGGGTTTTCTCTGGTCTTAGAATAAGAGCCATGAGGAATAAGGGAACTTAATCAACTGCTTAATTTAAATGTGTTTATTAAATCTCATTTCTTTTATGCTACTCTGTCTGCACTGCCTGTGTGGACATGAGCCTCACTTTAGTCTGGAAAAGCCCTCTCCTTACTTCTAAATGGGAGAGTAATCAGTGGCCTTGAACAACCGCACTACCTCACTAATTCTGCTTAAGTCACTGACTCATGAATCAGTGAATTGGGGGAAAAAAGACCCTACATTTTTGTACCAAAATGATTAAATATCGATACTTTAAAACGTTTCGTATCAAAGTTAAAAATGTAAGCGACAAACCTTATTGATACTTGTGTATACATGTGTTATACATATTATGTGTTTCAGACATGTCACATAATATGCCTGTGTACATATGTGTATATATGTGTGTACTTGGATGTATGAATGTATGTGTATGTAATGTAAGTAAGTATATATACATTGCATTTTTATATCGTTATTTTTCTATTTTTCTTCAAGTATACTTTATTTTGCTGCTGGTGCCTGAGAGCTACCAAACAAATTTCGTTGTATCCTGATACAATGACAAAAAAAAAGCTGTAATCTTATCTTACAGCTTACTACAGCATACACGAGTTTACCCGCAACTTTGCAAAGTACAGTGCAAAAAAAACCGCATGTTATCAGCATGATATGCGCGACCAATTAAACTTAAACTACAGGTGAAGCACAGTCCAGATGAGCCCCGCAGTCTCAGCTTTCTCTCCTTTAAGCAGCGTAAGCTCCCTGAAAACAACATACCTTTTTGCTCGAACCATGACGCTCTCAGTTCCTTAAAACCGAAACGGACTTGCTCTGAAAAAGAGGGACTGGGATCTAGATTAATAATCAATTCACCAAAATCAACACGACAAAATCCCACGAGTTTTTCCCCACACGCGTTTATGCACAACTAGCTGAATATTTCCTGTGACGAGCTCGTACTTCAAAATAAAAGTCCCATATTCAAACGCTCATACAGGCGCTGCACAGAGATGGGAATTGATGACAATAAATATTTATATGTATATGTATATTTATTGTATATGATAAAGTTACTTGCATCTAAACAGCAAGTATATGGTGTAATGGGTAAACCTTGTGGATTGTCTTTGCTCGAACAGACGGTGCGTTTAAAAAAGGCCACTGGAGGGCGCGGTTCTGCATCTTAGTGTGTGAATATAAACCGTGGTTTACCTGTCTGTACAACACAGTTCAGTGATTTGTCTTGCTGTTACTTACGTTAACGTGTTTTAGAGGGTGAACACTACAAATGTGTTTCTTAGGGCTGGAATTCAGACAAGCATGTTATTATTATTATTAATAATATTATTATTATTATTATTTAAAGCTATAATCATAATAATTAGTACATCCCTTTTTTCCAAAATGTTTGGACACTGTGTAAAATATACATAATTAAAAACAGAACACAGACAACATATCAGCATTGAAAGTGAGAAATGTTATTGCATCTTTAACCCTGTGTTGCATCAACTCCTCTCTTAAATGTTTGGGAACTGAGGAGACAGATTGCTGCAGTTTTTGAAGTATTAGTGTAACCCCCATACCATCACAGTTGCTGGCCTCTGAACTAAACACTGATTAAAAGCTGTCAGTAGTAGTAGTTGTTGTTGTTGTTGTAGTAAAGGTAGTAGCAGTAGTAGAAGTAGTAGTTGTTGTTGTTTTAATAGTAGTAGCAGTAGTAGTTCTTATAGTAGTAGTAATAGCAGCAGTAGTTGTAATAGTAGTAGAAGTAGCAGTATTATAATTATTATTAGTAGTAGTAATAGTACTTTTACATTTACATTTATTCACTTGGCTGATGCTTTTATCCAAAGCGACTTCAAGGACAGAGGAAACAATCAAGCATTAGTGCTGCATAGGGCAACACTGAAGGTGGTGCTACAAGAAAGTCCAACGCATTTCTCTTAATTGTAAAATAAATAACAGACCACAACTACTATAATACATACATATGCCAAGTGCTTCCAGTAACTACCGACAGCAACTACTACAATAAATACACATGCCAAGTGCTTACAATAATTACCGACAGCAGTTAATACAATAAATATGCCAGGTGCTTACAGTAACTACTACATTATAACCAGTTGACAAGTGCTACAGTAAAACTAAGTGGAACATTATTATCTGGGTGACATCCGGTCGGTTATCAGGTAGCAAATAGTTCATACGTAACCACTAGGCTTATTTGCTGAGGTGGGTGCGGAACAGTTGAGTCTTGAGTCGCTTCTTGAACATGAAGAGAGACTCAGCTGATCTTGTGTCACTGGGCAGCTCATTCCACCATTGAGGAACAATGAAGGAGAAGAGTCTGGAGTGGTGCTTGATTCCACGAGGGGATGGAATCTCCAACTGCTGTTCCTTTGCTGATCTGAGTGACCTGATGGGTGTATAGGTCTAGATGAGTGTTTTCATGTAGCCAGGAGGTGATCCATTGATGATCTTGTAGGTAAGAATCAAGGACTTAAACTTTATTTGAGCTGAGTTGGGGAGCCAGTGCTGGGAGCAAAGTAGTGGCGTCATGTGAGCGCGTTTCTGGTGGTTGAAGATCGAGCTGCTGCATTCTGAATGCTCTGCAGTGGCTTGATTGAGGCTGCAGGTAGACCAGCCAGCAGCGAGTTGCAGTAGTCAAGGTGAGACATGACCAGTGCCTGGATTAGTAGTTGCGTGACATATTCTGGAAGTATGGCCTGATCTTGCGGATGTTGTAGTGAGTGAAACTGCATGACCATGAGGTTGATGCAATGAAGTCCTTGAAGGTCAGCTGGTCGTCGATGATCACTCCAAGACTCTTTGCAGCTCTGGTCAGAGTGATGTCCGATGAGCCAAGTTGGATGGAGATGTCGTGATGTATAGTTGGGCTGGCGGGGAGGATGAGAGTAGTAATAGTAGGTATAGTAGTAGTAATAGTAGTAGCAGTAGTAGTAGTTGTTGTTGTTTTAATAGTGGTAGTAGTTGTAATAGTAGTTATAATAGTAGTAGTAGAAGTAGTGGTAGTAGTAGTAGTGGTGGTGGAAGAAGTAGTAGTAGTTGTTTTAATAGTAGCAGTAGTTCTTATAATAGTAATAGTAGTAGTAGTAGAAGTAATAGTAGTAGTAGTAGTAATAGTAGTAGTAGAAGTAGTAGTAGTAGTAGTAGAAGTAGTAGTAGTAGAAGTAGTAGTAGTAGTAACAATTTGGGTTGTTGGAAGTAAGACAAGCTTTTAAGGTACTAATAATGTTTTTAATTAAATAAACAAACGAAGATTAAGATACAAACAACACAGAATCTAAGCCAATTAACAACTAGAGATATCCAACAGGGTCTAACAGCACATAGAAACAACAGGAAATAGAATATAAACACAACAGGGTAAATACAGCAGATAACCGATGAGGACTAAACCAAACACAAGAGACTATATAGGACACTTAACGATGTACACCTGAACAGGAACCAAGAAACAGGTGACCAGGGCCGAGACAAGCTGGGGCTAAGGCAAAAACAAACAAGACATGGGGACAGAGAGCACATGGGAACCCTTAAACAAACAATGAACATGGCACGACTAGACATGACGAGCAAAGACAGAAACACAGCAGAAGCAGAAACACTATGGTTAAGAAAAATTAAAAATGACAAAAAATAGAGTAGCAAATATAAAGGGCAGATAAAATACAGTTTAAATTATTCAGACTCTGTGCAGGTTTGTACATTTGTGGCATTTATACAAAGAAATGTGCAGTATATGTACAAAATGACAGATGTGCAAACAGGCCTAAAGTGACATAGTGATTACTAGTAATAGTAGTAGACCCCCTGTAGCGCTCAGTTCTGCACCTCAGAGCAATGAATCTTTTGCTGTGTGTACTGAGGAGAGCAATCAGTTTGGCATGCATGGGGTGGGGTGGTCTCAAGTCTCAAGTTCCAGTCTCAAGTTCCTCTCCCAGAACTGAACTAGCTTTCCTGATCAGCTTGTTGAGTCAGTTGGCATCAGTTGCCTTCACCCTGCTGCCCCAACACAAAGACCACGCTTGCCACCACAGAGTGATAGAACATACACAGCATGGTCCTACAGACGCTGACGGATCTGAGCCTCCTCAGTAGGTAGAGACGACTCTGATCCTTCTTAAAGACAGCGTCTGTGTTCCTGGACCAGTCCAGTTTGTTGTCTTTGTGTACTCCTTGCAGTTCTCCAGTACTTCAACATCTGACCCCTGATAGTGACTGGGGAGTGAGGAGTGAGCTGCTTCCTAAAGTCCACAATCATTTTATTTGACCTGGTGATGAAATTACTGTAAAGCCTTCAGCAACAACTATTCACAAGAATTTGTGTTACAAAGGATCTTCTGGGTTCCTCAGATATTCACTACACGTTTTAACTCAACAGTGAAAAAAATCCAAAGAATCTTCCAAAGAATCACAACCAAACTTCAGAAATTTCAAAATTTGAAAACATTTGGAGCAGAGCTGTATGGTTTTTGTGGGGTACCATACATTTAACAAACGTTCTCACATTATATATATTTTTTCAGAAAATCTATGATCTTAACTGGTGGATCTGGTTAAGCCTTCTGCTAACGCGAGTAGAAACACGACCATTGAGGATCAGACCACTCGCTGTTGGAAGCACTAGAGGGCGCTACCCGATAGACACGCCCACTGAACGACTGGAGAACTAACCCAGAGCTGAAGACGATTCTTAGAGGAGCCGCTGGAGGGCGCCAGTCATTATCATTGGGTTGTCCTGTATTTTTGTGGGGCGCCATCGCTGCTTCGTTCTTATAGAAATGGTTCTGCGGGCGGTGGGAGAAGAAATCCGAAACAGAGGAGGTCCAGAAGGCCCCAGCGCTTGCTAGTAAAACAAACCAAACAAAAAACTAAAGATCTGTTAAGGCAGATATATTCGGTAAGGACATGCAAAGTGCAGCAATTCACCGAGTGTTTTTTTTTAAACTGTTAGCTGGTCTTTGACGCCATTTGGAGACTCAGATGGATCTGAACATGTCCGGTAAAATAGAGAGCTGCGATAGATGCTAACGTTTAGGACGTTTTTGTTTTTCTCCCAAACGTGTGCACTGGCAAGTCTGAAGTGCGAAGAGTAACATCCTCTTCGTTACTTTGTGTTAAATTTGTGGTAGTGTTTGTTTTGTGGGTAGTTGTAGCTCTTGCTGTACTGCCTGAACGCGTTGGTGCCACTGCGCCATTTTGTTCTTTCGGTCGGCGTAACGTTAGCTGCGGTGTGTGTCTGAATGGCCGCTCCAGGTCTGATTTTTCTCTTTTTAACTTTGCTGGAAGCTTTTATGTTCGCCACGTTTGACAATGCTGTCGGGCTGTATTTTGGATTTCCCCCTCATCTTGTCCTCCAGCTGTTCTGCTCCTTCTCTGTTTCTGTATTGCGGACGGCTCCGTTGTTTGCGCCGCACTCGCCTCCCATAGTGTCGAATCCGGCCTCGCTGCTGTTCTGTGGCTTCTTGTTTTGCTGCGAGGAAATATTGTTTGCAGTTCTACATTTTTCTTTATTTGTACCGTTTGTTCCTGAATAAGTCCTTGGTTTGCTGGTTAACTAGTATTGCTGACGTGAAGCTAAGCTTGTGTGCGCGACCTACATATTACCACAGTCGCAGATTAACGCAGCTTTGATGTTTGGTCCTCGGTTTGTGTGTGTTAGGGCAGGTTCTACACCGCACTGGTGGCTCCTTCGAGATGGTTAAAGCATAAACAGCGGGATATATGTCTGTGTTCCATGCTGAGAGTTTTCCCAAAATGTTGGTTTGGGGTTTTTTTTGTAGGTTTGAGTGGAAATAAAAGCCTCAGTGTTTTGTGCTCCACTAATTCCAACTATCCTTGAGTCAGGCCCTTTTCTGCTTGTGACCAGACCATAACTGCTTAATCTCTTAATCTTTTACACACATATGGTCATATTGTGGTGTTTTTTCTTTTTTTTTAAATAGCAAGATTTCGTTTGGTGAACTAGTTTGCAGAGGTGAGAATCAGCTAGTCTTGTTGATTTGTTGTTTACCTGCTAATATTTTGTTGTTTTTAGCTGGGATTACATAAGGAAAGCTTAAATGATTTATAATATCTGGATTATGTATAAGAGAAACTGGAGAAAAAGGCATTTTCACATGGATGGTTTTACCCTAGTAGGCATATTTGAGTACATGTGAGGTGCACCTTGTTTAGCCATGTTCCAAATCCTACTATAAAGTTTCATATGTGATTCTACTGTAAAGATTCATATGTGATTCTACTGTAAAGATTCATATGTGATTCTACTGTAAAGATTGACCAGGAGCTTTCAGATATTACTTCTCTTTCAGAGAAAATGCAACACTTTAATAATGATTAAAAATGTCACTGATTTGTGTTTCACCTGCTTCATCCCTACCGTATCAGTGTCTCCACGATTGAACCATGTTACAGATTGTTTGATTTTGCTCTCCTCTATCATGAACATTTGATTTTGCTCTCCTACATTAATGTTTATGCTGGGTTCAATATGAAATACTTCATATGCATGCTGTTACCTGTCTCAAAATAAGGCTATGGCTTTTGCAGCTAGCCAGACCTCTGGTGTGAATGATTGGTGATCCAAATGATTGCTGAATCTGACCACTTAAAGCTGGAATGTGCTGGTGCTGAATGGTATAGATGCATACTGGGCGTTCCTGGGTACCTTGCTGTGTGCATTGATGTTTTTGCCTCCATTTATTCTTTTATTACAGTCGAGAGTTGATTTTAAATGCTTGCTGTCAAGATTGGCTTGGGTTTCGTCTGCAACTAGTAACGAAGCACCACTAATTATACAGGTAAGCATTTGTATAGCCTATAGGTTTAATCTGTATGAGTCCAAACTGTCTTTTTCTACACCTCAGCTCATGGTTTACTGGGTGAGATGTTTTTTAATGCTAAAGAAGAAGTGTGCAAAGCTACAAGTTTTTTTTTCAAAACACTGTTGCACAATGTGATGTGTGGTGATCCTCTTCTCAATGCAGATATATAAAAATGTCAACTTTTTAAGGTTTACAATATTCTCTGTTAAGGAAAAATGTATTACATCTGTTTTGATAAAAATATGCTATTTTAAGTATAATATGCTCAATAATACACAATGTTAGTTATATTTTGCAAATTTTTTTCAGTTTTTCTTAATGGACCTTATGCCTTGCTCTGTCTTCTCTATACATTATTTTCTGCTGAAACTGCAACTTTTTGGCTAATATGAAGTGACCTTTCAAAGTATTTTGATTGCAATGCGAGGTATTCTGCAACAACGATGTTGAATGTTGGCACATGTCTATTGCACTTGTTTAAAACAGGTCACAAAAGATATCTGATTTGGAGCATTTAATATTTGCTGTGCTAAAACTTCTTGAAAATTGTCAAATTTGTGTATAAATTCAAATCACATGCTACTGAGTCTAATTGTGTTTTGCCAGCCACCATGAACTATAGTGATTATTGAATGCAGTTGTGAGCAGCAGATCAGGCTTTGGTTTATGCTGAAGATCAATTGGGTGTCAACATTGACACACTTTTGGGGCATTTGCATTGGATTGGCACAGCAACAGTTGTGAATATGCTCTCCACCCTGCTGCATGTGTGTGTTAAAGGGCAATCCTGGTAAAAACTCAATTGAAATTAAGACCTGCTAAGTATTTATGTAAAATTTCATTCATTCTTTTTGAATCAACAATAACTCAATATATGTTTTATAATTAATAAATAATTTTCAAAACAGTA
>JBBPDA010000132.1:15904308-15927130 GCA_037974385.1 Arnoldichthys spilopterus | reverse complement strand
TCTTTTACTGATCCGGCCCACCTGAGAACAGAAAGTCTGGATCCGGCCCCAGAGCCAAACTGAGTTTGACATGCCTGGTCTAAGAGATGCCTTTCTCTGAGTGGTTCAATGGCTCAGCACAGTGCAGGCTTCTATTAGCTGATGTTGATTGGCTATTAGCATTATTCTCCAAGTAAATTGAACTCTAAGTGATGTTGCAGCAGGAGGTTGCTCCTCCTCTTGCTCACCGTCAGCTGTTACCCTTTACTTTGCAGATAGAGGCACAGTACACATTTCTGGATTACGTGATGGGAGGTTGCCAAATTAATTTCACGGTAAGATGATGCTGATAATAAATAATTTTCCCATATTCTTGTTTACTTATCATGCATATGTCAAAACTGAGGATGAGAATCTGAATTGTGACGGGTTACGGGTGTTTGTCTGACCCAAAGGAAATTAATACCTTGCAATCAATTCCAATTAAAAATAATAGCATATACTGTAACTTTTGACTATAGAAGTTGTAGTTTGATCATTTTAGTTAAACAACTGATTCTCAGATGACCACCAAAAGTCTCGCTTCTCTCAGTAATGTCCCTTACACTTTCAATTTAAGCTGCATCACAGAACAGAAAGCACAGTTACAGGAACACAGTACACAGGAAATGTAAAAGCACACGCGAACATTTTTCATTCAGAAATAAACTGACGTTATAAAATGTTTAGTGCAGATGTACTCAATATACATGTAAGCCAAATTAAGGTGGAAAAAAAAGTTCTGGAAACCATGTTTAATCTGACTAGGGGAAATAAATAAGCCACTGTTTTTGCTACCTTAATTTCAATCAATTTTTATTCAATTTCAAAGTCTGAATTGTGATGGTTGTAGGTGGGGATAGATTTCACTGGCTCTAATGGAGATCCTCGTTCCCCTGAATCTCTTCATTACCTCAGTCCCGATGGTGTCAATCAATACCTTAGTGCCATCTGGTCTGTGGGCTTGGTGGTCCAGGACTATGACACGTAAGTGCAGGTCTTCAGTCCCCAGATATATCAGCTTTATGTTAATTAATGCGTATTACTTGTCAATTTAAAGCTGTAGAAAACTTGTTTCCTGATTTATGATTCATACACCATTTAAAAAAGTTAGCTGTGTATTAAATTGATGATTTCAGATTTTACTATGAGTGAACCAAAAAAATTAGTTCAAAGCTACTTGGAATAAAATGTTACATAGAAGCAGTGCTTTCAATTGACTTTGTTTTTGCAAGTTGTCAAGTTATTTTGGTTTTGTCGCAACAGTCTTTGAAGACACTTCCGCTAGCCATCACTAGGTGGTAGTATACTCATTTTATTGCTTTTTCTGCTTTCTCTACTTAGGGACAAACTTTTTCCTGCTTTGGGATTTGGTGCTCAAGTGCCTCCAGATTTCAAGGTTTGTTTCTTATTTTAACTTTTCTTTAAACTGTCACATTGGTCGAACTTTTCTAACACAACTTTTCTTGTCCCCCAGGTGTCGCATGAGTTTGCTCTAAACTTAAACTCCAGTAACCCTTACTGCCAAGGTTCGTCTTATTCTGACTGTTTGCATTAGGGATGTGCATTTTGACAATTTTTGTTCAGTCAAACTCTCGTCAAAATGTGCTTATTATTATTAAGTGGTATTTCATTTGCACATTTTACTTATTCCAGACTGCACATGCCATCTTTAAATACTCAATTATATAATACCACAACGAGTTAAGTTCCACTGTATGTCCATAAATATCCATACAACCTTTCTCTTTAGTGAATTCAGCTACTTAAAGGTGAACAGGTGTTCAACTGTGTCACACAACTTGTCACATGATCTTAAGGTCAGCATGGGCAAGCCAGCCATCAACTTTAGGAATGTAAAACCCCAGCATTGGGCTGTAAAGCAGTGGAACTGCATTCTTGGGGTTGAATGCCCATCTGTTAGTTTTGGGTGGGTTAGTGATTCAGAATCAACATCAGTACCTGACCTCTAATACTCTTGTAGCTGAATGGAATCAAATCCCCATACCAGTGTTCCAACATCTAGTGTTAAGCCTTGTAAGAAGGCGAGAGCCTGTTTCTGCAGAAAGCAGTGGAGCCCACGCCACATTACTAGCCCTGATTTCAGAAGAAATACTAGATGAGCTGGTGTCTGCAAACGTTTAGGCATTTAATGCATCTGTCAATCACATCTATTTATAAATTGATTTATGAAACTGTGTTGACGGTCTTGATTTCTGCTGTTGTGTGTTCCTGCAGGAATAGAGGGAATTGTGCAGGCGTATCGCATGGCTCTGCCACAAGTCCGCCTCTATGGCCCCACTAACTTCTCCCCCATCATCAATCACGTAGCTCGCATCGCCGCCACAGCTGCCCAGCAGTCAAACGCAGCGGTGAGTCTATAGTAACAACTAATCACATTGCAGCATACAGATATATCGAAAAAATATTTTGGTAAAAAATCACATTTTTCCAGTGTCTTTATCTGATGTTTTTTTTAAGCTACAAGGCATCAAGAGGTGAAGGATGTGTTTGGTTATGTAATAGGAAATAGACTTGCCTAGTGTTGTAAATCACTAAAACAATTATGCCAAGTTGGTATAATGCTAATTAGTGGGATTAAATCCAGTTTTATGTTAGTTAGTCTTGTAGCACCAGTGCAGAACTGAAAAAGAAAGTTTCAGCACACTAAACATGTTCACTACATTTGCAGGAAGTATGTTATACATTTTAAACTACTGCGCCAAAAGTATGAAACTCAGAAGAAACCTCCTAGATGTATCTTCCCAATAATGCAGTATATGTTACGAGTAGGTTTTTAGTTTATGCTCTGACTGGTGATCTGTATTGCTGTATACAGACATTTCTTAGTTCTCTCTACACTGATGTAATGCATGGGCCGAAAAGATGCCTCTGCAGATGGTGTAGGTCTATCCCAGATTTTCACAAGGAGATACAATACTGTACCCACCTTTGGCATATTGTCAGAAACCTCTGCTTCTCTAGTTCAGTAGAATTTAAAGTTTCAAAACACAACATGTCCTAAAACACTTGAATGTTTTATGTGACATTACATTAGTAGTAAAGCTTTCCCAAAGCATATGATGAAGAAATAATTGTTTGTCTTGTGCTTATGCTTCTTTTTGTCCCTGCTTTAGCAATATTTTGTGCTGTTGATCCTAACTGACGGAGAGATCACTGATCTGGACCAGACGAAGCAGGCCATAGTGAACAGCTCCAAGCTGCCCATGTCCATCATCATAGTGGGCGTTGGAGAAGCCGACTTTAAAGCCATGGAGGTCCTGGACGGGGATAATGGTGTGCTCAGATCTCCAACTGGAGAGCCAGTGGCCAGAGACATCGTTCAGTTTGTTCCTTTCAAAGACTTTGTCAGTGTACGTGTCTCCTTCAGTTTAAACTTGAGTGTGTTTTATTATAAAGGACAGGATTAGTACTACAATATTTATTTAATATTTAATACAAAATTTCAAGCTCCAGTTTGCACAGACATTAGATGCATTTCACAGATGTTTGAGGTGCTATTGCACCAAAAATTAAAAAAAACATTACCAGCACTAGTGTTTGCTGTTCAGATCATAACGGTGTTAAATACTTGCTTGTCAAAATGATTAAAATCAGTTACCTAGTATAACAGTCATGTAATCTGTAATTGTCATGTCTCTGCTTGCGGAATATGCAGGGGGTTTAATTTAGGATTGAAACACTGACATTAGAACATTTTGCATCTTCACATTTTTCTTCTGCTTAATCTTTTTTTTGCTCTCTCAATTGGCTCCCTCTTTAGGCTCCAAAAGAATCTCTGGCCCAGTCGGTTCTAGCTGAGGTGCCCAGTCAGCTGGTATCGTACTTCAAGATGAGAAATCTCAGCCCAGTTAATCCTCCTGGTCCCAGGAAATAGACAGATGTCTGCAGAAACAGGAGCCACCACTAGAGGGTTTTTAACAGGGAAAACAATTTACATGAAGACTGCTTTTGTATTAAGCCATTCAAATTATGCTAATTATGCATGCTCAAACAATTTATCGTTTATAAGAAAAATCTTTGCCTGTCTATTGCCCCTTTGTTTTCTGCTAATGCTGAGTGTACTGCTGTCCTGTAAGCGTTAAAACAAACTGTATTTGCCCTCATTCACTAGTATTTTCTTATTTGGAATTTGTTCTTGGGTAAGAACAGAAACTATGCACACTAAAGAGCTTACTTATGCACTTTTAGGTTTTTTCAGAATGTTTGGTTATGAATGTGATTTGGCCTTTTTAAAGACCTTTCTCAAGAACAGATTTTCAAAAATCTTGAAAGATATTGGTGAATGAGGCTAAGTGCAGAGATATCCACACTATCAACCTTGACAGCTACAATATCTACAGCTGTAACAGCTTTTTGTATTTTCACTGTCCCAGTACATCTTATTTAATAAGATTTGCGGTCTTTAAAAGCACTTTTGGGATGTTTGCAATGCTCTGATGGGGTTATTCTTTTTGTCTCCCTCAGAATACAAAAGGGAGGGACTAAATACAGTACATATCCTATAACTATGGCATTATTAAACTTAACGATAGTTTTAATAAACAGCCATTCTCATCATCTTCAAATATCTAAATGTTACCTTCCACATTAGCCTGTTACATTTCTGTACATCTCCTGACCCATTTGACACCACAAGCCTTATGCTGTTAACAGTGTTATACATGTGTTCTCACCTATTTGGGGCTGCACAGTTAATTGTAATAACATTACAATTTTTGCCTTTTGCAGTTAGTTGAATGTGGTGTGAAAATTCTCACCAGCTGGAAGTTCTCATCAGTGCTGAGACTGTAACCAGTCTCAGATGTTCACGTTGAATGCTGTTTTTGTGGAGTGACATATTTCTTCCTTAAATTTGAAAGTGTCCCAATCACAGTGAAACACAAAAGAAGTGAATGGAAGACAAATGTTAGACAAATATCAATTTCTTGCACTTTCTTGTTTGATGGCATCAGAGCTGAAAGTACTGACTGTGTACATGCAGTGCTGCATAAGAATGTTACAATAGTAGGTAAATCCAAAGTAAAGATCATGAAATGCCTTATAATAATGCACCTGAGTTTACATCATATTAACAGACATTTTAATTGTCCCTTCAGCCAGGAAAATATAGGGATTTTTATATTTTAGCTTCATTGTGCTGTTCATTTGAATAATTTTGCTGTTCCACTTTTGGTGCAGATTCACTAAAATGAAATGCTGTCTATAATAAAGCATGTAGGTTTAGTTTTTAGGAAATCTAGTCATCAGTGACATTCCTATTAGTTGTTTTAAATTGCTGGAAATTTAAGTTTTCTGTGGACCAACCACTTGCCCATGTTGCACTTTTTTAATGGTTGTAGTTGATGTATACTTGCAGGACTGGATGATCATAACAGTACAGTAGTAGACAAAGCAAAACACCAATTTAGCCAAATATGCATCTGTTTGCGCATTGTGAGAAATTGCACTCCATCACAGTGACCGCAATTAATTCCCCTTGCTGTATCAAGTCAGTAGGTCTTGAGCTTGCTAACTTATGTACTGTTGTTTTTTTACACCAGCAATTCTATCCCACAATCACTTTATGCCTATTGTTTTTTTTTTTTTTAAAGTAGAGATAAATAAACTCTTATGACCTCGTTTTGGCTTATAATTGTTGATTTTCTACTTTGTGTAGTTTATGCTGGATGTGAGTGTTTGCTATGTATTCTCAGCTCCACTTACTATATAGGTGCACTGTTTACAATTACAGACTGCAGTTCATCTGTTTCCACCGATGTGGGTGTTGATCTTTCTTAGCAGTTACACTGACACCATAGCGTTTGTGTGTGTGCTATGCAGTGTATTACAACAGTAAGTATACAACACCACTCTTTTAGACGCATCTAACCTGTTGGTCCATCTTGCAGTTCTAATGCTATTGATGGAAGTTTGGGTTGACACATTAAAGTAGCCCAGCAGGTGTCCTGGACACTTGCCCTCCAGGGCTGCAGTTGAAATGAATGAATGAATGAAAGAATGTTGTACTGCTTTATAAGCAAAGTGTACCAAGAGTTTTCTACTTTATTTTAATCTTGATAATTTCCATTCAAAAATGTGTAATGCTTGCCCTAACATTGACATGAACTGTGCTGTAGTTTAAAAACACTCAAGATTTTACACACAAACCAAAGATCCTTCCAAAAGTCCATGTTTTTGAGTGACAGGCCTCTGACCCTTAGCCGCACCCACTCTGAACAATAAGAAAGTCCCCCAACATGGTGGAAGGTTGTGTACCATGTGCAAATCTCCCATGGTGCCTGTTCAAACAAATCTGTAAAGATTATTCAAATAAAATCTCTTGCCAGTTCAGCCTTCAGTGGCGCTTCAGCAGTCGGAGCAAGGCGAGCCTTCTGATGAAAAACCGCCCTTCTGATAATGTGCTTTGAAGGTGAGAGGAACTGCAACTTCTCTGGGGTGAATTTGTTGGAGCAGGTGAATGCAGAAGGAAAAAATGTGAGTGTGGGTGGTGGTAAATGTGGCTGCACTGCATTATTGCTGAAGGCGGAACCGCGTACTGCAACAGTGTGGCCAGATCTCAAAAACAAAAAAAAGCATATTGTGTGTGTACATACACTGATCAGCCATAACATTAACACTACCTGCCAAATATTGAGTACATCCCCCCCCTCATGCCAGCACTGACTGTGGTGAAAGTGACTATTTGTCATTGTGAACAAACTCAAGCACCACAATGAAATGTGACCTCTGCATTTAACTCATCACATGTGCACGTGAAGCAGCGGGCAGCTATCAACAGTGCCCTGGGAGCAGGACAGCAGGACGGTACCTTGTTTAAGGGTACCTCAGTGGTGCCCGGGTTTGGGTCTTGAACCTGTGACTTTCAGTGGTGCACTATGTGTTCTGACACTCTTCTATCAGAGTCAGTATTCCGTTTTTATACCACAACAGCACTTCTGTGGGATCAGACCAGATGGGCTAACCTTCATTCCCCACATGCACCAATGAGCCTTGGGTGAACATGACCATGTCACCAATTCAGGTAGATATTAACTCCTATATATCTAGAAATCTCCACAAGACCTGTCATTTTAAAGACGAAAAACGTAAATTAGTTCCATATAATAAACTGGACAAGTGGTTATAACAGGGAAGCTGCAAAACCCCACTGAATATATTATGGGGATCAGTGCTGCCATGTTGAACCAAGGAAGGGTTGTGAATGGATTTCACCCAGAACCTGCAAGCTACCTTTGAATTGCCTTCAGTTCAGGTCCAATACGGTCTTTTAAAATCGTCCATTTAAAAACGTAAATAGAATAAATTAAATTAGCTAAATTTACTTACAATTAATAACTATTATTATTATTTTTTATATTTTATAATTTATTTAGTTATTTATTTAATTATTTAATACATTTCACAACGTGTATTAACATTCCATGTCCATGTCAGTAACTAAGCAGCATTAATATGTTGCTTCTGTAAAGTACTTAAGTAATTACACACACACACACACACACACACAAGTTACGTTTTCTTGTTAATAACGCTGAAATCACGTGTGGTGTAACACCGACAAGGAAATTGGGAGCAAGTCCGATAAAACATCAACTCTTTAAGAACAAATCTTAAACCGCAACCCGCGAAAAGCGATGTTTATGAGCGACGTGACAATTCAAACAAGCACAAACTCGCTTATAATAATCTGACTTGGCAACTGTGCCGTGCAGACAAAGTGAAGTGATTGACAGGCGGCATGTTCAATAGGAGCTTCGAACACGAGCTCCACCGTCTTGTAGCGTTCGTTACGCGACGCCTTTGGCCACGCCTCCTGGCTTTAGACTTCCAGTTTGTTCAGAGGTACTTTCTGTTTTTTGAGGGAGCTGTTCTGCTCATAACTGCTCAGGTTGGGTATAAACTTGTTCAGCATTGTTCATTTGATGCTTTCTTAGCCGTTTCGGTGCTTATGTGAAAGAATATAGTAATACTGTAATGAGTCTTAGTTTAGCAGCTCGGAATTTTGGTGTAACGTTAGCGTTTGCGTTGTGTAAAACTGGGCGGAATGGTATGGTGGTGTGGGCTGTAAAGCTGAGGGGGTTACACACTCTCCTCCCTACAACTGCTTTCACTCAGAGACAGGATTCTCTTTTCTGTTTTCCCCCATTTCACTGACTTGAACCCACTCCGTAATTAAAGATTTGCTTTACCTTAATTCATTGTTTACGCTGTCATTTTCTCTCCGTTGAATTTTAGTGTCGGTTCTCCAACTCACTGTTCTTTCAGATGGCGACCCAGTGTGTGACCAAGATTGAGCTTTCCATATCCTGCAAAAACCTCCTGGATAAAGATGTGGGCTCCAAATCGGATCCCCTGTGTGTCCTTCTGCAGAGTGTGGGTGATGACAAGTGGACAGAGGTAAGAGACTCTGCTCAGCTTTAGCTTCTGTTTATTTCCGGTGTACAGCAGAAACATCACAATACACAGTGATGATAGAAATACAGAGACAGTGGACATCAAACTTTTATAAGACTGAGACAAGACACATTGCAAACAGTAGCTGCTGTTTCCTGACTTATCTCTTCATTCAGATGAACAGGTTTAGCAGGGGGATCAAGAGCACAGTAAAGCTCCTCTAGGCTAACCAAGGCTGGCTCTGGGGTGGAGACTTAAAGTGTGTTTTAGTACAAGCAATATTTCTTTTATACATGATACAGACTGGCCAGGTGTGTTAGAAACTGATAATCTCTGCTGTGTAAGACAAAATTATAGTCAGTGGAGATAGGGACAGTTTGACGTAATCCTAGACTTTATATGAAACCGACCTCAATAGTTAGGTTCAGCAGTGTCGTACTGACTGATACCGTTTTCAGTTGTCAACTGTAAATTATCCAATATGCAAGATTATTTTTTATTGTGGTTTTCTGCAGGTGGACCGCACAGAGAGAGTGAAGAACTGCCTGGATCCTGAATTCTCCAAAAGGCTTTGCATTGACTATTATTTCGAGAGAGTGCAGAAATTAAAGCTAGGCGTCTACGACATTGACAACAAGTCTGTTGACCTGAGTGATGATGACTACTTGGGAGGTTTCGAGTGCACCCTTGGCCAGGTGAACAATTTAAAAAAGCCAAAAATCAAAAAAGCAGCTACAAAAGTTGTAATCATTGAAAACCAGTTTAGTCGGCATGTAAGCTGTACTTAGTTTTTATAGCAGCTTCACCAAAAAGGGTACTGCCCATAAAAAAACAGTGTGGATTAGTAGCATTACTTGTCCTTGCATATTCTTCTGTTTGTCAGATTGTATCAAGTAAGAAGATTACAAACCCCCTTCAACTAAAGAAAGGCAAACCAGCTGGCAAAGGCACAATAACGGTATGTGTTGAAATATTTATTTATTGACTGTTTACACCTATTTAATAAGCGTTATACTGATGATCTGTTGCCTTGAATCAGCTTAATTTTTGCTGTTTTTATGATGACAGGAATGGTTTAGATCATCTTGTTGGTTTTCAAAATAAAATACCTTGGGATCAACATCAGATCAACAACAACAATATTCATGTCATTTTTTTGGGTCTATTTTTATTGACAAACTCCATTTCTAGAAAAGTTGTGGATGTTTTCCAAAATGCAGTAAAACACATTTTTTTTAATTTGTAAGAGAATTGTTAGTCAGTTTAAAAGGGACATTTCTCAAGACAAGATTGCCGAGAATCTACAATACATAATATTCTGAAATGTTTCAGTGCATAAACGGCAAGTTTGTAAACCACTGTTAAATGAACATGATTTCTGAGCCCTCAAGCAGCACTACATAGAAACTGTCAAGCTGATGGGACAAATATAGCCATTTGGGCTCGGGAGTACTTTGGAAAATTATTGTTGCTTGACACAGTCCATCCCTGCATCAAGAAATGCAGATTGGAACTATTACTTAAGGGGGAAGCTAAATATAATATGGTTTTGGGAAGGATTTGCTAAATATGAAAATGACCATCCAGATTGTGATCAGTGACAGGTGATTGCAAAAGTGGGGGTGCATTAGTGTCCAGAGCGTGGGTGAGTTTCATGTATGTGAAGATAAGATTTTCTTTTTGCATCAAATGGTCTGGTCTTAAGATAAATTTGCTGGGGCAGCAGGTCCTGGACAAATTGGAAGTTGCTTGAAATCTACACACTTTAGGTTATTTACCTTACAGCAGAATTAATTGTTTTTAATAATCTTTTTGAATGTATTGCCTGGCTCATGCTGTGCCCACAGGCTTTTTTCTGAAGACCGTAGAGAGATTTTCACATGATGAAACCACACGCACCGTCAGCAAAAAGAACACAAGACCCTAGATATCAGGTTTAAATCAGACAGGTTTCACTTGCCGGAGGTTCTATTCAGTAGCACCTTATATGCAACACCTGCATCTAATTAGATGGACTTAAAGTTGTGTAAAATATAAGGGTGTACCTAAGTTTTCCATGTCACTATTCTGTTTGTTGTTTATTTAAATTATGAAATTGACTAAAAAATGATTTTTGCTTTAACACAATGTTGCACAATTTGTGTTACAGGCTTATAAGTGTTATATTTCAGCTGCGTATGGGTAAAGCCTATGTAAAAACTGCTATATTCATCACAAATTTAGATTTTATGACCGAAGCTCACAAACGGTTAAAAGCAGCAGGTTAAAATCTTTTCTGGACAGTCCCAGAAAGTTCTAAAAGTTTCCAGAAAGTTCTAGGACCCTAAAAATGGCAGCCTCAGATTTTACATTTTTTGCTGAACCCTTGTTCCAAATTGCAGTCCTGTTGTCAGTAAAATGCTTCCACATCATTGACATTTTCAGCACTTGGAAGATGTTGTTGTTATAATTAGCTATGATTTCAATATGGGTGTGATAATAATACAAAGATCAGTAACAAAAATATCAGCAAGTAATACATTGTCACATGTTTTATAAGTATTGTGGATGTTGCTTTTTCCCAATGCAGATTGTGGCAGAAGAAGTGACCAGTAACAGAAGCATTCTGCTGGAGGTGGAAGCCAGAAACCTGGACAAGAAGGTAGAGAGATGCTCATATCTAATTTTATTGAGTGGGTTATAGCATCCACTAATTAGCATTGTGGCCTAAAGTGATGCAGAACAGCTGGCCTTTGCCATGGGGCAATCTGTTATTGTTGTGTTTTTCTTTACTCTTGCAGGACTTCTTTGGCAAGTCAGATCCTTACCTGGAGTTTTTCAAGCAAGATGATGATGGCAAGTGGCTGCTAGTGCACAGGACAGAGGTGCATATAATCCATTTTACTCATTGTCAGCATCATGTTTGTGTGTTGTTTATTGTTGCCTTAGTTTTAAATTTATTGTCTGATTTCTCTCTGTTGGTGTTTAGGTCATTAAGAATAATTTGAATCCATCTTGGAAGAAGTTCACTGTTTCTCTTCATACATTCTGTAGTGGTGACCTTAACAAACCAGTCAAGGTATGGGGACTCACAGAATGTCTGGGAATCTGTTATGTGTGTTGTTTCTTTAAAAAAAAGACTACATAATGAATTCATTTTTTTATGCATTTCAGATTTTTTAAAAAGATTGCACGCAACTGTTCAGATGTCTTAAAATGTGCATTCTTCTTAACAGTATAAACAATAAACTATGGTATTCAGAAAGGACGGGCAGGCTTACTTGCAGGCATCATATACAGACATCCAATATTTCTCTTTCTTTTTCAATTGTTCTTTAATATAGCATATATTTTAAAAGTGTGGACTGCATTAGTCAGATGGTGTGTTTGTTACTGCTAGGTGGCTTGTTATGATAAGGATGAGGACACCAGCTCTGACCTAATGGGAGGGTTCACTTGTATCACAGCCAGTTTGCTAGATGGGTGACCAAGAGTTGGCTTGCTGTATTCATCTAAATGTCTTTTGTTTGACTTTCCCCGCTTAGGTCCACTGCTCTGACTATGACAGTGATGGCTCACATGATCTGATTGGTGTTTTCCAAACTACTGTGTCCGAGCTTCTGAAAGCAGACAGTGGATCTGTGGTGAGGCTGTCTTTACCTGTCGAGACCATCATGCACGTTTGATCGTGTAATATAATTTCAAAGCTAAAATTTGCCTTAATGCTTGTAGGTGGAGTTTGAATGTATTCATCCAGAGAAGCAGAAGAAGAAAAAGAGCTATAAGAATTCTGGTGTGGTCCACATTAAATATTGCAAGGTATACATTTTTATAATGTGTGTACAGGGGTGCTGTATGGACGTGATTGGGGGGTGGGGGTGTTGGGGGTGTGAAACACGGATGATTCCAAGGCACTGACAGAAAAAAAGGATTTTTAATTTTCAAATATTATATATAAGAAGATTGAAAGTTTGATGCTCATCAGTGCTGTAGCCATTGTTGACCGGGTGTCCAAGAAAGCATAATAAACCTCGCTTTCTCAGTGTGTGTAAGATGATTCAGCACAGTACAGGCTTCTATTAGCTGATATAAAAGCATTGACTATTAGCATTATTTCCGTAGCAAATTGAACTCTCAGTGATGTTACATTAGGAGGATGCTCATGCTCATCAATTAGCTGTTACTCTTTATATTGCAGATAGAGGCACAGTATACTTTCCTGGATTTTGTGATGGGAGGTTGCCAAATTAATTTCACGGTAAGATGATCAAGCTGATAATGAATGAATTTTACTTTTTTATTTTCTTAGAGTGCATATGTTCAAACTAAGACTGAATATCTGGCCCATGTGGTAATTTAGAGGGCACAAAGGGCTACACAGAAAAAAACATATAGTTTTCAGGATATACTTACATGTTTGAGAACTGACAGGATATACATGTAGGCCAAATTAAACAAAATGTTCTGGAAATGTTTGGAAAATTTGGACATTAATCAGACCACGGAAATAGCTTAGTCACTGTTCATTAAAGTGGCAGTTTTCATGTTTGATAAGGAAGAGGTTGTAGTGGGGGAGGCTAAAACTAGCACTGTAGCTAGTCATTGCAATATAAAATGCTGAGGATGACTCACCTTTAAGATAAAGTCTTAAAAAAAAAAAAATTGAACAATGAGTGGCATGTGAACATGTGAACATTAGTATTTAGCAGTCTGTAAAGTATCAGCACTGTACTGTTCAATTTAATCTGATTGATTTTATTAAGCTAACTATCCATAGCTAAGTTAAGAAATACTAACAATAGTACTTGAAAGCTTGTGAACCATTTAGAATTTTCTATATTTCTGCATAAATATGATGTAAAAAAAAGTCCTTAAAGTAAAGAATATACAATTAAACAAATCAGATAAAAATACTGTACTTGGTCTCTTTTTAATTAAGGAAAAATATTCAATTTTATATATCTGTGAGTGGCAAAAGAAGGTAAACTTCCAAATCAGCTGTTTTTACCAAAACTAATTTCTGGAAAAGTTTGGACAGAGAAAAAATAAGTGAAAAGATCATAGAACATTCAAATTATGCCTTTTTGAAACATTCCCCAATAAGCAGGGGCGCTGGACACCGGTGAAAGGATAATGCTTGGCTACAGCAGGAGCATCCACCAAACGTCCAGTCTCTGCAAGCAAAGATTGTTCAGGGTTCACCACTTTTGTGCGATGTGAATATTGTTAGATAAAAATTTTTTTTACCAAATAGGATTATAAAGAATTGAGGTCTGTCAACATCTACAGTACATAATATTGTCAAAAGATTCAGATAATCCAGAGAAATCTCAGTCTCTGTAGGACAAGGCCAGACACCTTTGAGCCCGAAGGCCCTGCATGTTAAATGTGATAAATATAGACACTTGGACTTGGTAGGACTTCAGAAAAATGCTTTCATTTAACACAGTCCTCTGTCTTAACTTTTTTGAATGTGTTGCAGGCAATGTCTGAACTGTGAAGTGTGAATCAGTGAAAACATTGAAAATCTTTTCTTTGAACTTTTTATGAAAAATGCTTACTTTTCTACAAATGGGGTTTCTTTTTAATGAACAGGTTTCAATAATAGTTGGATCCTAAACAGCACATGTTTGTGAAAGTATAGTCTGGCATGAGCAAAAGAGATTTCCCGGAACCTCAAAAAGAGTTGTTTATAGTGATCAGACCTGAAGAAGATGGTTGTTGTATCATGGTTGGGCCTGTCTTACTGTATCTGGGCATGGACAAAATGTTGTGGAATGACCTGACGCAAACAGTTAATGTGAGGAAACCCACCAACATCCCAGAGTTATAGCTGTTCTATATGGAGGAATGGGCAAGTTACTGGAAATGCATAGTTGCTATTATTGCTGTGCAAGGGGGCCCCACCAGAAACTCAAAGCAAAGTTTCACATACTTTTACCACTCACAGATATATAATACGGGATCAGATTTCTCCAAACATAAAGGCTCAAATATTATAGCTTTGTATCATTCGTTTATCTGGGTAGCTAACTAATCTTAACGTTGTTAAACAGTGTTGCTATTCAAGTCTAATAATATTGACTCAATAATTGCCACTACTGTTCTCACTGCAGTTTGTGAAGAAAGTTAGAGATAATGATAATTGTAAATGGCTGAGAGACGTCTCGACCGGTATTTTGCAAACTGTCAAATTTTGTATTGAGTATTTAGGTTAACAGCAGTGAAACAGCAGAAACTTATGTCAAATATTGTCCCTCAATGAGTGGACTAGTCTGTCTGAATTTGTGCAACCTTCATGTCAGACAAATAAAGATCAAATGTCTGAACTGTGATGGTTGTAGGTGGGGATAGATTTCACTGGCTCTAATGGAGATCCTCGTTCCCCTGATTCTCTCCATTACCTCAATCCCAATGGTGTGAATCAATACCTTAGTGCCATCTGGTCTGTGGGCTTGGTGGTCCAGGACTATGACACGTAAGTGCAGGGCTTCAGTCCCCAGACATATCAGCTTTATACATATAACTCTCTTAAATATTATCTCTGTCAATTTAAAACCTGAGAAAACCTTTTTGATTTACGATTTCTACACCATTTGAAAATGCTAGCTATGTATTAAATTGACGATTTGAAATTTCACTATGAGTGAATCAATGGAATTTGTACAAACCTACTTGCAGCATTGGCCAAGCGCATTAAAGTGATTTTATTGTTTGTTTTAGAAATGTTCATCTGAATTATATATATATATATATTATATAATTTTATATTATTGTGTCAAAGCTGTGTTTTAACACACCACTAGGCATCACTAAGTGGTAGTATACAAATTTTACTGGTTTTCTTATCTGCTCTTCTTAGGGACAAACTTTTTCCTGCTTTGGGATTTGGTGCTCAAGTGCCTCCAGATTTCAAGGTTTGTTTCTTATTTTAACTTCAGAGAATACATTCCTTTTGTCACATTGGTTGAACATTTCTAAACACTTTTCTTGTCCCCAGGTGTCGCATGAGTTTGCTCTAAACTTCAACCCCAGTAACCCTAACTGCCAAGGTTAGTTCTTGTTCTGACAATGTTTACATTATGGATGTACATTTTCACCATTTTTGTTCAGTCAAACTCTTGTCAAAATGTATTTAATATAATGAACTGGTATTTCATTTGCACATTCCATTTATATTTCAGACTGCACAGGCTTTAATTAAATATTCAATTATCTAATACCACAACTAGTTAAGACATGCACCCATTAATGACAGCTTGTATATCAGCTTGTATCAGCTTGTATGTTGTCTATCCTTTTTTTGTTAATTGAGTTGAAGTGAGTTTTGTGATTCAGAACATCAACATCAGTACCTGAACGTCATTATTGCTCTTGGGGCTTAAAGGAATTAAATCCCCATTGCAATTAGGGCTACGCAATTATGGAAAAAAATCATAATCATGATTATTTTGGTCAGTATTAACATCATGACTGGTTAACACGAATGCTTTTTGACTTTGGAAATATTGTTCATTTGTTGAACTTTCAGTGTAATTCTGAGAATATCTGTCCAGAGCAGAGCACCCTGTCTGCCTTAATTCCACCAGATCTGAAATGGGTTATGATAAACCATCTTATGACATGACATACCCACTTCACTCATATGCTTTGCAAAGTGGGCATGTCCTGAAGTGAGCAGTGTTACTTGTACATCCGCAGTTAGGCCTGCTTTCCATATTCTGGAGCCAGAAGAAATTGATGCTTGGTTACTAATAAAGTAGGACCCGGCTTATGACCAGACTACAGATAATGAACTGAATGTTTGTATTGTTCTGACAATTGTACCTTTAGTGTTGAATCCAGAAAGAAAAGCTAGTTTACATCCACATTGTTTCTCAGTACTTCCATATATATTAATATTTTGTCTCAATATTTAACATGAACAATAATGATATTTTAATATGTGCATAAAACAAAGTAGTGATATATAAACTATTACCTATTCAAGATATTCAGGATAATATTATATGATGGAAATGCAGCAGAATGCCCAGGAATGTTTGTTTATGCACAAATTTCCTCTTCTTACGGTCCATATTAAAGGCAGCGTGAATTTTTTCACAATGGTTTATTGTTTGTAAAAAAATGGATCCCTAGAACACAGCTATGGCAACACTGGTCTAGAGTGACTGCAGCTTGCGGAGATCTATTTTGTCTGCAATGCATATACTATATATATAAATAATACACTGGTGAGTGCAAAACATATAAAAATACTGTAAATATCATTAATAAGACATACAAAATATATAAGTATTCCTCAGAATAATCACAAAATATATATTAATAACTTCAAGATACACCACTCAAGTAGATGCAAGATAAAAAATTTGCTGCCTTCCCCATGAATACTGTAACCTTAATGGCTGAACTAAACCTTATAGAGGCTTGAACAACATAAATGAGTCCAGTAGGGGGCAGCAAAGCAGCACTGCTGAAGGCAGGACAACGTGACTAACCACATCCATTTCTAAATTGTATCTTCGATCTAATCTATGAAACTGTGTTGACGGTCTTGATTTCTGCTGTTGTTCCTGTTCCTGCAGGAATAGAGGGAATTGTGCAGGCGTATCGCATGGCTCTGCCACAAGTCCGCCTCTATGGCCCCACTAACTTCTCCCCCATCATCAATCACGTAGCTCGCATCGCCGCCACAGCTGCCCAGCAGTCAAACGCAGCGGTGAGTCTATAGTAGCAACTAATCACATTACAGCATACAGTTATATCGAAAGAATAATTTGGTAAAAAAATCTGATTAGGTGAGCAGTGATGGCCTAGAGGTTAGGACATTGCCCTTGGGACCTGAAGGTCACAGGTTCAAGTCCCGGCCTGAGTAGCACTGAGGTACCCTTGAGCAAGGTACCATCCCGCACCACTGATTCCTGGCTGCAGCTGATAGCTGCCCGCTGCTCCACCTGTGATGAGTTAAATGCAGAGGTCACATTTCGTTGTGAAGCTTGAGTGTGCTCACAATGACAAATTAACAGTTTCCACTTAGTTACAGATTACGCAGTATTTTTTTTTTACTACAAGGCCTCTATCAGTAATATTTGGTGTTTTGTTAAGTGAGCTCAAATAGACTACTGAGACAGTAGGTTAAATAGCTAAAAACAGTAGCAGCAGCCGTCTTGAAGCCAGAACACAGCTGAGGCGCGTGTGTGATGCTTTAGATGTGCAGTTTGCATGATGCTCTTTAGCTTGGTAATTGTTCAGTCATGTTTCAACTTTAAAATGATTACATATACAGTAAATGCTAGTTATTTAGAACAAATCAATTGTTAAATAGAAACAATGGTTAAAAACAAAAGTACAGTGCAATGCCAAAATGTTTATGTAGTTATAAAAATCACATGTCTTTACTGTGTCTGTGTACAGTTCTGTAATAATGTTCACAGTGTTATCAGGAGGTTTTGCTGTTACTGGTGATGTATATTGCAGTGTACAGGGCCACATCACACTCAAATGTCATTTTTATATCAGCAATCATGTTTTAATAACAATGTGGGAGGGTCTCTAAAAGTTAATCCTCATTTGATCAGCTGGATGATGTATTTTATCCTCTGATTGCCAACCATGCGATGACTAAAACAAGGTCCTGAATTTTGATCTGTGTATACTGATGTAACGGACGGGCCGTACAGATGCCTCTGCAGCTCTGTATAGATATGCCCTGGAATTTTACAGATGAATCCCATATTTGGCATATTGTCAGAAACATCTGCTCCTCTACTTTAAGATGGAATGATACGTTTATTAGTTATAGAGTTATTTATCCTTAAACACCACATGTCCTTATGCGTCTTTAGTGCAGTGTCAGCGTTTGAGTTTTCTTTTTCTTTTGACATTACGTTAGAAGATGATGCGGAAATAATTGTTGTTTTTCTTGTGCTTATGCTTCTTCTCTGTCTTTCTTTTTGTTGCTGCTCTCATCTTGTCCCTGCTTTAGCAATATTTTGTGCTGTTGATCCTAACTGACGGAGAGATCACTGATCTGGACCAGACGAAGCAGGCCATAGTGACCGGCTCCAAGCTGCCCATGTCCATCATCATAGTGGGCGTTGGAGAAGCCGACTTTAAGGCCATGGAGGTCCTGGACGGGGATAATGACGTGCTTAGATCTCCATCTGGAGAGCCAGTGGCCAGAGACATCGTTCAGTTTGTTCCTTTCAGAGACTTTGTAAATGTATGTGTCTCCTTCATTTCAAATTGAAATGCAATAATAAATGATGGTGTCATACAGTTTGCAGGTTTTTCAGCAGGATTCCTTTCATATCAGCATTTTTAACAACATTTTTCATTAGTTTATTGAATATACTGAAAAAGTTTGAAAGACGATAACTTCTGGTGCATGGATTATGGGAAAACTGTAGCAGTAGATTATTTTTCAAAAGTCACTTTTAAAAAAATGTGCTAATCCGACATTTTTGTTAAATTATTACATTTGCATCTGTATTATTTTCTTTATGATTTATTTTACAGTGTATCAGTAATTGTTTTTTGACTTCTTCATCAGGCTCCAAAAGAATCTCTGGCCCAGTCAGTTCTAGCTGAGGTGCCCAATCAGCTGATCTCGTACTTCAAGATGAGAAATCTCAGCCCAGTTAATCCTCCTGCTCCCAGGAAATAGAGGCAGAAGACATCACTAGAGGGCTTCTAACTGGGAACGCAACATGGTCTACAAGTGACTTTGCTGCTTCTTCTTCCTTATTTATGAAATAATGGACTGACAAAACTATTACCCTAACAAACCTGTACCATAACTTACGTCATATCCACATATTTGGGTAAAATCCAATTAAATACAGAGTAGCAAAATATGGTATGGTATGGTCTTGGTACATCCCTTACTACATTAGCTTTGCAATTTTTAACGATGCATTTGCAGTGCTTTAGGGCTAAGGACCTGTGTCAATGATTATTTTTGGCTCCATCAGAATACAAAAGGGAGGAACTAAATACAGTCTGAATCAAAACAGCGTAATGAGATTGCAATTTTAGCTTTTTACAGTTAGTTGAATGACAGTTCTCATCAGTGTGTGAGTGTATGTGTGTGCACGAATGCTGAGACATTAACCAGTCTCAAATGCTCATGCTGAATGCTGAATCTTATTCTGTGTTAGTAGGTTTCTGTGTAATGCCAGATATATATAGATCATGAAATGCCTTTTAATAATGTGTTTGAGTTTACATCATATTATCGGACACTTAAATTGTCATGGGGATTTTTTTATGTCAGATTTTAGCTTCATCATTTTTTGTTCCTCTTTTGGTGCAGATTCACTAAAAGGAAATGATGTCTATAACAAAGCATGTAGGTTTAGTTGGTAGGAACTCAAAGTTCATCAGTGACATTTTTTTGTTGTTGTTTTTAAATTGCTGGATGTTTTGAAGTTTTCTGTTGACCAACCACTTGCCCATGTTGCACCTTACTTTAATGATTACTACAATCGATGCATACTCGCAGGACTGGATGCTATTAACAGTACAGTATTAGACACAAAGCAAAATGCCAAGATTTTTGCCAAATATGCAGCACTCTGTCAAAATCGAATGCATTGTTTTAGCATTTAAAATGACCACATAGAGCCTTACAGGACCGGGTCAGTAGCTCTTGAGCTTGCTAACTTCGGTACTGTTGTTTTTTTACACCAGCAGTTTTGTTCCACAATACTCTGAGACAATTTATGCCTACTGCTTTTTTTAAATACAGAAAAATAAATTTTAAACTCTTGATGTTGAGCTTGTTTTTGCCTCTTAATTGTTGCTACATTGTGTAGTTCATGCTGTATATTAGTATATTAGTGTGTATATATGTAATGTATTTGATTAGCTCCACTTACTATATAGGTGCACTTTATAGTTTACAGTTCGTCCATCTGTTTCTCTCTCTGCATCATTTGTTAGACCTCTTTAACCAGTGCATCAATGGTCAGGACCTCACAGGACCACTAATTTGGGTGCTGGACCTTTCTTAGCTCAGCAGTGACACTGACATGGTAGCTGTAAGCCTGTGTATGCGCTACGCATTGAATCACAGCAGTATGGCTGGAGTCTTTAATACACTATCCACTCTTAGACACATCTAACCTGTTGGTCCATCTTGCAGATATAAAGTTCATACACGTGCACAAATAGAACCCTCAAGCACTGTTTGACTTCTGAGTAAATAAGTGCTCTTTCTGCAAGCCCCTTTTTTTCAATTTCATATTTTAGACAATAAATTGGGCCCATGGCATCAGTACTCAAGTAGACATCTGTGTTACAGTTAGCAGTTTGTGTTACAGTAGCAACTCTGTAGGATTTGATCTGAGAAGCTAGCCTTGCTAATCATCTGTGATCCTTGGGCACCCATGACCCATTCACCGGTTCACCAGTTGTCCATCTTTTGACCACTTTTGCTAGGTACTAACTACTGCATACTGAGAACAACCAGAAGACCTCCCTCTGCCCAGTTATTTAACCCCTATCAAATGTTGTTCAGAACCATATCTTTGGTCATTTTTTCCTGCTTCCTGCACATCAGCTTCAAGAACTGATGTGTTCACTTGCTGCCTAATATATGCCACCCCTTGCATTCTGTTGCAAGGAGTGTTAGTGTTAATTACTTCACATTTGTGTAGTTTCAGTATTGTGGCAGACTGATGAATATAATTAATATGAATAAAAAGCTCCTGCAACAATTTCATGATAAACAGACCAACAGAAATGGTACAAATGACTTGGAATAATCTCATGTCACCATAACTTACACAGAAATTTAAGAATGTTTTTTCTTTCTTTGTGTAAAGCTTGAAGTCTGAGATTTTGTTCCTCGGCTCCTTCTGTATGTCTTCAAAGTGCTTCAGTTCATCCTGGAAAGTTCAGGTTCAGTCATGCATTGATTTTCTCAGCACTTCCTACCTGTCACATTACCCTGTGCAAACAGTGGAGACTAAAACTGCCCTGCTACCTAAAGGTGTTTCAGTCCAGAGACACACCTGTGCACCATTACAGCTGATAGACTGGACAGCTCTGATGTCTAACGCCTCAATAATATCAGACCATCAGCCTGAGTGGAAATAACAGTTGTTTTTAGGGTGGATTTCTGAAAGCAGCATGTGAACTGGACCGACACTGAAGGTGTTTTAAGACCGAAGAAAACAGACTCCAATCACTGGAACATGTCTATCACTGTGGATTTGAAGAGAATATATAACCTGCCTGGGAAGTATGATAGGAAGGTGGAATTGTCTTTCAGAGGTATGTAAATTTAAATGTAAATGTGATTTAGGCCTAAAAAATACAAAGTAACTGTCAGTTCTCAGTAAGAATAGACATATTTATTATTATTGGTGCTACAGAAAAATACTGTATGTAGTTTTGTAATAACTAAAAGGTGTGTAAGTTTGTTGATAGAAACCCATTAAACTTCAAATCAAATCATGTAGTTTGTTAAAGATAAATTCTTTGTAACTTGTTGTATTGTTTTAGAAATCTCGATATAAAATTAAGAGTTTAGTGACATTATTCAATGCAGTACGTTGTATTTTTGAACATTTGTAAGTGGTGTCATCTCTAAGTCTACTAAAATTACGTAATGCCCTTGTTTTCTCATTTCTTTTTAAAAGTTGTTTTGATGAATTCCATTACTTAATTGTAATTCTTTTCCCTTTTTAAAATTTCCCTTAATTTAAATGCCTGCTCTTTAAATTGTTTTGTACTTTGCCATAATTAAAAAAGCATTGTTTACTGTCCAGATTTTACACACAAAACAAAGATTCTTCAGTGTGAAAACATCGCCATCTTCAATGAGGTAAGAGGAACCAGTGATGCTACTCAAATTAAAAGCTGTCACAGTTAACATTAGTGAGTAAGAATTCTTTCACTTTCAAAAGATATTTGGTCCATAAACCACACATATAACCAGGGTTTGGACAGTCTTTACATCATTTGTTCTGCCCTTTGCTTCAGTAATATTTCATTTGCTTCAGGGTTTTGACACATGTTAATGAGGGTGAGTCTCAGAGAAAGGCATTGACGTCACATGTTTATTAGCCCAACATTTTGGAGTGACAGGTCCTCAGTCCCTTAGCTATGCTTAATCTGTGAACAACAGAAAGTCCAGCAACATGTTAAAATGGTGTGTATCTTGTCTAAAATTCCTATGTACTGTTTTCAGTCTATTTACTGTTTGTAACAAGAAACAAACAGTAAAGCAATGAAGCGTTAGTTTGAAAAGATGTGGTGACTGGCTACATGACTCGGGGGTAGCACATGCTGGCTCTTATCCTGCCAGTATTGGTGGTACAGTTCTTTAACATCTACATTTATTCATTTAGCTGACGCTTTTATCCAAAGCGACTTCCAAGACATGGAGCAGTGTAGC
>JBBPDA010000132.1:15880624-15899047 GCA_037974385.1 Arnoldichthys spilopterus | reverse complement strand
AGCTGGGATTGGCTCCAGCTTCCCCGTGACCCGGAAACGGAAGAAGCGGTTGGAAAATGGATGGATGGATGGATTTCCTATTAAAAGAAAACTGTAGTTCAGGACTTTTTTTTATTTAATTACCACTAGAAATATACCACCTTTTTCCTATAGTTACGACAGCAAAGACATATATGTGAATTACTACCTTACATATATCACAAATAAAGAGGGATCAAAGGCAGGAACTACAAGTAACACGAGATTATAGCTGACTGACAGCAAGACAGAAAAAAACCAAGACAGATCAGAAGACTGAATAAATAGCTATTAAAAATGACACAGGCGTCTTAACAGGGATTCTGCTCAACCCTGATCCAAAAATAGGGATCAAAAACTGTGCTCCAAAAGGTGCTATACAGATAATCTGAACAACGACCTCACAGAGAAAAGAAGAATGCAGCCACTTGTGGACAAACTGAGGGGTCACCATACTGTTGTTTTTCAAGGGATGGGTGGCTAGAATGAAAGTTGCTGTTTAGAAATGTAATAAAAGAGAAAAAATTAAGTGCTGAGCAGAGAGAGAGAGAGAGAGAGGGAGAGAAAGAGAGAGAGAGAGACATAAATATGCCAGCATGGAGGTGCTGATGCAACATTACTGAGGTAAAGTGTAGCCTTAAGGAATAGAATGGTTAAATCAGATTAGTTTAAATAATGGTCTTTAGTAGTAAAACAATGGTAATCAATAATTATTACTAATAATAATTCACAAAAAATACATAAATATTTAAATTTGACTTAAAATATATTTTGACTGAATGACAATTGATTCTACTGAGGACAGATTTTACAGAGTCCTGGAGCACTTATAGAAAAATCATGAATAACACCATGAATAAACACTCTGACAAACTTTGCGCTAGGAACCAGCACTAAAGTAACAATCATTAGCATTCATGAACAGAAATAAGATTAAAAAATGTTTTCCTCTCATGCTAAATGACAGTAACATTGCATAAATATATGCAGGTTCGCAACCCTGGTTCTGGAGCATCCCTGCTCTGCATAATTAAGTGTTTTCTCTGCTCTTAACAGATCTGATTGTTAAAGCAGGAATACTTTAAAGATGTGCAGGATAAGGGGGTGCTAGAATCAAAGAAGGGAACTTTTGCCTTAGTATATGTACTAATAAACAAGCCTAATGGTCAAATATATAAACACAACATATATTTAAAATGCATTGTAATGAAAAAGATCAGATAATATATTTGTCTCAGTTTTCAACTGCTAAAATATATTGGCAGGTGTGTGCGCTATATATTATCCTAATATTTTGTGTGGTGATTCATTGCTCTGTATAGATATATGTGGAGCTGGATGTAAGGTATCATCCTGTGCAAGGTGCAGCTGGAGAGTGGAACAGTGAAGATTTCACTAAGGTGGAAGAAAGTGATGAGTGAGTGATGGGCCATTCATCTATTGGTTTACTCATTTATATGTTCATTCAATTATATATTTACCTGCATATTTACCTACATGCACTTGGTCAATGAATGAATCTAAATCTGTTGTCATTTCTTTAATATATACAGATCAGGTGTAGTCATTAGGAACACAGGCTTTTTTGAACCTGGGTATGTACATTCATTGCAACATGTTTTCATATAAAATATGGTCTTACTTTGTCATTGTATTAGAAGGAAAATCATGTTAGAAGTTGGTTTTCCAATATTACTAGTTTCTCTAGTGTTTTGGCATTTATACTTCCTTGCTTAAGGTAAAACCTGGCCTTGTTTTGAAGAATAAAACAAATTTCAGTGTTTTTTTCATGTTTAGATGATTTAACGTTTTATATAACTTACCCTTAAAGCTTTATGATTATGTAATCTGCACTTTGATATTCAGGAACCTGCGACCGCAGCAGTTGGATCGAGACGCCAGGTTGCTCGGACGTAGCCTGGTGAAGATAGACAATGAAGATGGAGATGAAGATGATGATGATGATTATGATGATGATTACGATTTTGCAGACATGGATGGCACCAGCATGACATTTACTCCCATTTTAAGGTGAGTTTTCCATGACTGTTAACTATATTTGAGAAAGATTTACCTAAGCTTCTATTATCCAAATATGTATTGGAGCCCCAGCAACATGTTGGTTGGCTAGTACGATAGTTGACAAACAGTGGTTAAATTATTTGAGGCAAATAACACACCGATAGTGATCATTCATCCATCCATTTTCTAAACCGCTTCTTCCATTTCTGGGAAACTGGAGCCAATCCCAGCTGACTACGGGCCTAGGACAGGGTACACCCAGGACAGGAGGCCAACCCATTGCAGGGCAGACCATAGGCAGACAAGCATTCATACACTCAATTACACCTATGGGCAATTTTGGAATATCCAATCAACCTACTGCAGCCTTTGGACAGTAGGAGGACACTGGAGCACCTGGAGCAAACCCACGCGAAAATGGCGAGAGCTTGCGAACTCCACACAGAAAGGCACCCATGGCCGACCTGGGGATCTGAGTTTATCAAAAATAAATAATAATAATTATAACCCAATAACTTACTTCAACATTTTAAACTTGTTTGTATAAATGATATTGTTCTTGGGCCCTAAAAATCATATCATTCAATTTAACAGCACCTTTCTAAGCAGTTTATTGTCTTCATTAAAATACAGGTATTAAAAGATTACAGAAGTACATAAATACCTGATTGGTTGGCTATTATGGGATAAAATAACTGACCATTTATTCCGTTCTGTTATAAGGCATAAAATATTGGAATATAGACACTAGAAATTGATTACAAGCAGTAATTTCTTTTCAACAAATTATTAAATTAATGAATATTTGTTGCACTGATAACATATGTTTCTTTTAGAGTTGTCAAATAAGAAACACAAGAAAAAGTTGCCTTGTGTCCAAATTTTTAAATAATAATCCAAATTTAGAGAAATAAACATTTAGAATGCTAGCGAACTAATCTGAACTAGCTGCAGCAGCTGTATTGAGTCAATTGCTATTTGAAAAACCAGCAACAGTTAATTAATTAAGATATAAACAATGTTACTCCATGGTATGTTAAAACTGAAAACCAGGTCACTTTCAAGTATCATGGCTTGGATCATCCTACTCATGTGTTTTTCCATGGGCGACTGTTTGAAATCAAATTTTCAAATATCTCAGGTTACTTTCACTTATGTCTGCTCTGTGTTCCACATGGTGCCCATTTAATATCATATCAGATCTGAATTTAAGAATAATATCAATTTTCGTTTGTCTTTATTTGCGTTTTTAGTCGTTGTAGAGCTTTATCGAAGTATGAGCTTGCAGCTGCACCCAAAGTGAAGACTTTCCAGGTGAGTCAAAAGGCACCAAAAACTTCTATAAAGCCTTTGCTACACAGTTTATATGAATTTACTGCAGTAATTATGTACTGACAAGCAGAACAGCCTAAACCTATACCCATGTTAGTGTTGTTGCTTCTTTATTGCTGCTAGAGTTGAACGTATCAAGTCAAGAATGTCTCTGTAGGAGTTATATACTGCAGCTGAGCTTCTTAGTAATTCCAGCATCTACTAGTATAGTAAATGAAAGCTATTATGCTATTTTCTTCTCTTTTTGGCCAACAATAAAATGCTGAGTGAGAGGTATGAGCAACAGTAAAGTACTCCAGATGCTGAATCAACAGATTAGTCCCCAGAACTAGAAAAGGTAAAAGTGAAGAACTAAGCTTTAACATGGAAGGTGAAAATGAACATGGTGGACAGCTTCAAGAAGACCGGCAGCTGTCAAAAAGTCTGGCAAATGACAAAACATGGAACTTGAAAAGATCTCCAGCTCTTCAGACTCACCTAGCACTTAAGATAACACTTCCATGCCTAGAAAACCAAACTGACACTCTCATTTTGAACATTAAATGAAAAAGAACCAGTTAATTGGAAAAGATTATTATGCTGAAGGTAAAAGTGGAAGAGGATGGTTAGCAACAAGATAAATGGATATCTTAAGAGGAATCATGGACAAACCAATATGGAGCCTGACAACCCAAATAGAGGATAGAAACACTGTCCATATGGTCACCATGAGTCACCATGTGGCCAGTAATAATAGTAATAATTGAATTATTAAAGGGAAATTGAACGGGTAACCATATGGCATTGTGTTATGTCCCACTTTAGGTCAATGTTAATGTGGTTGAAGCTCAGAAGTTGGTGGGTGTGAACATTAACCCGGCTGTGTACATCACCGTGGGAGGTGAGAAGAAGCACACAGCCACTCAGAAGTCCACCAACTGTCCATACTATAATGAGGTAATATAAGAAGTTTCAAGAGAAATGATGCGTTAAAATGGCAATAAGGGGTTGTGACAAACTGTAGCTATGCTTACTTGGAAAAAGAACAGTGATCTCCTATATAATTAGAATTGGATTAGAATTTCTCTTTATAACTCTTTATTTACTTCTATATGTTATATGAGCTTTTTTCCTCATAAAAGCACAAATATTTACATAAAGGCCTCCTGATGCCTATTTCGCTCAGATCATTATGTGTTATTTTGACACTCAAATGTAGTATTTAGGCTGATGAATAAATCTTGCATATTGGTACAACTGAAATACAAAATATTAATAATTTAATTAAAGCATCAGTATTTAAATATTAAACAGCCAACAAGTTCACACTTATTTTTATAGACAACCCACAGTTAGGGAGTTCATAGAATCATTTTTGAAAGCAATGTTGTAAAGGGGAACTTTTGTCCTACGTCTGGACTGACCTTTTGCCATTAAGTTTCTTTATTTCACCCCAAATGAAGGGTACTACTCACATCATATCCCCATTTGCATATTTTATGGCAGTGATATTACTGACATTTCAGAATTAATTAGACCCTGGGGGTCATTTCCCAATTTACTTACATTCTAGAATATAAATGCTTTAAATGCCAGACTTTTGCTCTGTGCATATAGGGACCGGATAGCCCGCAGCAGCAGACCCTGAACCCCATACTCCCAGAGCACTCCCCACATAGCACCATGAGGAACACAGTCGTAAGCCTTCTCCAGGTCCACAAAACACATGTAGACTGAAAGGGCAAACTCCCATCCCCCCTCCAGCACCCTTGCAAGGGTATAGAGCTGGTCCGGTGTTCCACAACCAGGATGAAAACCACATTGTTCCTCCTGTATCCAAAATTCATAGATCCTCTCTAGCACCCTGGGATAGACTTTCCCAGGCAGGTTGAGAAGTGTGATCCCTTCTATAGTTGGAGCACACTCTCTGGTCCCCTTTTTAAATAAAGGGACCACCACCCCGGTCTGCCAATCCATCGGTACTCTTCCAGACCTGTGTACAAAGACACAGTACAGGCTATAACCACTATTACTGATCAGGATTCTGTTTTTAATGTTTTCTGTTTTCTTTCAGAACTTCATGTTTGAGTTCCAGGAGACACAAGACGTACTTTTTGATAAAGTTATTGAAATCACTGTAAGTTTTTCTTACAAAAGACTTTGTGGAGAGGTGCACTGGGACTGTCTCATGTTTCAGGAAGCTTACGTCTGTTTGAAATTTTAGGTTGTTCACAGAAAAACTATTGCGTTTTTGATGACACGCATCGGCACCTTCAAGATAGACATCAGCACAGTTTACCAGCAGCCAGGTACCATGACTGTGGGAACAGATTCAAAACAAATAACACATTGCACTTTGTTAATGTTGGTAAATGTGCATTGACCTTAAAAAAGTCTTTTAAAGAACAGAGGCCCACTTATCAGTGTGGATCGTTGTGCCCCATTTCCACTAAAATGTATTACATTTGTACAAAGATGATAATGGTGTGTCGCTGCCTTAATGACTATAATTAACTCATCACTTGTGCTTGAGCTTTAGGCTAATTACAGGGCTCCGTAGAGACAGCACTTTAACTGTAATTATTAGAGCCACTGAACAAGTTCATACTTTCTCATTGTGCAGATCACCGCTTCTATCAGAAATGGGCTCCACTCACGGACCCTAAGGACACCCGCTCTGGGGTGAAGGGTTATGTGAAGTGCACACTAAGTGTGATGATGAAAGGAGACTCTATAGGCATCGCCAGCCTGCCTACAGTCTCCAGCCAGAACGACGACATTGAGAAGTGAGAATCAAGCTTAACACATGATTGCTTTTTCACCCCAAGGAGAGATCTTTTTAGCAACCTAATTAAATAGAGTATCATCATTTTGGGGGAGCATGATGCTTCTTAGTGCTTAGCTGCAATGATTTTTGCAATATTTATATTTCACAGTTATTTCACATATTCCATAATGATGATGTAAAGAAATCAACAGTATTCATGGGATGTACTTATTTTCGCTTATCATATTTCACATTTTCTCACTATGTCACTCCGGTCATGCAAGTGCAGATAAACACATGAATTAATTTGTTTATATTTTATGAAATAGCATGTGAAGTTATATTGTAAACACAATGTTCATGGAATGGTATGTCCAGTTACATTTTAAATATCAGTAGAATATGCATGGTATATATACAGTTAAAGGTGTAGCAATGTTTGCAAAAATGGACATTATTGGTATCAGTGCTATGTGCTGTTCCAGTACTACTTATTTGTTCCATTCCTGAGGTCCTGAAGGCTTTGGGATTTACATGAGTGTTCTTACTCCCAACAGGAATCTGCTGCTTCCTAAGCGGATGCCAGTGGAGCGGCCATGGGCCAAGTTCCTACTGAAGATCTACCAGGCAGAAGACCTGCCCAGCATGAATGCTGGATTTCTGGGCAGCTTCTCCAAAATGATGGGTGATAAAAAGGTTTTCATTGACCCTTATGTGCAAGTCACATTTGCAGGCCAGCAGGTATGATTATTTATTATTAATTTTAAAAACAATTAGGTTCCCCTTATGCCAAATTTAGTCAATCAGGCAAGACATGTTTTGTGTTCAGACTTTTAGTTTTATTATTCAGCTACCGGCCTAATTTGGAAGATATTCACCAATTAACATTGCACAGACTGTATGCCTAAATTTGGGAATGTTCTTTTTGACACTGTATAACATTATGATCTGTATATAATCAAAAAGGTTTAGAATAGTTGATACTACTGTTTTTAGATGTTAACAAATAGTATGTTTCACAGTTTGTGAAATCATTTGAGATTACTCAGTAATGTAATGCAGTATGAGGCAAGTGCATATTGGTGGTATATGAGCTTCCATTAATTTTTAGCTACATTAGCACTTTAGCTTCAGTGTAAAAGTTTTGTGGCAAAGTCTTTAAACTGGCTAATTAACTACAGCTGGAAAAATGAAAAATTGTATACATCTGAATCTCATGAATTATTGTTTTAAAGGGCCAATGTCCTATATTTTATTGTATTTTATGAAGTACACTTATAACATGCATGTGAGCTTATAGAGGGTATGTACAAATTTGACCTTCCCACTGAGTGGCAAAACATGCTGCAACATGGCTACTTTTAGTTGGGGAAATTGTGAAACCAGGAATAAAACAAACGTTTATCTGCTGAAGTTAAAGATGGTTGATCATTGGGCAGTGATCCTTACAACTTACCAAAGAATCAGTGGCTCATGGACACTGGCCAGGAATCCTGACATTTATTGTTTGCTTTGTGTATTTCCCTGGTATCTAAATCAGCTATATGTAAATGTAAGAAAAGCTGATTTCTGGCAACATGTGAGTGTCCAGTCACCACTGGTTCTTTGGTACGTTGTATGGACAACTTGAGTACAACTGCTTTTAATTTAAACAAATAATCCTTTGTTTTACTCCATTCTGCAATTTCCCCATGTCTAATTAAAAGCAGTTTTTTCTGTGAGCAATCATTTTGCTTCTCTATTCTTTAGATTTGGGCAGTCTGTAAAAAGATCACTCTGATTTCTGGTTGAATCAATTTGTAAAGTCAACCGTGCAATGGCTCTTTCCCATTTTAGATGGGTTTGTTGTACGCATGCAAATGTTAATACATTTGCAACATACACAGTAACATTATAACTTCAGCATGAGTGGGCGGGGGTTAAATTGTATTGGTTGAATAGGCAAACTTATAAATATTTCAAAGTACAGATTTAAAGATGGCTGATTTTGGAGCTATTTTTCATACATGGGCTGTATGTACTATATAGTAAATTATATGTGAAACCTTTGATAGTGTTTCCAGTCTTTAATTTCTAAAAACAAGGAAAGTTGTATGGGGGGGGGGGGGATGTATTTTTAAAACACTTAAAAGAGAAAGAAGTGAGTCATCTGTACATTGCGATGTTTGTTTTGCCTGTGTGTGCAGTTCAACCATTAAGGAGTGTTGTGTTTACACAGTTCAGTTCTTAGAATCTGAATTTCACTAATTTACTTCTTCTCCTCAAATGTAAAGCTCCGCCACCATAATTGCTTTCATCTTCTGATGCACATGCATGCACATATGCAAATACACACTAAGACCACTAGCCACTATCCTTGTTGTAGGCTCACAAGTACACCCCCCTCCCCCCACTAGCACACACATTGGCAGCAAGATGTTAACTAAACGGTTTGTGGTGAACGGAACTGTTTGTTAAATGGGTTGTGGTGTGATGTTTGAACTGCAGTCTGTGTCTTTCGTCATGAGCTCACAGCAAATACATACATAACAATAAGTAACATGCTCAGAAGCCTTATCTAACACTAAGTCAAGGAAACAGCCCTTCGCCCTGTTTGTTTCTCAGAAAAATGTTGGACTGTGTAGGGAAAAAAGTACTTTTCCCTTCCTGATTTCCTCTATTTTTGCATATTTACACTAAATTCTTTCAGATCTTCTGACAAAATGCATGACAAGAAAAACATGAGGTGACATAAACCACTTTTAAGTAATTATTTAATTTATTAAAACACACGACCAGGTGGTGTTGGTAACTATTTTCCTTCAATAAATGCAATTATCTTTTACAAACTGTATTTTGTATTTACTCAGGTTGTCTTTGTCTAATATAAAATTTTGTCTGCAAATCTGAAACAATTATAGATGAAACATGCAACATGAAAATAAATCAGAAGAAAGCAAATATTTTGTCACAGAATTATACACTATGGTTTGCTGTTTAATTTGAACATTAACACAGGATTTTCAGGTCATTAATGTTGATGCATTCAGTGATGATGTTTGTAGGGTGAAACATCAGTGGAAAGCAACACCAATGCTCCAGAGTGGAACGAGCAGATCTCCTTCATAGAGCAATTTCCTCCCCTTGCTCGACGAATCAAAGTCCAAATCCTTGATGATTCCAACATTGGTGATGTGGCTGTAGCCACACACTTCCTGGACCTCCAGCAAATCTCTAACCCCAGCAGAAATGGTACAATTTAAAGGAAATTACTGTGACATATACTGTAAATTTAGTAAAAATGGTGCTGAGTTGGAGTGATTAAAGTTCCATTGAACATGTTTGGGATGAGCTGGAGTGATTTTCATAGAACCTCCTTTAGGATGAGTTAAGATATGATGAGAGTGATGAAGTACCTTTAAACTTCTTTAGGATGAGATAAAGCGATGACATTGCTTTATTGAACAAATTTAGGATGCAATGGAGTGATAAAGCTTGATTGAACACTTTGAGGAAGACACAGGGTGATGAAGCTTCACTAAACACCTTAGGGATGAGTTGGAGTGATGAATCTCTAGTGATCACTTTTAAAATGAGGTTGACTGATAAGTTAATTCAGTTCAAAAGTTAATTTGAACTACTTGGATGAGATCAACTTTATCAATTTTAGATTACAATAGAGTGGTGAAGCTCCACTGAATGCTTTTAGGATGTGATGGAGTAATAAGGATTCAAACTCTATTACTTGAATTATGTTAATATTATTCTTTGCCTTAGAATCTTCTTTTATCATCTTGATATTAAAGGGTTTAATCCCACGTTTGGGCCATCTTGGGTGAACCTGTATGGCTCTCCTCAGAACTCCACCCTGCGGGACATCCACCAGGATCTGAATGAAGGCCTGGGTGATGGCATATTCTACAGAGGTCGTGTGCTTCTGGCCCTGACTGTAGAGGTTTATTCCTCTTTTGCTACTGCAGCGGTGGAGAGCAAAGCCGCTGTTAACATCAAAAGTCCACTGAGCAGACTGACCTTCAAACGCAAGAGCAAGAAATCCAAAGAAATGAAGAGGAACGACAATGATGGTAAAAAAGGCATAATCCTTTGAACTTGTAACTCTGTGTCTTGTCTGAGTATAAATTGTGCTTTGTGTAGCTTCATGTGATATTAAGTATATATATATTTTGCAGGTGCTCAGGGTCGCAGTGGACCTGCTGATGCACCTGAAGACTCTGCTTCTGAGGTTCCTGAAGCTGTAACTGTGGAAGTGGAGGAAATTCATCCTCTTCCTGAGGTCAGAATAACCACTGCTATTCAAGTTCCAAAGATATGTTATGTAAAATACTAAAAATAGGCACACATATGATTGCACACACCAACTGCAGTGAAGAACTAAAATATGAAAAACTATTGTACTATTCATGAAAAATTCTTTATGTTAATCAATTTTTAAAGTATGTTTCTTGCATGAAACATGGAGTACCGATAGGTAAACTGTAAAATAAACATTGAAACTCTGCTGAACATTTTTCCTTAACAACAAGACCTAAACTGGCCAGCTCAGCAAATTACAAACTTGTTAACAGGATCCTTCATTAGTTTTCAGAGTTAGGCTTAAAACTGAATATAAACTGTGAGACTGTAAAATAAAAATGTGTTCCTTACATATCTTATAAACTTTGAATGTTTCTGTTTAATGTAGTGCTACCATAGGTAGTAGTTATTTTATTCTTGGAAAGAGAATGCATGCCACTATTAGGCTGGAGATTGTGGAAATTGGCATTTAAATAATACAGAGGGAACTTATGTAGTAAATATTTCATAATTAAAATGCTTTATAACTACATAGGGTCCATAGGGTCTTATTTTTTATGATTCAGAGGACTGAATCATGAATTAAGGCAGATTTTAGATGCAAACACAGAAATGCTTAGAAGAATTAAAAATATTTTAGATTATGTGTAACTTGTTACACCCCCAGATAACATACTTACTTAACAAAGCTAACCTTTGGTTTTCTTCTACTAAATGCTATTCAATTGAAACTCCATGTGCTTTATGCTTCTGTGTAAAACTCCTGTCAGTAAAGGACCTTGGGTTGGCTAGATGACTGTGGGAATAAATTAACAATATTAAAACATAAACCTGCAGTGACATTGATACTAAGCCTAAAATTCTTTGATTTTATAGGACTATTCTTATGACACCCCTCAACTGTGGTGAAATCCATGTTATGCATGAATTGTTATGGCTTGCTGCTTTATTACAAACCCTTTTTGTCTGCACACTTTCACTGATCGTGAGTACTGTTTGTAAATTTTGTTAATTTGTTAAGTTTGTTATTTTTTTGCAGAATTTTGCAGGGGAGAAAGAGGAATTTCTTCTTTTTGCATCATTCTTTGAAGTGACTATGATAGATCCGTCAATTGGCTCCAAATTTGTCACCTTTGAGCTGTCAATAGGTAATATTTTTTTATAGGTAAACATTTTTAATATACCTATAAAATTCAATATTAGCTAATGTTCACTAACAAACTTACATGTTTTTCTAATACGTTTTCAGTATTTTCATCCAATATATTTTTGTCTGTTTTGTTTAATTTCTTTTTGTTGTTGTTGTTTGTTCATATTTTTTATTGCAGGGAAAAAGTACCCAGAATGTTTTTTTCTCGGTTCTTACACTGGTTTTCACTATTGGCCTATATTTAGATAAGGAATATGAATTAAATAAAAGTTTAACAGACATTTAAAAGGAAAATGAATGAGAATGTGAGAGTAAAATAACAAATCCAGTGATGTTTGAAAGTTTGAGAACCCTTTAGAATTTTTATTATTTTGCATGAATACGACCCTAAACATCATCAAATTTGCAAATATACAAGCCCTAAAAGCACATAAAAAGAATCCAGTTACAAAATGTAGATAAACTAATATTTTACTTATTGGCTATTGTCATTTACTTATTAATATAATTCATATTTAATATTTAATTATTACATTACATCTTTGGGTAGCAAACATATTTGAAGCTCTGGAATTAGCAGTTATTTTGAAAGTAAAATTAGAGTCAGGAGTTGCCCATTATGTCAATAACAGTGTTGAAAAAATGTTTGTGTAAATGTATCATAGCTAGAACAAAGGAGATTTTAGAAGACCTTTCAACTCTGTAACTCTGAATAAGAGTTGCTGATGCTTGTCAATCTGAAAAAGGTCACAAAACCACCTATAAAGAGACTCCTCTTTCACCTTGCTACATCTGGGACAAGGCATCTTGCCATCATTAAAAAAACAGTTCTGAGTTATATCAGCAAAATCTAAAGGAAATATGAGGACATCTGTAATAGAACTAAATCTGAAGGGAAAGGGTTTCATGTAACAGTAAAAAAGCTGACCTTAACCCAATAGAAATGTTGTGGAGGGACCTGATGCAAGCATCACATATAAGGCAACCCACTGGCTTTCCAGAGTCTCTCAGAAACTCTTAGAAAAATGGTCTAAAGTTCCTCAAAGCTGACATAATCAACAGCTACTGGAAATGTTTAGCTGCAGTTATTGCTGCACAGTAGAGTCACATCAGAAACAGAATGCAAAGGTTCACATACTTTTACATTATCTATACTTTTGCTACTTACAGATGTTAAATATTGTATAATTTTTCCTTTGTAAACAAATGGCCAAATATGACATATGTGTTTAAATGAATTTTTTAGGACTTAAAATATGATGATGTTTTAGGTCATATTTATGCAGTAATATAGGCAATTCTAAAGAGTTCATAAGCTTTCAAGCATCACTGTATTTTATCCAAAGTTTGTTGGAAGTTTGTTTGGCACATTTAGTGCTACAGACCCACTGAGATAAAAGCTATTAAAGGTTAAATATACATTATTAAAATATGTTAGATGTATGTTTTTTTGTGAAATTTTATGTTATTTTATATTTTATTTGAATGCAACCACCAGACACATTAGGATCATTAACCATCTTTTTCAGTATGTATCAACTGTGTTCAAATGTGTAATTTCAAATATGTGTAGATAGTTAAAAAAGTGCAATATTTCAATAATTGGCTCTGTTATTTGATGTAGCCTTAACCCATTATGCTCTTCTAGGCAACTATGGTAAAACTGCTGATGTGGTGGTGAAGTCAAAGAAGAGTGGCAGTCGTGAGAACCTTGCAGAGGAAAGTCAGGCACTGCTAGATTCTGAGGACGAACTTGAAAGAGAAGAGCCTGTACCAGGACCTCAGGACAAATCTGTTACAGCACCCAGAAGAGTTCAGGCCACTGAATATGATGGGTAAAACAATCTGAAGGTGTTTCATAGAGCAGAAATTATCAATAAAAATGAATGATTTATCCCCAAAATAAGGAATTTCCACATTAGGAATTTCCCTGATATATTAGTTCACCACTTTTAATGTTTGATATTTGTGTCTGTGTTAAACACACATCAACAATGCCTGTCTGTTTTCTTATTTTAAAAATGCAAAACAGAAGAAACTACTGAGGGCATCACATATTAAGCTTTTTGCATCTGCTTCAGGCGTTTATCAGGGACATTCTGCCTGCATATCATACTACAGAAAAGCTACAGATGACTAAACTGAGCACTAGTGCATATTGTGATTGCAGAAAAGCACTTTATGAGCTCGGCTGGCCCTCATAAATATAACTTGCCATAAAAGTACATTGGGCATGGGCATAATGTCAAAGATGGTGTGCAATAAGTGAATAGTTCATTTAGAATAGTTGGTATTAGTTTTTATGGACCTACATATGCTACATTACTGTAATAGGTAGATTTTTTTTAACTCAATTGGTCTAGACTGTTGACTGTTTTTATTTTATTTTGTTCTATACTGGCTATGGTATATATCTACATCTCTTATAATTGTGACAGGGCTTAGTACACAAACTCACCTATTTCTGCAGGTCCTTCAGCTGTATTCCTCTTTTTCGTGAGAAACCTTGCATCTACGTGTGGAACTACTTTGAGGATCACACCTTCCGTTACCAGAATTGCAACTGGCTCTCCAAGATGGCTGATAGACTGGCAAGTTTACTATAGCCTAACCTGTGGCAACAGAAATAATTATGTCAGGAATTATTAATCAAGTTTTGGGTAATTCATTAATGAAATCAATAGGTAGTTAGTAGTTGTTTTCTTTTCCTATAGTCTGCTTGAGCATTCTGTGTTGTAAAACTCCCTGTTTTATTAATTTTTTCACAGTTAATATTGACTACTCAATACATGAAAACTATGGAATAGAAATATAGAATAAAAAAAACATAAAGAACCTCAATTCTTGTAACATTTAATCATTTGCAGGAATATGGTATTGATGAGGTAGAACTGCTCCTGAAAAGGCCCGGAAGTAAAGCCAAGCAGCGTCTGATGGACGCCATTCTGGAGTTCGTTTCCACCTGCAAGTAAGCTCCGTTCTTGGCAATTGATGTTGATGAGAAAATGATACACTATAGATAACATACAGATACCTCTTTCTGACTCCAGGCAGTACAGCGCAAGTTTGGACAGGAAACGGCAGACACGGCCAAACAACCTGGACAAGCACCGAACGACCTACATTAAGAGAAATATAGTGAGATGACAGCACTGCAGTAGCTTTTCTCCTTTCTGACCAAATAAACACACACACTTTATATGTTTCATTGTTGCTTTGCACAATGCTTCAGTGTGTTCATTTCATTTAGCTGTGACCTTTCTGTGTAGATAATTCTGGCCAAGCAGGCTCTGAGGGTGCGTAGGAGAGTGACCAGACGAACAGTCAGAGAGAAACTGGCTGATGTTAGACGCATCCTTAAGCGAATACTCTTTCTTGCTAAAGAGGTAATAATGACCTTACCTAACCTGGTATTTTGTCTGTTGGATTAAGACCATTTTTCCAGCATAATGAAATTATTATGTCTGTGTTTTTTCTATTTATTTTAACTCATAACTAGATTTATTCATTTTTTGCAGTTGCATCAAAACACTTTGCATTGGGGGAAAATTTATGAGGAATGGATTATTTGAAATGTTCCCAAATTACTTATATAATATATTTTCACATTTTTACAAAATATTTGTAATCTCCAGTACAGTTATCATTTAAATCAGTAGCAACAATACACTGATCAGCCAAAACATTAACACCACCTGACTTTATTAATGTTTTGGTATGTACTAACTACTGGATACACTGGAACACTTCACAAGATCTTCCGTTTTGGAGATGCTCAGTCATCTAGTCATCACAATAAGGTCCTTGTCAAAAGGACTCATATCCTTATGTACATTTTTCCTGCTTCCAGTACATTAATCTACAAGAACTGACAGTTCACTTGCTGTCTAATATATCACCTCCTGACAGGTGCCACTGTAATGAAAAAATTATATAGTCAATGTTATTCACTTCGACTACCTGTCGGTGGTGTTGTTGTTATGGCTAATTGGTGTATATGGATATACATACTGTATACTGTATGTATATACATCCTGACAGGTGTGTGTCTGTGTGTGTGTGTGTTTGTAGCCCCAGAGCACTCTGCCAGATGTGTTTCTGTGGATGATGAGTGGAGGAAGACGGGTGGCCTATGCCCGAATACCGGCACACTCCATCCTCTTCTCCTTGGTGGAAGAAGAGAAGGGCAAAGACTGTGGCAAAATCAGTACCATCTACATGAAGGTACCTCCAGCACAGTTTTGCACAAATATGGGTCTGTGGAATGCTTTAAATCATGTTTGTTAATGTATTTTTTACAGAACTCAACAATGATTCAGTTAACATTAGAAATAAAAACTGAACTTAAACTAAACTCTGCTATTCTGCTATTGCAATGTTCTCTGCCCTTAGAGATGCACTTGAGCCTAGAGGCTGATGGGTTTAGCCCTGGCTAAAGAACAGCCACAAAGTTGACCTGGTAGCATTCGTAACCTTAACTGATAATTGATAGTGTCATTAGATAAGATGAGATCAGACCAGAATGGTGAAGTTTTATTTCTTTTATTTATTTGGATTTTTATCCAGATTTTCTGCCCAGTTCAGCTGTGTCCACTTTCACTCACTAGCTAACCCTCCCCCAGTCACATGATTCCACCAATACTGGGCGGCTGAAGGCACATAAATCACCACTGCCTCCTTGCAAACTGCTACTAAACCAGCGTGATTGGAGAAAATTCATACCACTCGTAGTATTATATATCAGCTAGATGCCGGTAGTTAGCAACACACTAAGTGATGCGGCCAGGGGGGGAGGGATATCCTGCTACCAGAGCCAGTTTGGGACTCCTGGCCACAGATGGCATAAGTAAGACTAGAGATTGAACTTAAGATCTCTCTGTGCACCACTTGATCACCCTGAGAAGTTACATTTTGCACATTATGTTTCTGTGCAAACATTCATGCCAGACCAATCCAGTCATTTAAAATGTGATTTTAGACAATTTAAATATTAGAAAACTAATTATCTTTGTGTCCAAAAGTACTAAGGCTTATAATGAGCAAATTAAGCTGTTTTAAGATGCATCCTTTACTGTCACAGGCAAACACACAGCTTATATAATGTCTTTCTGTGTTCTCTATCTAATATTTTTTAATATTCTTTGGGGTGAGTAGGAGTGACATTTCATCCACCATTAGTACCTGACTTCACTAATGTAAAACCCTCCCAGAAGGTTTGAAGCCACTACTAAAGCAAAGGAGAAACAAACTTCCTATTAATATCTTTGATTTTAGAAGAAATGTAGGATGAACAGGTGTTCATAAACATGTAGATGTATGTATTTGTGGCTGTTTTTTGTTAAAAGGAAATTCCAGACATCCCTGTGTATATGTAAGATGTAGTATGATGGGGAGTGTGCATGTTTTTCTTAACTAAAGATGTACACTTTTCTAGACTCCTGGAGGACCACTGGGAGAGGTATTTGCCAAACTGGAGGTCTACATGTGGCTTGGCATCACCAAGTATTCCAAGAACTGTGTCACAAGTCTTCCTGCAGAGTTCAGGCCCGTATATGAGGGTGCAACCTTTGGAACCCCATTACCCCCAAATATGCCCCCCACCAAACTTGCAGTGGAGGGTAAGTATGTTGAAGTGAAAGTGACTATTTGTCATTGTGAACACACTGAAGCACCACAACGAAATGTGACCTCTGCATTTAACCCATCACACATGCACATGTGGAGCAGCGGGCAGCTATCAACAGCACCTGGGGAGCAGTGTAGTGGGACGGTACCTTGCCCAAGGGTACCTCAGTGGTGCCCATTGCCCATCATTATTATGTACCACTCTCTTAATAATGAGGAAAGTGGATAACTAACATTTCTACATAGCCATCAATGGATGCCTCCTTAGTTAAGAATGTGGATCAGATTGACCTTTCCATGCTCTCTGCACAAATGCAATGTTTTGTAGCAACTGTTGCAATATCTGAACCTAATGAATGTACAGTAGGTTGGACTGTAGAGTCACTGTGTAATGGTAGGTTTAAAGTTTAAAATGCTGTAAAATGCTAATTGTTATACCTTAGCTCACTGAAAGAATGCAGGTTTGAAACCTGCCACCATGCTTACATTTGCTTGATTACCCTACACAATAACCTACACCTGCATTATTATAGTGTAGCATTTCAAGTCACACAACATATACCTCATTCAAAATAAATATGTCCCAAAATCTGCCAGCATCATGTTTCTTATTAGGCTGAATGGAATTTTTCTTGCAAGTGAAGCTGAATAATTTACTTAAGATAATAACCTTAAGGACTATACTACCATAAAGCTTGTGTGAAACATATTGAATTAAGTGATGTGTCATATCATCATGGTGATAAAGTTTATCTGTGCTGTGTTAATTGTTACTGCAGATAGTCGATATTTCCAGCTCCGTGCTCACATCTACCAAGCGCGAGGTATAATCGCAGCCGACGATAATGGCCTCTCAGATCCTTTCACCAAGGTTGTGTTTTCCACTCAGTGCCAGGTTTCGCAGGTGAGTCTAACCCACTTTACACAACTCAAACACGTATAAATGCCTTTGGGGTTTTTCACTTTTAGTGTTTGCAAAAAATTGCCTTTTTGTAATCAGTTGTACTCAATTAAAATGCAAGGGGTGTAGTGTACTTCAGTCTGGAGTATCTATTTTAAAATATCTATGTTTATAATGCTAATAAAGTTACATAGAAACGTATATATTCATTATATAAATCATCATCAGATTATAATCCCAAAATTGCAACACAGTGTACAATGGAAGACATAAAATTAAATAATAAGCTTTTTCTCAACAGTGATATATTACAAATTTTTTTTTTAATATATATAT
>JBBPDA010000132.1:15860081-15880524 GCA_037974385.1 Arnoldichthys spilopterus | reverse complement strand
AGTGCCCGGGCCGGGACTCGAACCCGAGACCTTCAGGTCTCAAAGGCAGTGTCCTAACCACTAGGCCACCACTGCCCGTGGTTCTACTTAAAACCATAGCTGTGGTATGAATGTACACTTTAAACAAATTTCTCCACTTGTTTTGATGAGCTTTTAAAGAGTTAAAGGGCCCATGTCATGGTAAACCATATTTCCCTTACTTTTTAGAAATGAAAGAGTTTGAGGTAATACTGAAATATCGTGAAAGTTGTACTTAGTAGAAGCTAAGCTCCAAAAACAGCCCCTTATTGAATTCACTGTTTTCGTAATGCCCAAAATAACCAAAACACCAACATTTATTCATTTATTCTCTGTGTAGCATTTAAAAGATTAGCAAATATAAGTATAACCTTAAACTGCAGTTAGTCAGTTAAGACGTAGTATTTCACACTGAATCTGCTAGGCTAGAAGCTTATGCTCTTCCAGTTAGCGCTGTGCTACCTGCAAACTCACCACACATTTCCCTCACAACATGCTGAGATGTTATGTAATGTCAAATAAACATTACTTACTGTGGATTCTGAGACTGTTTTTGATACATTAGATCTTTGGCTGAACTGTTTCTTTAAATTTACCTTCCTCAAAGTTGGTTTTGCATCACTACCAAGTGAAGTCAAGTGGTCTGACTACTTGTTTACAATAGAATGAAATGCGTCTTTTGGACCATTTGGACAGAGCGAGACAAATATTTAGTGCTGCTAATATATTCATGCTGACATTTTATTTGTTCACGCTTTAAGAGACAGAAGGACAGCGAGATCCTCAGCTTTTAGAATGACGTTTCCATAGAAACCAGGATTTTTAAAGGAAGTTGATTTCGACAGCCAGCCGAAAAGAGAACAAAGCAAACGATTTAAGTCCATTTTCAACTTGTGGTGTGATGTTGCAGCCCGTTGCTCATCTTTTGTATTACTAAAGACTGGTTCTTTCTCTTCTCTCAGTGTCAGTGCTGATCAATACAGAATCAAGCTGTGAAAGGTGCCTAAAGTGGACACTGGAAAAAAAATGACCCCACACTGATTTTCCAGCCTTTTGGTTTTAATGTTGTACAGTTGGACCATTTTGTGTTTTAGCGTGAATAAAATAAATACATTTATTCTTATAAACTATTCTTATGACTAAAAAGCACCATGTAAGTCGCTCTGGACAAGAGCGTCTGCCGAATGCTGAAAATGTAAATGTAAAATGTAAAAACTAAAAAAAAGTGAACCTAAGTGAACTTAAAGACAACATATTGTTGATGTATTTTCTATTATATCTGTATATATACACTGATCAGATATAACATTAACACCACCTGTCTAATATCGAGTACGTCCCCCTCCTGCTGCTGAAACAGATCTGACTATGGTGCACTACGTGTCAGCATTAACATTTTGTGCAACAGGAGCTCCTCTTTGGGATCAGGCCAGTTGGGTTAGACTTCACTCCCCACATACATCAGTGAGCCCTGGGTGCCAATGACCTTGTTGCTAATTCATCTGTTGTCTTCCCTTGGATCACTTTTGGTAGGTACTAACTACTGCACACCTGGAACACTCAACAAGACCTGCCATTTTGGACATACTCTGACTCAGTTGTTGAACCATCACAATAAAGCACTTGTCAAAGTGGCTCAGATTGTTACACTCGCTTTTTCGTGCTTCCAGCACATCAGCTTCAAGAACTGGCTGTTCACTTGCTGCCTAATATGTCCCACCTCACTGAGAGGTGTCATTGTATTGAATATATATATGTCCCTAATCAAATGAGATATTTGTTACATGTTGTAAAATTAAGTTCACATTGCTTTACAGGGGCCATATATCTGCAACTTTTAGTGTATAATTGATTTTTATTTGCTGTGTTTAAGCAAAAAAAATCATATAAACATATATAAGTGTGCCCAAACTTACATGGGCCATAAACTTTTGCATTTTGAATATATGACTGTATTTTGCATGGCTTCTTACCCTCTCATGATGAAACTGTGTGTGTTAAGGCTAAGGGGGCTCGAGAGAAATTCTCTATTACTCAGACTTAAAGCAAATTGTGCCTTTTATTAGTCTGTAAACTCTACACTCCTCTCACTGCACTGAATCTGTTCCCAGTTTGCAGCGGTTACTACCTATCAAAAGTGGTCCACGAAAGGCAGTGGGTGATCAAGTGAGGTGATGAATAACTCTGAAAGACTTCTTTTTTTAATGCTTTGCCTTTGACTGTTATACATACATGTGTGACCCATCACAGTGAAGCAGACTCCTTTAGGGAAAGGCCTCATCCATTTATACCCATCAGCCACAACATTAACACCACCTGCCTAATGAGTAGCCCCCCCCCATGATAAAATAGATCTGACTGTTGTGTTCTGTCACCATTCTATGAGAGTCAGCGTTTACTTTTTTAACCACAGTAGCTCTTCTGTGGGAGCAGACCAGATGGGGTCACACATCAATAAGACTTGAGAGCCCATGATTCACCAGTTGTCTTTCCTTGGATCACGTTTGGTAGGTAATAACTACTGCATACATGTAACACATTGGAGCCATGAAGTTGCTCCAATTATTAATTAGAAATAACTAATGATTGATAAAACCTGAAGTGTAAAGCAAGTCAGTGCTTACCACCAGTGCTCAGGGAATGCCACAGTTATAGTGGAAAAAAAACTTGCTTGCATGTTTCTCACCCTCACTTTAAATGCTCTGGCTGCTGCACAACTTGCTGATCAGTTATGTGGATGATCTCCTCAGTGTTCCAGTTATTGTCCATTCTTTTGCTTTTGATTTAACAATATATTTGATATATTCATGCAGCTGTAAATGTGTTAATGTGTAAATTTCGTTTCTTTTTTGTTATTGTTTTTTTTTGGATAGGGGTGTCAGCTTTCTCACCATTTAGAAGGAGGTGTGACCTAAAAAAGTTTGTTCTAGGTTAATAACAACATCTATTAGTTAATAAAAAGTTAAAATGCAGAGTCAGTGTTTACTCTGCTCAGCTCCATCTGATACCCTGAAGAGCAAACTGTTTATAGTGAGCTCAGGGAAGGCAGGGGGTAGATAGCTGAAACGGAAATCCAGAGGAAATTCTATTTCCCATTAAGGTTAGAGATAAGGCTTGGGGACGGACTTTCATAATTCCTGCCTGAGTCATGAGGTGGTTTTTATGGATAATGCCATTTTCTATTCTCAGTCATTGAGATGCTCAGTAGCAGAAATGGCACAGATCCGATACCTGGTATGCATATCAGCCTGATATCAACACAAAATGCTGTATGGAATATTGGAAAATGAATCTGGTCCCAAATCAAACCTAAAAAAGCACAAACTCTGTCACTGTGTGATGTCATGTTGTGAACTGTGCATTTCTTCCTGTGGGTTTATAGTGTGTGGGCAGTTTTAAGCATGATGGCCTACTTTTAGATGCTCCTAAAAGTGCTTCAATAAAAATACCTTACCTTTAAACAGTAAACACTGGATCTGTATTGGCCAGCAAAGAGGTTTAAAATTTGGTGGTACCTAAAAATTAGCATCATGCCATCTCCAGTGTATCTATGATCATCTTGACTACAATGTGTATCATTAGAAAGAGAGCTTGATTAGTCAAAATGTGTTTCTGGTGCTTTTTGTCTGCTCTGAATAAATATTGTCATATGTGGTGTGGTATATTTTTGCAATGTTTTCCACATCATGTATTAGTGTCTTTTAGTTGCTGTCCTCTCTTTTCTAGACTAAGGCTTTCCATTTAATAGCTTATTACGTCACACTGAGATGATTAGGATGACATACAGCTCTAGTAATGGTAACAGTCTTGCTGCTCTCCCCCAGTCAGTTGAAGGAGATTTGAAGTGTAGCTTTATATACTGCATCGGTCTCCAGTGTGCTAAGGCTGTGCCATTTGCATTTACACATTCATTATCATTTCCCCTACGCAATGAGAACAGTGCATAGGTGTGAAAAAAGCTGGTTGTTTGGGTTGACTCTTGTAGATAATCACTAGAAACAAATTTGCATGTCTGAAAAAGCTTGTTTTGCTTGCTTTTTTAGTAAAGGTAAGTAAACAGTTATTTTTACTTCCCAAACAGTCCCATTTATGAGTAATATGTAGGGCTAATGCCAATAATCACATAATTGGCCATTTAAAGCACACTGCATCCTGTAAAACATTAGAGCCAAATCTAGCAGGAATGGTGAGATGTCATGGTGAGTCTGTCATTCTGATATGTGTCTGACTGCACTGCTGCATGTTACAATGATGTGCCTTATGTAGTCTAGCTGTTTTTATGTGTAATTTTTCTGTAAAAGCTTCTTCCTAGCTGACTATGGACCCAAAGCACAGGGTACACACAGGACAGGCAACCACTCACACACACACACACTCACACCTATGGGCAATTTTACAGCATCCAATCAACCTGTTGGGAGGAAATCTTCCCACAGGGAGAGCTTGCAAACTCCACAGAGAAAGCCACCCGTGGCCGACCCGGGTACAGAACCCAGGACCTTCTCACTGTCAGCCAACAGCGCAAACCTGAGTCTAACCTGAGGTGGTTATAGCCAAAATAATACTTAGTATATTTAGGCTTTAATCAGTATCACCTAATCTGATTTGAATTTTTTGGATCTGGATTTTTGATCAATTTAAGGTACTTACATTTTCCATGAAACTAATCTCCTTTTTTGTTTATTTACATTCTGAAAATATCTACATTTGTTGGACTATTATCATCTTTGTGTATAGGCCCTGTATGAAAGAGGGTGAAATGTTTGCTTGTTTAAATCTATTGAAAAAAGCAATAATTTCCATGGAATGTACTTAGTTATTTACATTGTTGTGTTGTTTGATATGTATTTGCTGATATTGACATTTTATCAGTATTGGTAAAGAGGCTGCTAATAATTAGTTACTAATATAGAAAAAAAAACAGATTTCTCTTCATTTTATATAAAATCTGATGAAGGGGTGAGACAACCTGAGACAGTTGTCAGAGCCCTGATGGAGTTACCACTAATTAAACTGCAGTGTCCTACAGAATGATTGACTCTTCTGAGCTTCACTGTGTTTGGATTTTACTGACTGTTAGTTTTTGAGCGCTTTCTAATTTGTGACTAATATTTGAGCTGACAGCTCTTTGGTTTTACCCATGACCCCTGATACAAGTACCACAGTGGTACACGTGAGCAAAGTACCGTCCCCAAGCACTGCTGCCCGGGTGCTGCCCACGTCAGCTGCCCACTGCTCTCACACAGATGGGTTAAATGCAAAGCTCACATTTTGCTATGGTGTGTTCACAATGACAGCCACTCACTTTCATATGTGTTATTTTATATTTACACTTCAGGGAAACAGGAATCTGACATAGACAAAATGCAGCTCCTGCGAAAATAAAGTTGTCTTTAACTGCATGTTTCTTTCTCTTCTCTTTCTTCTTTCTGTCATTCATTTCAGAAAATGTGGAAAAATTAAATACTGACAGTCAGCAGTCTACAAAGCACTGTTTTACTCTTTTAAAATCCTTATAGTTTTTGTATTGTTTGAGTCCTAAACACAAATAAAAACAAGTAATCTTTGAACATAATACTTTTAACTCTGGCTGAGTTCTAAACTGAAGGAAGAACTGTTTGAGAGCCACAAGATCCAATTTAACTGAACCACTGAAAGGAGCCACAATTCAGTTGCTAGCACAGAGACAACAGCCTCAGCACTTTTATATGTGGTTCCTACCATTTCCCCTGTGCTTTAGTATCTTATGCTCTATTTACATTGGTGTACTCATTGGTACATTGCAGTGGCATCTGTTCCTGTTACACCGTATGGGTTTTACAGTGCATTTATATAAGGCATAGTGCAGAAATGTTTCCAGCTTTTTGGATATCATTTATATGCCTCAAATACAATCTTGTAACTGTTGGTTAGGCAAAGCTGTCTCAAAAAGGATATTTACACATAGCATGACACTTGAAACAAGCATTTTGCAATTCGTTTAAATTGCTGAAACAGGAAATGTCTTGCCATTCCAAGTTTAACAGTTTCATGTAATATTAACTGTGTTTTTAATCAAAGCTGTGTAGCAATTCAGTTGGATTACGGTTGGATCTGTTCTTTCTTTGTATGTCTTTTCTTTACGTACATGTTTTTTTTTTTACACGTTTCTTATAAAGGAAGCTTCCAAACTTAATGGGACATTTGCAAAGAGTTTGTTATTAATACACACTCTGAAACAGCGGAACATTATTGGAATAGATGGACTAATATTCACCTAATGAAGTTTTTAAACGTGCATGAGCAGAGTGAACGAAACAGGGACGGACTGCAGAGTCAGTGAACAGACGATGGATATCCATCTTGAGCTGATACACTAAAACATGCCAGACAAAGGCCTCAAGGGGCATGATGTGCGCATGTAACCCAGTTGTTCTGAATAATGTGTCAGTGCATGTAAACACCAGACTGTATTAGATTACATCCCATGTAAACAGTTGACCTAAACAGTTGACGAAAAAGTGCGAATGGAAATCTGGCCAATGTTCTATAACCTTTAAGTTCCTTTAATATATCATAGATGGACAAATAAAAATAAAACATAAACATAGACTCCAGTGGGTTTTGTTCATGCTTTACTGGCTAAAATTGTAAAATGTTGGTTGTTTTAACCACATTTAATTGTCCAGTTTAGGCAGCATTGCTATAACAGAAGTGTTAGCCTGAAGTGCATGAAGCCATTAATGAACAGTCCAGCGAAGCATCAGATTAATGCACTTTTCCATGTATCTCATATGTAGATGATCAATCAAGAAATGTCTTGAGTTTTTTTGGGGGCTATGGGGCTAACATGGCTTGCAAACACTAGTCAATAGTCCCCCAAACCTGAACATGCATTAAGTTCTTCATTAATGTGACACCGACTTGTCTATGTGGTTTAGGACACTGTGATTTACTATGAGCTATAAAAATGAACTTTATGACTAAAAATGAACTTTATGACTAAAAATGACTGTTTTACACAAGATCAGGGCTTGTATTCACAAAGCAGTTGTGAGGATGGCTGACCTTGGATCAGAGTGCTCCTTTTTCATGACAGTCATGCCATAAAACTGATTCTAGACCCACATTTTTTAAAAACAGATCCTGTTGTCCAAAGAGGCTGCTGCAGTGTTCAGCTGCACAATGAGGTTTTGTTTTATTTTTACATGTCACACACCAGTCTCAACCACATTTGCTCCTCCTTAATGAAGAGCTAAATACAGTTTGAATGAGCTGAAAGATGTTTTGGAGAAGTATTGACAGAAAAAGATTTGGGCTACTATTTACACACAGAAGTGCGACCCACATACACTAGATGTTCAAAAGTTCGTAGATACCTCTTCATGCAATATATTCTTCTGAAATAAAGGGTATTAATGGGAAATGTGTCACCCTGTATTCTCCAGTAACAGCTTCTACTCTTCTAAGAGGGCTTTGGAGTAGATATAGAAACACTGTTGTGATTTGATTGCATTCAGGGGGTCATAAACTATCACAAACGCTACTATAACTCCTCCTGATGCTTGGCGTTGGACATGATTGCCTTAGGCTAATGTATCTCATTTTACTGGTAGGGCTTTCCTGTGGACATAATAGAAGCTGTGTTCTTGCAATTGAACACCTGTGTCAGCAAGGCGACCACCTGAAAGCAGCGGAATTGTGTGAAGTGTATTTTAGATTGCTCTTAAATATCCTATTGTCCAGCCTGTTCAAAATGGGAATACTGAGTATGTGCAGCTATATGTCATCTATTAATACTGCATTTGTTTTTCAGGCCTTGGATTGTGACCGGACAGTGTTGCAGAAAATGAAGAAAGCTGCCAAGGCCAAGCATACCTCAGGGCAAGGTAACATCACCCCTTCAATATGAATGACCTCTCTTATGAATCAATTTGCGCCTGGCTTCAGTAGCTGTGAGATCCTCAAAGGAGAGTGAAGAGCATCGAGAAACTGCAGCAGGACCAGTCAACTGCTTCAAGCATATTCTGATGCTTTACAAACAAAAGACTGTATATGTGTTTTTGTTTTTTATTGTTGCTGTCTAGATAAGACCATGGATCTCCATTTTTTCAGCTGCCACACTTACTTTGTTCATGATGAACAGACCAGTGGAAGTGGCCTACAGTGATTCAGAAAAAAAAAAAATTTCACACTAACACACTTTTACATTTGTACCTTTTTTGTGCACAGCATTAGTATATTTTTTTAATACTACTATTCATAGCCAAAGACTTCATAATGGCTTAACAGTGTATTCAGCACAGTTGCACTACAGTGTATTGAGCTGTGTACTGTATTGTATCTGATATCTCAGAAGACTACAATATGCAAATAAGTCCTCTTTTAACCTTTTTTACTGTGTGCTGTGAGCATCTTGAGCAATGACGGTTCCAGATGATTGTTTCTTTGGGTGCTTTGGTGAATCAAGCCTTTAAAGCTAAAGGTGAATCTTTAACAGTGTTATATGAAAGCCTTTAATACACCGAAAGGCATGTTTCAGTCACAAAATGAAGCAGGATAAACACAGTACATCACAGTACACAGTCCTAGCATGGCAGCAATATTTGTGCATATTACTTCATTAGCCGTCAGTTTTTTTATATACTGTATTTAACTTATTTCATTTCATTTTGTTTTGTTTTACTTCTGTGTTTGTGCATAAGACACTTTACATGTAGGATGTGACACACTTTTGAAAGGGCACAAACTTTTTTTGTTATAAACATGGAACCAAATGCAAATAAAGAGGATTTCTAATTTCAGAACAGCAGTAGTGTTTTGCATGGAACAAAGTGAAGCTGTCATTGCTTCAGTGACTGCTCAGGCTTCTATTGTGCATGGGTTGATTCAGCACTTTTTTGGTTATGCTCTAGGTACACGGAATGGTGAAATTATCGTCTTTGGTAACTGACAATACTGTAAATATGCAACAGATAGTGATTAGGTAGAGAATTGATATATTATTATTTTAATGTTTTGGCTGACAGCATGTCCTATTGAATGACATTTGTAAGTAAACATTATGCATTATTTTGTCCGAGATGTTCTGTGTTGATTTTCATGTCTGATTGATTTTCATGTCTCTCTAGACCACATATCACATCTGGAGATGTACATCAACTCCATGGAGAAGCTGGCCGTGAATTTTCGGAATAACGGAGAGCAGGAAGTAGCCTCAGCCTTTAATAAGTTTGCTGAGTTCTCCAAAGAGCTGCTGACGCCAATGAAAAACTTGGTGAGTCACTTATGGTAACTTTAAAGGAACTGAACATACACAGTAAAGGTGGTCCAAACTGATCTCAAGGAGCCTTTCCAGGCATATACTAAGTTCCAGGTCCAATCTCATTCGTGTTTTGTAAATTTTACAAACACCACTGTCATCCAAGTAAAGTAAACTGACTTATTCGTAACATATAGAAGTGCGACTCATTTTCAGAGGTTAACAAAGAGATCTTAAAGTTTTTGTGTGTCTTGTTGTCACCGGTTAAAAGCTAAATGTTCTGTTGTGCTGCTTCTGGCAGTAGCATGAACAGCAGGCCCAAAATCAAGAGAAAGTAGCAGGTTATTAGAGATATATGAAAAGTATTCATGACGCTATATAAAATGGTTATTTCGCATAAGTGTCCAACCAAAACAACATATTTACACAAATACATACAGAGCCACTTTATTAGGTCCACCTACCACCTAACTACATGTACTTATTCCCATTATCTCCAGTTGAGCAGGTGTTATTTGTATGGTGGATTATACTGATCTCAGTGTCACTATTGAACAGAGAATATTCCACCCGCCAAAAATATCCAGTCAACAAGGTCTTGTGGCCAAAACTGATGACTAGTGGATGATTAACACAAACTGTTCAGCATCAGATGAATTGTCATCAGTAATCTTTAGATGCCTCTAATAAAGTGGATGGAAAGTGGACACAGTGTTTAAAACCTCCAACATAATCACTGTGTATTATGTAGCACACACATACACTGACAAGCCTCTATCAAGTCAGTGTCACTGCTGTGCTGAGAAAGATCCACCACCCAGATAATGGCTGCTCACTGGTGGTCCTGTGGGGGCCCTGTACATGGAGGAACAGAATTAAAGGGTCTATCAAATGATAAATAGAAATAGATAATTTACACTGGGTAATTTTAAACTACAAATTGCACTAAAATGGAAAGTGGAGCTGATAATGAGTGCAAACACAAGGTGAATGTGCTTAATAAAGTGGCTCATAAGTTTAGGTTCAGAGAATAAAAGAAATGTTCAAATCATCTGAAAGTTTAATAAAATATAATCTTGAACATAAAACAGTACAAGATCCCACACGATGTCCATACAAATTAAGTAATGATAGTTTTAGTAGTAATATTACAATAATTTACACCTTATCTAAACTGTGCCTTACCTAATACCAATATCATGTATGAAAACAAGGACTGGATCGTATCTGTGTTGGCCATATTAAGATTAAGTTAATTGAATTGGGGCAAAAATATTGGATCTGGCCACCCATTGTTTGGTATCTGAAATATGCTTTACTAGTTTTCCACTGATCAATGTTGTGCAAGCAAACTAAAGCACAATTCTGACTTCTGACAGTGAGCTGCTTATCAGAAATATTTCATAGAAAAGGACCATGCTTTTGTCATTCCTGATTATAACTGGAATCTCGTCACACAAAATAAACTCGTTTGTTGAAATATTGGCTGTGTCATAACAATGGCTTATGTTTCACAATCTTCCTTCCTGCAGTTAAAGAGCATGCTGCACAACATCAACTTCTTCCTTGACTCGCTGGTGAAAGGGGATTTGAAAGAGGTTAAAGGTGTAAGTTGATAAATCAAAGTCACATGCTTGTGTTTTGGTGTATTTCCAAAATGTCACATGTCCATTCTTCTGTGTGGTTTTGGTTTTATGTGTAAGGGTCAGCGAACGAAAGAAATATACATCCTACAGTACTCTTCGACTGTTTGGACCCACCTTACTGAACTCATGTTTTGCTTAATTTTAAGACACATTTTGATCTAAAATGCCTTAAAACACAACACAAATAGTCATATTAAAGCCTGTGTACAAATTACAAAAATACAAAGGTTGTATTTTTTAAGGATGCAAACAGAACAGTGAATTCTGGCCAAATTCAAGTGGTAATAACATCTGCTCATATAAAACACAAAGTTGGTATGAACTGAAAGCTTTGAATTCACACTTTTCTCATATTTTCACCAGTCATTTCAGCTTCAAGTGAAAAAGTGTTAATGTGAAATTATATTTTACCATTTGATATTGCAGGCCAAGCTATGACTGTGTATATATATCCTAGTAGTCTGTTCACAGCACTGAAATTCACTGAAGGAACAAATAACCTCTGGAGGCCAACCTGTGCAACACATTTTTAATCATGACGGCTTTTACAATGTCACTGTCACAGAAAGATGCAATATGCTAGAGAACACAGTGCTTCTTTACTTTACTGTAACTCCGGGCCAATCATTTCAAATGAGGGTTTGGTTGAAAGTATTCATGTAATTATGGATAGTGTCAAATTCAGTCATTTATTTTCATATCATATGATCAGTATTTTTTAATATTAAAACCTTGAGAATTACCTGATACTATGACTGAGCAATATGACAATATTTTATTTTTCTCCATGGTGTATTTTTCTAAAAATATTCAGTATTTAAAGGACTCTGAACAATGACATTTCATTTCAAAGAGGACATAAATAGACCTGTTTAATTGGATTTAGTGCAATGCAGTGTGTAAAATGTGGAATAAGAGTGATTACACTAGTGTGTTCTGCCTCAGAAAAAAAACTAAATATCGAAATATATCTTCAAGTATGTTGTTGCATTTTTGCCCAGTTACTTCCTAGTTCTACCAGTACTGAACTGGCAATTCTTCTTAAAAATACTCCACAAGCTATTTTTAATTAAATCAGGGATTGTATCCGTGCCGTCTCTCTATGTAATCAAACAAAAGTTATTTCTTTTATTCAGGATAATTCAGGCTGGTGTTTAATCATGTGACACTGATTAACAAAAAAGGCATATCACAGTCACACTGTAGCAATCTAATCAAACTACTAGTCAGTGAGCACATTGCTACTGTATTTGTAGATTTTGTCATTAGATGAGATAAAAACAAATCTCACTTTCTAACTTTTTTTCCCACAGGACCTGAAGAAGCCGTTTGACAAAGCGTGGAGGGATTATGAGAATAAATTGTGAGTGCCTGTACTTCTGCTGTTTCTTTTGAAGCTTATTGGGTTGTTTGTGTATAAAACTGCTGACTGCATCATGGTCTTAGAGAGCTGTTCCCCAGGATGTTCATAAACTAGGGGATGACTGTAAGACCAGAGACAATATATGGATTCATTAGACAAGACCATCATTGCAAACTTCCCAAACAAGACACAAAAAACCCTAAGGAACAGAAACAGAGACTGTTAAGGAGAAAATTACTTTTTCTTCTGTTACTTAGATACAGACTCAATCTTTTTGAACCATTAAAAGTGTGCAAGACTTTAAACTTTATTTTGAAAGCTGTACACTTGTTCCAAATATGTTGTTTAGGTGGATCATTCTCTACACAGGAGGGACACTGACATGGTAGTGTAATTACAGTGTGTGGTATTAGCGTATCAGGCCTAGCAGTGTTTCTGCTGGGTTAAGAGTTGTTCACAATCCAAAAACCAGAGTTACTCAGTGGGCAAAACCAGTAGAGCAGCTGCACATGAACCTAACGCCACTATGCTCAATGCCAAGCACCAGCTAGAAGGGTATAAAGCATTATCCCCAGTGATTAGAGCTCCACCCTGTACCTTTGGGAAGATTTGGAGTGGTGTTTGGTTCCAGAAGTAATCATCTGTACCTGATCTCACTAATGTTTTTGTGGTGTAATAAAATCAGATCCTTGCAGCAATGTTACAACATCTATTTAAAAGCTTTCCAAGAAGAGTATAAATGTTTACTGCAGCAAAATGGGGAAAAGCTCTCTATTAATTCCCTTCATTTCAGATGAAACTACATGTGTAGTCATTGTAAGCGCTATCTGCAAAGACTTCCCTCTTTAGCTTCTTTAGCTATAATATCAAGTCTTATGATCAGCACACTCACTTCCCATGTAACTAGAAAAGATGAAGAAATATGGGAAATCGAAACTATAAAAAGACGTCCAATGACCTTAGAGAACTTCCCTTTAAAGCTGTAGCAATTTGTGTTTCCAGTTTCCAACAAAGATTTGAAAATTCTTATTGAAAGCTAAAGACGCTGAATTTGGAACACAAATTCTGTTTTTGCAAGTAAACTTCTGAAACTTCTAAACCATCATCTAAATCATCAAAGTTATAGAAAAAAACAGCTAAGACCAACACACAACTTCGGGACTTAATCCATCATGGTGTAAGGTGTGTGTGTTTTTTTTTTTTAAAGCACTAAGATAGAGAAAGAAAAGCGTGAGTTGGCAAAACAGTACGGCATGGTGAGAACGGAGGTTAGCGGAGGAGAAATCGCAGAGGAGCTGGAGAAAGAACGTAGGATGTTCCAGCTGCAGATGTGTGAAGTAAGATGTCACACACACACACACACACATTCACACACACTCACACACAAACACACTTTCTTACATAGTTGTATTCAATAACTTACACAGTGTAAAATAAACTACTATAAGAAAGACACCAGAAAGTTTTTATTTTCTTTTTTTGGGCAAGAGCTGATACACAGGTATCCAGAGCTGGTTTTTAGACAAAAAAAAGAAATATAAATAATATTATTCATTCAGTAAGAGATATATGATAGAATTCCCTTTTAGTAAGTGAAATAAAAATGTTTTCCTATTATCAATGAGCTGTTGTTCATTTCAGAAACTCATGCCACATTGTTTCAAATGTATATACAGTATAGAGTAAAGAAACTCTTCATTTATTTGTTTATAGTACATTATTATTATCACTGTTATTTTGAAATCACCTTCAGCTTTGTTTCTCATCTTGGAGACGTGTAAAGATTTCTTAACTTTTTACAGCTTCATACAAATTAGTCGAGTAGTATTTAAGCAAAGGAACATCATTTGTACATGTGTCTTCAACAAATGGTTTTATATTGCTAAAAAAATCCTGCCCACATTTGGTTTTATTGAACTGTGTGTAAGTACTTAGAGTTCCCATATATATTATATATTAGCACCTACGAGTAATAGCAACATGTCCAACCTAGTAATAACTATATCCTTAGTTTATTATATATAAGTAATTATATATAATAATAATGTCTTATTTGTATTATAAATAAGTACCTAGGAGCAAATACAATGTTGTTTTACTACAATAAGGACATTTTATCCTGAAAATATATGAAAACAAACACACACACATAGAAAGATCTGTAATAGAGCCTTATATTATCCCTGTCTCTCCTGGAGGATTCAGATCTTTTAAAGCCGCTCATTGTATTCACTACCACACACACACAGCAGGCTGGCTAAATTATCCTCGGTTGTAGATGCTGTTAGTGTGTGTGGGATTTGTGCTCATGTGGCTAATCTCTGTATGATATTTGTCATGTGGTTTTGTGTATAACTGTGCATTCATTCAGTTAAAACATCAGTATAAGGGGAACTTAAAGAATTGTCTTCTATTTTTATATTATCACAGTGACACTTTTAACCAAGTTCTACAGCGCTGAAGTTAAGATAAATACTATTTAACCCATGTTCCACTCTTAAACAGTATCTCATCAAAGTGAATGAAATTAAAACCAAGAAAGGTGTGGACTTGCTGCAGAATCTCATAAAGCACTACCACTCTCAATGCAAGTAAGTATGTCTATGTTCATGCTGATGCCAAAATGCACACACACATATAAATATATACATACATAGATTTAGATATAGATTTTCCTGGATTAACATTACAGAAAAATTTGCAATATTTCTTTTTGTGGGGTTGCCAGTGCAGCGAAATGAGTCAAATGCAGACTTTTTATTATAATAGTTTAAGCACTCTGCCCTTTCAGAATGTGTCATTAAACTGAAACATCACACAGATCTAAGCCTTAGTCTGAAGTCTATACATAATAAGTGTGAAGATGAAAGTAAAATTGAGTGATTGTCATTGTGACCACAGCACAGCGCACACTGCACCACAACGAAATGTGACTTCTGCATTTAACCCATCTCTGTATGAGCAGTTGGCAGCTGATGTGTGCAGCACCCAGGGAGCAGTGGTCAGTTGTCAGTGGTACTTGAACTGGTCTGGGATGTGAACCGGCAACCTACAGGTCACAGGGGCAACTCCCTAACCGTTACACCACCACTACCTATTTTAAAAACAGTTATCTGCTGATACCAGTACAATGATGTTACTCTTGTACATTCTTAAGCTATTCCTAATTCTCGTTCTGTTCATTAGTATTCCTGCCTTGTGCTTCCATGTTCTGATCACTTTATTAACTCCCCCCTATTATTCCCTAATCCCTGGCCACTTTATTAGAAACCCCTTCATTGTACTTCCACTCTCTAGCCTGTAGGTCTGAGTGGATATGAAATTAAGTGCAAACCCAGCCCATACCCATTGGTTTAAGACCTGACCCCACATGATTTTAACTCTTTTCTTTATTACTAAGTGCTTGAGTTGAGTGATGAAAAATGTTGCTATGGAATAAACTGGTATTTTTCACTTATGCAATAAAGTCATGGTGTTGATTATCTTTATATTTTGTGGATTTGCATCCACCATTAAAATTTCCAGCCCAAAGGGACTCAGAAACTGACCACTGATCAAGGGCTAGAGGATGACCACCATAAAATGTGCATCAGCACATGGTCTGTAGTCTCTTAATGCACACCAGCAATGTTTACCTTCAAGGCAGAGGTTTCTATTCAAGGAGCTGGGGAGTTTCAACCACATGGTCATAGTATGTTGCAGTTGTAGCTTTGCATGAATAACAGTATACACAGATCAGCCATAAAAATAACACCACCTGCCTAATATAATTAACCCACAAGCTCGACTTTGGGATCGCACCAGATGGGTTAGCCCTCAGTCCCCACTTGCATCAGTGAACCTTGGGTGCCCATGACCCGATTCATCAGTTGTCCTTCCCTGGATCACTTTTGGTGGGTACCAACTACTGCACACCTGGAACACCACACACAACCTGCTGTTTTGGAGATGCTCCTAGTCGTCTAGCCATCACATTAAGGTCCTTGTCAAAGTGGCTCACCCATTTTTCCTGCTTCCAGCACACCAACTTCAAGAACTGACTCTTTGCTTGGTGCCTAATATATCCCACCTCCCTGACAGGTGCCATTGTAATGAAATAACTAGACAGTCAACATTACTTTACCTGTTATTGGTGTGTTACCTGTCAGTGTTATGGCTGATGGGTGTATAGTTTAATCACACTCATCTTTAGTTTGATGGGTGTGATGCTGGAGAGATAAAGAGTTTCATGTGTGGATGTGTGACATGCTTTGAGCACAATGCACCATACCATGTGACTTTCTACTTTCTACTTTCTACTCGATTAAGGCCATTGTGCTGCATTGTATTTAATTAGGACCGAGGGAGCAAAGAGAGGGAAAATGAGGGCTAGGAAAGGGGCAACAGCAAAACAGTAATAGCAAAACAGCTTTGCTAATTATGCTAGTAAAATTAATAGCTTATTAGCATTGTAAAAGCTGCTAGTCTAAATCATGTGGTTTCTGACACTGTATATGACAGCCATGTATAAAATGAACCAACATACAAAATTTAGCCCTTAGAATAGTCTCTGATACTGTTTTTAGGTTTGCAAACCACTTTTCTCTTTTGATGATTTTTGCATGCCGTTTGCACAATGCTGAGATGTTTAACCTTCCATTGCATGTTAGTCATAAAAGTTGTGACTCCAGTGCCAAATTAAAGAAGCTAACTTCAAAAACTAAACATGCCATGGCATGGCTACATTTGGGGTATTGGGGAGTACGTTTTTCTGAGTTATTGCTTTAACAGGTTTTGTTTCTCAGTTTCTTTCAGGAGTGCCTAGCTGCCACAGAGAAGCTGAAACAGTACGTTGATAGTCTAACCGGAGGACTCAGCGCTGTGAGTGTTTTCTTAGCACTGATTAAAATCTCTCTGAATTCAAGTGCCCCTGCAGCACATGCTCAAATCGAATTCAGCTGCAGGCTAGCAGTTTCTTGGCCAAGACATCAGCAGCAAGAGCAGCAATAGAAAGTATGATAAAACGTTTTAAAAAATGTTTTCTCTGTGTCATAAATGTGATTGCTAGGGCATAGTGTTGTACATACATATGCCAGAAACATAGTTAATGCTTGTGACTTGTATTAAAATTGTAATCTGTTAAGATTTGAATCACATGCATTTACGCTTGGTACTCAAGTGCATATCCAGCTGCTGAGATTATTATATGTAATTGCTTATATACAACAATTGTGTTGCTCCTCATTTCTATTTTATTCAAAAGAAAAGGCTTGTACACAACACAATTCATTCAGTTACACTGAAATCACTTGTGGCTGTTTAGAGTAATTTGCCTCTTGTTTCATCAGTGTCATGAATAATGTGCATTAAGATTCAATGAGTTATAGCAAGAGGGTGAAAAAGTACAAGAACAAGGTAAAAGTGAAAAAAACTGGTGCTCTTTTTATGTCATGTTTGTATTTAAACTTGGCAAGCGTTGCATTACTATTCATATGACATTATTACTATTCCTGTTTGGAAACAATAGACTAAAATGTTTGAAACACCCAACAGAAAACTTTCCAATTACCTAGTTGTTCTTCCCATCGGTAAAGTGGGTACAGCTAAGCTAGAGCTCCTTTTAATGGCGGAATATATATAATTAGGAAGTGACAGAAGAATCAGTAAATATAATTAGGAAGTGACAGAAGAATGGGGGGGGGGGGGTATTTTAGGCCTTCTTGGAGTCTTAGGTATGTCACTAACTGTGAATATGAATGGCAGGCTACCCAATGGGTTTCTGTCAGACAGTCAACAGCAATAGCTCTGTGCCAGGCCTCTTTACTAATAAAATCAATCTAGATCTACTAATAAAAGTCATTTATATGTTAACCTGTCTGTTGTGCTTCAAATAAGACATGGAAGATCTTTTACAAGCTTCAAATGTCCTTTTTATTGTAGAACAAACTGAAGGAAAATGCAGGAAAAACAAGAATGTCCAGCCTTGAACCTTTTTAAGCAACTAAAGTAAAAGGAAAAGATTGCTGTTTTCACTGACTGAATGTAAAAATGTGCAAAATGCCTGCAACACATTCAAAAAGTTGGGACAGAGCAATGTTAGCACCTTTTCTTTGAATAACACTTTTTAATAATTCGGGAACTGAGAAGACTAATCATTGCAGCTTTGTAAGTGCCATTTCTGGCCATTCAACTACTCAACAGTTTGTGTTTGTTATTTTCTAATTCTCTTCTTTATGATGCACCATGCGTTTTCAGTTGTCAAGAGTCAGAACTGGACTGTTGGCAGGCCATGTTAGCAAACACACTGTGTCTGTGCACCAATGTACTCCCATCTCATTATAGATCTTGGCTGTTGCAGTCTGTGTTCACTGATAATTATCAGGATTATTAGTTCTTTTAGTTTCTTATTTGTTTTTCCTTGTCTGCGTTAGCCATGTGGTTGTTTGTTTTTGTAGTTCATGTGCACCTTAGCCCCACCCTAGTCTTGCCTCTTCCTCAGCCTTTTCTAGTTCTGCGTTACCTCCCATGCCCAGGTATTGCCCAGGTCATGTATTTAAGCCCTCGTGCTCACCATGTCCTTGTCTGGTTTCTGTCGTTAACACCGTCATCAACCATGTCATAGTTATCTTGTCAAGTCCATGTCTTGTAAGTTATTAGCCTTGAAATCTTTTGCTTCTGTGTTTGATTTCAGCTGCTTGAGTGAATTACGTTTTATAAATGTATTAACTGCACATTCTTGAAATTTCTTCCTGTTTTTAACCTGGCAGTTATAGTCTGGATGTTCCATTTTGTTTTTGGCTTACAGAACTCAAGATTTGTTTGTCTCAGAAACAAACTGAAACATGGACGTATCTGACCATAGCACACATCTACACTGTCTTTTGGTCCGTTTTAAATGAGCTAGGCCCTGTGGAACTTTGTGGTGTTTCTAACGGATGTACTCTTTGCGTAAAGGAGTTTCAGTTTGCAGTTTTTGATGCTGTGTCCGACTGTTTTAAGTGACAATGGTTTTCTAGTCTAACCAAAATGGTTCACCGTTGTTTAAAACACATGACTTTTAGCAGAGCTATGACTTACAGACAGTGCTGTTGTGGAAATACAAAGGCATGGTACACTGGGTATTTTTAGTGTAACACTGTTAAAAAAGCTCGGTCTAATGCAGATTTAATGGCTAATGCAAGAACCAAAGGCTGCTAAAAATGTTTAAAAACAGCAGTTCAGTTCATTTAGATGCAAAAGCATAAATAATTCAGAGAAAAAACACACACTATATCTGTCATATGATTCAACGTGTGAAGCGGCATTTTACACACCACCTTCATTCAGATAAACAGCATCAGGTGCATGTGTGTAGATGTGTGTGTAGATGTGTGTATATGTGTGTGACAGTAATCAGTACTCTGAGCACGTCTCATCTTGCAGCTGCCACTAGCAATGAAGCTCAAATGAGCCGGTGGACCCAGCCATTTAAACCCATCCTTACCATTTTTGTTCACATGGTTTAAATAAGTTAAATATGTAAAAAAGTATAGATTCCAAATATATGTACACACTAAATAAACATATGTACACTTACCCAGTATCTACGCTTAGTGTTAGTGTTCATTTTACTAAGTACACTTATCATATAGGTAAATATAAGATAAGATAAGAAAAAGGTAAGATAAAGTAACATTTTAATTATGCCCTGAGGGGATACATAACAAAAAGACATAGAAAATACATAAAATATCAATAAAAATAATAATAACAATTAAGCTCCAATAAACTGAACTAGGTAATATTGCAGGTTTTTGTGTTTGACCTCTTTCCCTCCAGTTTGTGGGCACGCTAGATCTCATTTACATATATAGAGTGAGCAGGAAGCAGAATTAAAGAATTTCCAAACACAGACCTGCAATATATACATATATATTTACACGCACACGCACACACACACACACACACACAAACACACATACATATGTACATATATATATGTACTTTTCTGTAAAGTGCAGAATAGTGAGTTATTCTTACTGAAGTCTGGTAATATGGTAATGTGCCAGAGAATATGAGGTGCAGTGCAGGATAAGCAGCACAACAAAGTAAATAGTACAGTAAATAATAAAGTGCAGGTGAAGAAACTAAGGTGCACCCTTCTTTTTCTCTGCATATATAGTGTAGCATCAGTTCATTGTGTTATATATATATATA
>JBBPDA010000132.1:15820501-15843535 GCA_037974385.1 Arnoldichthys spilopterus | reverse complement strand
GCTCAGAAGGGGGAACCCATCCTCCTCTGGTTGACACCGGATAGCAATAACAAGCAAAAGAAAAGAAAGAAAAATAACAAAATATATATAAATATAAATAATAGTTCTTAGTATAAATGGGCAGCAGTTCCTTTTGTAGAGGAGCCATAGACAGAGAAGGTTGGAGATGTTTTAATGCCACCTTAAACTGAACTCTGTAGTGAATAGGGAGCCATGGTGGTCACCTGTTTATTGCTTGTAAATGAAATTCTTTTTAGTTCCCCTGCCTGCACAGTGGTGTAGGCCTTTTCTTCCTGCTTTAATTTGTAACTCTCAAAAGCTCTATTTAGTAGCGGGAACTGGATTTATGTTGAAGCAGTGAGCTTCTTGTTGAGCTTTGATAGAGGCATGCTGTGTGTACAGATGTATTCCTTTCTCTCTCTAAAACAGATGGAAATGATTGGTGTGGGTCACTCTCTGTGCCTCCTTATGTTTTATTCTCCGTATTGGAGAGAGAGAACCGTCCCCAGAGGGTTTAAATCAAACCCCACAAACACAGCTCTGCTGAACAGCAGGCCATGAATGGCCCATTAAAAGAATACATTTCAGCTTGAGAGGGAGAGACAGAGAGAGACGCTAAAAACAAGGAGAGCTTAAAGGTAGAAGAGAGAGGTTAAAGAATGAAGGGAGAGAATATAGAAAAAATACACAGAGAATACAAAAGAGAAGTGAGACAAGAAGGAGGTAGGAGAGAGAGACAGGAGAGATTAAAGGGGGAGTTGAAATGATGGAGGTAAAAGAGTTGAGACTGAAATTAGAGGAAGGGGGAGAGAGTTTAAAAGGTTAAGGGAAATAAAGTGAAGGAGAAAGAGTGAAAGGAACATGAAGAGAGATAATGTGGCCAAGAATCTGATGAAATTCTTGTGTGCTGAGTGAGGGAAGCTTTTTTTTTTTTAGGATTCTTCTCCTCAGGCCATGTTTGCATAATCTGTTTCCTCTTCAAAATTGAACTGTATGATGTTCCTCTGAAGGCCTTTTATCATTGCCAACAATATTTCCTCCCAGCACGGCTACATCGAGGGACAGCCAGACAAGACCGGTCTGTTTCCAGCCTCTTTCGTCTCATTACTGTCCCAGTGAACCCTGGTGAAGGAGTCTGAGACCAAGTGGAAGAGAGACGTGAGAGGTCTGCACTTATGGTTTCACTATTAATAACCAGCGTTACAAAGCAATGCACAGGAGTCATTTACAGGGGGCCCCTCGAGTCTTTACACATCGGTAACTGCCAGCTGTTGTTCTGGTGCTCCAAACACAGATTTGTCATCATGTACATTAGGGTTGCACAATATGAACATAAAGCCTTGTAAAATACTACACATGCATTGGTAAAACAGTGATGTCACATGATTAAAGGTTGGCCTGTATTATTTTAACCAAAATAATTGACATAAGTGACTACCTTAATACATCAAAACCCACAGAAACACTCGTCTGGAGCTGTGATTGATTAGGACGTCTACAGCGCACATCATTTCCATATCGGGGCCCTCTGTGAACCTAGTGTCATTAAGGCAATATTGCTAACATCCGGTGAGCAATTTATTGCAAAGCCCTAATGTACAGAAGACGGGCGTCACAACATAAACTGCCTGCATGTCCAAAGATATATGTTAATCATATATACAAGTCTAAGGATCAATGTAAGATAAGTGAACGTGTAAATCTAAATCTGGGTGTATGATATAAAAGTAAAGCTTGTGGCCTATGTGTTTGTTGCAGGGTATAAATTAGGGTAATGAAAAGGTGAATACACCACTTTATTTCAGTTTCCCAGCTTTTATGGATTCTTTCAAAAAGAGCCCATATAGATGATGAGGTGATAATATAGACACAAGGATTTATTCAAGAAAGACCATAGATTTAGCAAGATTTCTTGCAAATACTTGGCACAAAATTGCTTACAAGGTGCTTGCATATGATTTCGTACTCCATCTGTTAAAATGGGGGCACATTGTCACATTAAGCTTGGAACATGTGCCATTTCTGTTGTTCTCTTTAAAGTGCACTGGGATATATACATAGCCGTCAGGGCCAAGGCAATCTGTGTGCAGTCACCTTTCCTGTGTGTGTTGAATGCAGTGTAATAAGTACAAATCTCTGGGCCACAAAGTGATACTTGAAATGTACTCGTCTCCCATGATCCTGTAAATAACAAGTCCCCAAGATTAACTAGTGATTCAGTTCTTTATTTTTCTACCAACTTGCACATTCGAGTACCTTATATTAGGTAGGGGAATAGATGCCTTTGGCCAATGCTTGTAACATCAATTCATTGTATTAAAATTGTTTCTCTTCACTTTTTCTGTGATGGAGTAGAATTGGAATGGAAATGTAGAAAAAAAAAGTCATATTTTTAGTGCATCTCAGAAATGTCTTAGCAATGTTGTATTCCCTTATTTTTAAATGTTTTTATTGCTTTATAAAATTTTATTTATGATACCTGATCTCTGAAATGTGACTTTTTATTTTGTATTGTCTACAATTTGGTTCTACATTTTTATTAGGAAGTTCATGGAAACAAATGTCTATATCCCATGCACTATTTTCATTACTCATTATTGAGTTTTGTTATAACACTTATTAAAGTGTGTATGGACATTCTCAGCTTGTCTTCAGTCTTAACAGGATAATTTTATTGGTGGATTGTGACTCTGGGACACGGCCTTGAATAGCAGTAAACCACAGTAATAACTGACACGCAATGATGTGTGAATCAGAAAACCAATACATTCATAAATCACAGGTTTACCATAATAACTATGATAAAATCACAACACATAAGAAACTTGGCAATAAGAAACATATGCAACAAATTTAAAAATCAAGTTTCAGCATTTTCACAGTCCTGCAACAACGAATGCAGGTTACAAAAACTGCACGTTTGTCACCAGACATTACAAATATCTAAAACACATTCAGTCTTCTACTCTAAAATCACAGGTTGAGTTAAAGATGCGTTTCAGTTTATGTAGCTAAAATAGTAATTGGTAAAAAATCTCAAATTATCTGTCTGGTCAGAATTACTGGCAACTGAGTAAAGTGAAATATGTGTAATCAGTGCAACCACACAAAGGCACAGACTGTTATTAAGGACGGCTGGGGTCTTCATGCAAAACAACCGAGGAAGTCAGTCAAATGACAAGAAAGTGGCATATTTAAAGGCATAGAATCTACTGATTGTGATCTGATCAATTCTTTAAAAGAAGGACATACTGCTAAAATAACATGTTGGATCTAAATGCTAAATATTGTTTTGTGCATTATTCAGTGACCCCCAAAAAATAATAACTAAATTATAATATTCCATACAAACACTTATTGGTAATGAAGCAAATGGCATCTTTGAGTTTTTTCGCAGTTAAGAGTAAAAAGTGCTTTTATATCAAATGAAAAGTGAGCCGTGTGTGTAACTTCGCTAAACATGCTGAGTGCAAGTTTCAATCTATTCCTTCTTGCAGTCGACAGTAAAAATTAGTCCAAAGGCTTAGTCTGGGTAAGGCTAGTCGGTGCAACACAATGTTGACATGAAAAAAGACACGCATTAAAGGAATGGTCCAGTGAGAAATTAAACCTACACGTTTACTGTAGCTATGAGGCTAACTGAATACCTAAACCATCATATACTTACTTAAACACAGGCAAGTATTTGAGAGTAACCGACACTGTTTGAGGCAAGCGTATAATGGGGGGAGATGAGTTGGTGGGCTCTTGGGGTGGTTGGGAGGGGGAGGGGTGGGGTGGTGTTTCAATTGTGTAAGCTGTTCCACTTACAGTGGCTTCTCCCCTCGCTTGCCCTCCAGGATCTTCAAAAGAAGTTTTGTTCATAATCAGTCTTGTTTACTCCCATTTTGTGGTTCAATGTCAAGCAACAAGTAACAATAAAACATTCAATAAAAAACAATTAAGGTTTGTTTGGTCTTCAATACAGCTTGTTGTCAGTGGGTTTGGTTCAGCATTGCTCACAGTGGTCACTTAAAAACAGAGTAGGTCAGAGATGTCTTTCCCCTCTTTGGTGTCTATTGCCTCAATGTGATGTGTGGTCTACAGGCTTTGAAGATTTAGGATTCAGATGGGCCTGTGGGTAAAGCTTGATTTTGCCTTCTACGTCCAATTTATGGATGATTTTGCTCTCAAAGTCAGCATTGTGAACACCTGTTTTTCGAAAAGCTCCAGCATACTTGTTGTCCTCCCAATAGTGATGCCAGTTTCCCTGTGGATCTGCACCGTAGCCAAACAAAGACACCTAGAGGGAAAAGAACATTTACAATATGAAGACTGCTTCAGATTCAAAGAAAACAACACAGGACTGCCCAGTTCTACACTTCCTGTTTACTGGAGAAGCTCACTAACTGTGTCATATAGATTAGGCTTCACACACACACACACACACACACAATTAGCCACCACAACCATGTCAAGTCTTATGCAGTTTGAGAAGTGTGTGATAAAGCATGCAGTTTGCATGATGCTAATTGGAATAAACACCATGATATTAGTGAGATTTGTTTCCGTTTGATATTAGAGGTTCTGGACAGTCTAGTTCACATGGCTCATGACACAGACTAAGCAAAGAACAAGTGCTTTACCTCATCACAAAGGTGCAAAGCAAACACTATGGCCAGCATGCCAGTGGATGGATATCTTCCATGGTGTTCTGTCCAGTGGTCATGAGTGTACTTAAAAAAACCTGGGTTCACCACAATCACCTGCAAAACCCAACAATCTATCAGTGGAAATGCATCTGAAGGAGATGATTCTGCTGTTTTTATTATGGAACATAGCAGTAAATCATTATTACAAGTATGCACTAATTTTGTGACCAATATAAAAAGGCATGTCATTTTAGTAAAAATAAAATTATATAAATAAAGTGTATTCATTTTGATTTTGTCAACATCGCACACACACATGTTGACAACAAAATTTTAATTATTATTATTATTATTGGTATTCTCTTTACTGTTGAAGTGTGAGGTCTGTCTAAGGCAAAGTTTGCGGACGCCTAGGAACTAAAAAGGGATTCTAGGCAGCTATAAATTATTTGAATTAAATAATTTCAGTGTAAAGAGCAACATGTGTAAGTGGTGTATATTTTAAACAACTGTTATATACCAAGGCCTGGCTACCCTAGAAAATTAAGATTAAAAAAATATTTAAAATCATTTAAAAAGTCTCCAAGAACTCTAAGGCCGGTAATATATTACTTATTGTGTTATATATAATTTGGCTAAAGGACAAAACAGCACAGATTAAACTACCAGTTTACACTCACCTTGTCTTTATCTGCCCTGACGCGTTCCTTCACCCTCACATATGTCCTGATGTTGAGGAAAAAAAAGAACAACTTTCTTAATAAAGTACTGTTTCCTGATCCCAGACCTCTTGGCAGACCACCAGTTTTAATAATAAAGTGAGGATGAACCACAACTACTTCAAATATAAGTGGACTCTGATGAGATGTTAAGCAATGTGGGTGTAGTTGAACCACACATTTAAAGAGCTATGCATTATGTCAAAGACGACGCCTGGACCAATCTTCAGCGTTCATTTTAGAGCAAGTTCACTAGAAGGCCGCAGCCTGCCTTACGGAGAGAGGAACTGAGAACACTGTAAATTCTTTTGGACACGTTATGAAGGAATTTTATTTATTATTTATATTTTATTTTATTTGGAAGATTTGCCTTGATGCAGCTTTAAGTCAAGTCAAGTTAAGTTTATTTCTATAGCGCTTATTACAACTGACGTAACAAAGCAGCTTTACAGAAACCGGGTCCAAGCCCCCAAAGAGCCAAAGGTGACAGAGGCAAGGAAAAACTCCCTAGCTGTAGGAAGAAACCTTGGGAGGAACCAAGGCTCAGAAGGGGACACCCATCCTCCTCTGGTGGACACCAAATAGCAATAACAAACGAGAAAAGAAAAGGAGAAAAAGAATAAATAAATAATAATAATAATAGTTCTCAGTGTAAATGGGCAGCAGTGGTTCCTTGTGTACAGCTTTACAGTTGCAAGAGCCACCAACAAGCTTGAAGATTACGCACATTGAGTATATTAGAGAAAAAATATTTTATATAAAATACTCCAAGTCAATGGACCTTATGCACCTCGGAAAGCGCAAGGCAAAGTATTTTTGCTAGTTTTATTTCAGTGCATTCCCCTATTTCAAGCCACGCACAGATTTTCAAAATAACAAATGATTTCGGGTGTTTCCCACTCATAGGTGTGGTGCTTTTTAAAAGTAGCATGGCTGAGCAGTGTTGACACATGGCTATTTTAAGGCAGGGAAATGAAGCCACGTCTAAAGTCAGTGGCGTATTATTAAACCATATTTAAGCAGCACATTACAGTAAGGTGCGGGTGCATGATGCTTGTTACTGACAGAGATACAAGCTCAACATGCACTAAAGGCAGTCAGAATGCCTAGGTCAGGGGTGTCAAACTCTGGTCCTGGAGGGCTGGTGTCCAGCACTACTTAGTACTTCCCTTTCTCAAACACTCCCTAAACCTGGCACAGAGCAGGTAAGTTGAATCAGGTGTGTTTGAGCAAGGAAATCCCCAAACTCTGCCAGACTCCGGCCCTCCAGGACCAGAGTTTGACACCCCTGGCCTAGGTGGAACATTGCTGCTCCCGTAAATTATGTGCTGGCACATTGTCACTTTGCACATAAACAGGTCCGTTTTCTCGCCAAAAACCCATCTGGTTTGTCAGGCAAAAACGTCATAGTAGCAATGTGCCACAGCTCATATGCACCAGACTTTTAAAGGTGAGGTGACATGCCCTTCTGAATGGTTTACTGAAGCGGTTCTCAAATCTGGACCTTGAATCCATATTCCACTCCTGGATTTTGTAATCACCAGTAGTTACGGCGCTGTTGATATAATTGACTGGCCACCTAGAGTCATATATACCAGTGATAAAATCCAGGACTGGAATATGGAATCAAGGTCGAGATTTGAGAACCTCTGGTTGACTGCATGTTAAACCCAAAAATAATTAAGAAAGAATATATTTTGTGTCCTGCACTGGTGCCATCAGAATACCAATATGAATTTGGACATGACCATAAATGTTAGTTGCATTTTGCTCTTTACACTTTGCTTTAGATCATCAAAACAGAGCCCACTCTCTTTAAATGAGTTTGTTCAGTGTTATGTTTTAATGTCAGTCTAGCTGGTTCCCATTCCACTGCTAATTTAGTGCTTCGGGTTCTATGGTATTGTCTTGCTGGAATTTTCCATTCCACCTCAAATTGTAAGAATGCAACTTTGCAATATTTCATTCAACCATTTAAGTGAGTCTAAACTTTTGACTGGTACTGACAGAATGGCTGTTTGGGTATGAAAACATGTCTCATGGCAGAGAATTGTGGGATTAAGGACGTACGCCTGTAGAGTGTAGCCCTTTCCAATGTTTTTCTCCCAAACCTTTATTTAAAAATTCTATAATATAAATGAATTATTGGTGTTTTATGCTTAATTTTCGTGGTGAGGAACATACGTTTTAATTTCTCCAGTTGATAGCGCACTTGTCACCCACTGAAGGTCCCTCAGTTTAAAGGGCAGTAGGACGAGATGGACACCGGGGTTCAGATCCACAGCACTCTCTGGGTACATGAAATGGTGAGTGGTTTTATTCCCCACATCTTGCTCAAATCCTTCCGTCGTGGCTTTATTCATCCTGTAGGAATATCCAGCAGAAATGTTTCAGCTGCAGTACTTTAGGGTGAGGTATCCATCCTGCAACAGTTTAGTCTTTATTATGTGTATTACTCCTTTTTGTCTGCCCTCTTTGGAACTTTTGCTCTGGAGTGGCCCACTGATTATTTGCAAGGTGATTAGCTTGAACTGCTCCAAGTGCTTAAAGTTCACTATACTTTGCATCATGTAGAGTGGAATCCAGTATTAAACTGAACATGTCTGCCACAAATACTGTACCCCCAAACTATCAACTATAATCTCCTTAAGTTAAATGAAATGCATTGATTTCTTATATATTTAATACATTATTAACTGCTACATGGTATTAAAAATAATGTTCTGATATAGCTATGGTAAATTCCTTAGACGACTGGTTCCCGAACTCTCCTGCTGCACTTAGGCCATTTCAAATTAGATAGTGGCATGACAGCAATGTTGAACACACTCAAGCATCACCACGAAATGTGACTTCTGCATTAAACCCACTTGTGGAGCAGTGTAGCGGGATGGTACCTTGCTCAAGGGTACCTCAGTAGTGCCTGTGCTGGGACTCGAACCTGCGACCTTCAGGTCCCAAGAGCACTAGGCCACTAAAGCCACAGTGGTGCATTACAGCATGCCATGCATAACATCACAGCAAAGCAGTAATCACATTTTTATCCCAATAAACTTATGAATTAATTACAATCAACCTAGGGTGAGGGTTTTTTAACAGTGTGACCTGTAATATTGATTCAAAATAAGCATGCCTTTAAAGTAACAATCCACTCTAAATCTTTAAATGGGCATATTTTGATTAAACTGTGTAATATTTCTTGCAATGTCTCACTGCAATTTTTTTGTAGATTGAACACAATTTTGTCAACAGTAATACAATAGAACAAACTTGTGGGAAGAGTGTGAAATAATCTATTAAAACAGTCTAAATGACTGAGAGATGCAGAGTGGAGCATACCGAAAGACGATGGAATGAGAGTCTATCACAGCTCCAAGCTTGGACTGCAGCAGATTCCCTGAGTTTCCGACCACAGCACATGTCCGACAATGACTTGGCTGATGCAATTCCTCCATGGGCGGAGGAGAAATCACAGTGAACATTTTCTTCATTACTTCCTCGATTGTCCCATCAACTGACCGCTGCAGAGCCTGCATTTACATGAACAAGATTCAGACGTTAGCACTTCAGACCATCCAATAAAGCATCCCTCCTTCCTCCAGGAACCCTCATTCGGGTTCCTCGAAATGAGCACCCTGAGTAGCCTGTAATTTAGAAAGCACTGAAATAAAATCCGTTTTTCATGTGACTGTGTGCTTGACTGTCCCTCAATTATGAGCTGCATGGCTAATAGCTTTATCTTATTACAGCGTTCTCAGTAAAAGATCAAGAAGGTAGCCTGACGTGTGTGTGTGTGTATATATGTATGCCACTGTGGACAGAAAACCACAGCACCCATTCCAGTGCCAAGCTTATCTGAGCTCAGCCTCAGTGTCACTGTCTGAAGCTAGAAAGCCTTTAATTACGTTAAATTGAACCTTACTGAAACACACGCTTGGGCTGGAGAATGGCTTTTTCAGACTGGATCTGCCTCTTGGTTCCCCAGGGCAAATAGGTTTTTGGTTAAATAATCACAATAAAAAAAGCAGCTTGGGGGTTCACTCAGCAGACTGTAATGATATTTATTAAACAAATGATAGTAAAAACAGATCTGGATGATTCCGTGCTCTTTTCCAGATGTGTCTCTGGGCCAATGTGGTCAAACAAAATCTAAAGCTTCAATAGTACTTGCATGAGAAACTCAGAAATACTCAGGCCTGATTTACGGAGCCTTTTGCAGTAGTTTCAGATGCTTTCTGGTCACGTATTACATACGAAACCGTCACATGAACCTAAATGTGTTTATGGAGTTTCTGGGTCAAGTGCATGGAAAAATGTAGAATATGCTTCTCTTCCTCATACTTTTACCTTTGAATGTGGAACAAGCAAAATGTGGGAGTGTCGCACAGAAAATAGGTGTAGAAGATGACATATTCCAGCAGCATCAGTTTGTGTGGATTTTTCAATGCATTTTTAAACTAGACATAAATTTACAGCGATGTCTCAAAAGTGTGGTGCTGGGAGACAATGTTAACAATGGCAGCAGACATAGCACATAGACAGAGGCATGAACCTCAGACACAAAAGAATATTTATAAACAAAATAACATGAATTCAACTTGAGAAAAAGTTACACTAGAACATGCAGTGCAAAATGTGGCTTGATGTGGTTACAACATTTATTTGAACCAATTTCAACTTTTTTTTTTGTTTTTTAGATGGAGTACAGTTGCATTCCCAAACAATATAAATTCATGTATGAACACATCTCTTTATCACTGAACTTCCATTTTCTCTTTTATACCAACTTCACTAATGGCTCCTGTGCTTTTAAAACCCTCCTTCTTAAGAGTGTGCATAATTAGTAGGTCCAAAACAGCCATCATGTGGTTTACAATATACACTCTGTCTGAGTGTATGTAGTCTGTCTAAGCAGACTCATTTTTATACTTCACAGTAAGTTATACCATGTCCTACATTACATCAACAAGCAATGAACAAGTAGCTGTGACGAAGACCTGAATATGGTTCAAGGGAGAAGTTTTTGAAATGTATTCATGACGGACCATCCAAGCACATGCTCATGTGTGTCTTAACACTGCTGAATTGGAAAATAGTGCTTTTATGCTGAAACTTTATATAATAGAAAACAGGAGACGAGCAGATCTTTTCACCAAATCTTTTCTTCCTTGTGTCAAAATTTCACATCAAATAAAACTAAAGGTCAAATATATAAATCTTTTAGTATGAGGTTAAACAAGTCTATGCAAATACAAAAAAATATACAGTAATCTTTTATATAAACTTCAGATTGGAGGAAAAAAAACACTTACCAGCCACCACTTTAATGCAAGTGGGTCTATTTTATGTCCATCTGTGGTGAGGTAGGGCTGCTGCTTAAGGTCATAGCGTTGGTCAAACCACTCAGAGACACCCAGATCTGCAACACATGTGGGACAGCTACAAGAGCGCTGGTGGATGGACTGGGTCAAGGCCTGGGAATGTGTGTGATTCTTTATTATTAACTGGGCAGTGGTGTGTATGGTCTCCGCTGTCATGGACAGGACACTGCTTTTCTGAATGGTGTGTGTGGCAAACATAAAAACCAGAATGCCACCAAACAAGGCACCAATGCACAGTTTCTTCTTCAGCAGCATGGCTCAAGCAGGCTTGTGGTGTCCTTTTTGCCTTTTCCCTGTGCCCAGTAGGCAAAATCTAAATTATTCAGTGCTAGGAGGCCACTTGAGGCTTTATGACATGATGCATCCAGTAGTTGACTTCAATCATCTGCTTCCTGTCTGTGCCAGCCAAAAAGGACAGAAAATACACAGACTTTGTTTAAAATTCAAAAAGGTAAAAATGTTTTGGACATTCAAGCTGGTATTTTTAAGTCTTGTCCATATCTCAGAACGTTTTGGAGCCACAGTGAGATAAACTTCGAAAAAGGCTTGCAGCAGGTCCAGAAGCAGGTAGGCTGTTTTATCTGTTTTTAGTATGCGGTCATGCAAAAAAGCACGTCTGAGAAACAGTATATAGTTTCACTTCCTATTTAGCTGGTTGGTCATTTCTGTTTCTGACCTCCGTCTGCCAGTCTTGCTGGCTCTTTCCCCGTTTCATAACAGCCTCCACGATCCTGAAATACACAGAACAAGTAGTTAGACGAGATGAACAATTATCCATATATGCACAGTGTTATAAACATCTGGTCTGCTGTAAGGTTTGAAAGAAAATCACTGAAGAAGACAGAGGGAAAAGCGAATCCTTTGCAAGAAGGTCACCTAGCAGCCTACAGAACTACATGGGACAGTGCCGGTGATTCTGCAGTAGGTTTTAGATCAGCTCCATCTGATATTTAGCTACACAAAAAGCAGCCACCCAATAATCTTGCAGTACATTTTCAACTCACGTTTAGGGGAGGGGGTTGGGAGAGAAACTCCGATTGAAAGAACAGCTTGAAAGGCAATTCCTGCAAGTCACAGTGAAGCTACTCAGTCGCGCAAACCTTTTTTCAAAGCAGTGTGATAATGTAGATAGCAGCTGGAAAAAAAGGCAAACACAACTGTTGCCATTTGCTGAGGCTGCAGAAATCTACCCTCCCCTACCCCTGCTGCATCAAGCCACTTCATAAATAAAATGCCTGGGCAGCTTTCTTTTGGACCTGCAGAATACAGGAGGCAAACGAGGCTCTGAATTGATGTTTGTCAAACCCAGCTACTTTCAGAGTGCCCACGCTGAGCTTGAATCAATAAGCACTCCCTCATGGGCTATACTCTGGCTTACTTGCAATAGCACTGCTCTGCCCTCTTTAGTAGGAATCCTGATACCAGGACAACACACTTAAATTTAGGTAGTACTGAATGTGTGTGTGTGTGTATATATATAAATATAAATATAAATTGAAAAAAAAAAAAAAATGTGTGTGTATAATATTACCTGAATAATAGTAATTAGTAAGAGCGATATTCAAAAACACTGAAATCAATAATGTCACATGTTAAATATTGGTCTGAATTATTGTGGCCTAAAATTTGTGATTATTCGCTTGTATGAATGCCCTTATTTATGAAAACTTGCACAGAAACCTGGAAACCTGTAAATAATGTGAATTCAGGCTCTATAACAGGGGTGCCAAAGCCCAGTTGTAGTTAGTTCCCCTCCTCAAACGCTCTCAATAAACCTGGCAATTACCATGTGTATTGAACCAGGTGTGTTTGAGCAGGACACCAAACTGTGGGATCACCAAAGTGTGCTGGACACTGGCCCTCCAAGACCAGATTTGGGCACCCGTCCTCAGATGATTGTACTATTTGCAAAGCTGTGTGTGGAGATGTTCACGGGCACTAAAAAATTAAAGGCAATAAAAATTCCTTAAAAAAACTACAAAACTTTCTTATTTTAACCTTCTTTGTTTATTAGTTAGTATTTCCATTCTGTTTTGATTGGGCAAAGGGGAGGTGATGATGTAAGGATAACAGAAGAAATGTCTTGTAGGAAGACATTTTTTGAAAGATTTTTCAAATGTATTAGGAAATGATCCATCTCCATCCTGCTTTCCACACTTGCATATCAGCTAAAGGGACGGTAGCTAGAAGCCAGTCTGGTCCATGCAATGCTGTTGGAAAGCAGGGTGAAACCACATACTTTATGATACCAAGTGATACCAAGGCAATTATCCCAATATCCCAATTACAGATGCTTGTAGACATTTTCCTGCACACATAGTAAAGTTCAAGATCAGATGCAGCAATATTTCTATTCGTAATGTTAGGACATGAGATGGAAGGTTTTTTGTGGGATCAGCTGATGTTCAGCTGATTGGTGGGAAGAGACGCTGGCTGCCAGAGGGCTGTCTGCCTACAGACCAAACACACTGCGTCTCCGGTCAGCAGTGGCAAAACACACCCAGTCAGCAAAGTAGCAGTCTGCCATTTCCCATCACTATTCAGGGAAAAAAAGGAACCTTAAAAAAACAGGACTAAAGGAAACATTGAGTGAAAAGCTACAAAACCAAACACTTCACATAGTGTAGGTTGGAACTGAATAGTGGGTAGACAATTAAAAATCAGTGTTTACATTAAAAATACTCTCATGTTTCTCACTAAAAAAAGCTGGATGTTGGAGATGAGAATGGAAAATAGGAGTCACAAAGTGGTTTAGGGTTTAACATGAAAACCAGTGACTCAAACTTATGTTACAGTGACTCAGACTAAAAGAAAAATGTTAAACTTGCCAGATACAGTTCATTATATTGTGTGTTTGTGTGTCTGTGTCTATACACACACACACACAGTTTAACAGTTAAGATCTGTGAAGGTAAAAGTGACTACTTGTCACTGTGAACACATTAAAGCAGCACAACAAAATGTGACCTCTCCATTTAACCCATCACACCTGTACACGTGGAGCAGCGGGCAGCTATCAACAGCGCCAATGTAGCAGTGCGGTACCTTGCTCAAGGGTACCTCAGTGGTGCCCAGGCTGGCTTGAAAGTCGCAAGGGCAATGTCCTAAACACTAGGCCACCACTGCCCACATGTTTAAATTGATTTGGTGTGTGACATTTACATATTTTTTCATGGAACTACAAGAGTAAAGTAGCTTATGAGTACAATATGCTTATACCCCACAAATTCTGGAAATTGCATGCCTAATAATCACAAACACCAAAAAACATAGCTACTTCATAGCTCAACATTGTACTTTTGGGATAAGAGGAAAAACTGTATACTAGATTTTTAGATAAACAGGACCGTATGAATGAATGCCCCTTTCAATATGCCTCTTATTCACTAGGCAATTAAAATGTACAGTAGTGTGTTTGTAGAGAATGTGTAAACTTGTCGTTCAAACAATTCTACTTAGCCAGATATAATATAGTTACACTATACACAGCATTCAGCATTAGCCTACATTTTTAAATGATTCTATCTAAAAGTGTATGAGAAAAGAAAGCCAGGGCATTTAGCTGTTTCCAATGGCAGAACACGTCTGAGCTCCCCCAAAACATTTAAAAGAATGTTTGATTAAGTACTGAAGTAGTTAACACAATCGTTCCTTGGCTTTTTGGCTTCATCCAAGATACCCCTGTCTGAGCAGCTTCATTAGCATACCAATATGACTAAATGGAGTCAGTGAAAAGGGGAGCCTTTAACTTTCCTATTACTGCAACTACAGGCTCTCCACCACTAGGCAAGGCTATTCAGATTTGATTGCACATTGAGGTGTGCCCTTTACTCAGCAATAGCAATCTTTTCACAGTGCTTTCTCATCAAACAGTTGGAAAAATGCTTGTCTCTGCACCACAGTTACCACAAACTTAAAAGGCCCAAGGCACAAACATCTTGGGGTCCTTCTGAGTTTGCTCTTCACCTGTAAACCTAACACCTCTAAATTCCTGTAATACTGCAATGTTTCCCTATGTGTTTTTCATAAAAAGATACATCAATACATCAACTGATGTTATGGACTTTTAATTCATGATGGTGTTATTGTTCTGTCTGTACTAGAGGTGTTATCTGCCAACTGATACATCGATTGGGCTCTTCTATGAATTTGGGCATGGAACGAAGATGGAGTATATAAAAAATATAAACACTTGTTCTCTTGCTGCCACCATAAATGCTCATTAGCAATATATCACCTTAACCAACTCTTTCTCCTTTGGATTGTGCTTCAGTCATTCAGTTGTACAAAACTCACCATCTTTACTATAGATAATACAGATTAAAGTGCCTGGACTGCTGCATCACAACTGCAAATATCTTATAAACCACTACCCCATAGCATGTAAAGGCTGTGCACTCTTCTCCAGTGCCACACTAGCTTGACTTTAAAAAGTCAAAACATAAAAATGCACAAACTACATCCAAAGAATGGAAAGTGTAAACAAACTGTAGTCTGTCTGGATTAAGATCTGATTTACCTGGTCAGAATCACAGTTATCTGATGTAATGATGTGTAAACAGAGCCAAACATTAGTGAGACTTTCTGAACATTATTGGGAAGACAGAGATGGGTGGTTTTCAGACTGGAAAGATGAGGTTAAGAAAACATTTTTAACTTGGGCTTTCGCTATCATTCCTAATAATCTAGTAATAAGCAATTTGTTTTGCTTTTGTTATTTTAAGGCCAAACTAATAAAATGGGCTTAACCGTAAAATAACTAGCAACAGTATAAACCTCCCACAGTTTAATACCACTCAGGCAGGCACTGCTTAAACACAGACATCTGAAAGGTTTCAAGCTTGTAATAGACATGTAAGCAGAATACTGTGCTTTATATGTTGCAATTTTATAATTAATCAATCAATAAAGCCTGACACTGAATAATAATTGACTGTATTAGTAGATCTGTTTATATAAACACAGTGGCTTCTCTGGGTTTCACAGTCAGACACTGTTGAAATTCTGTAAATATTAGTCTTTTACCTTATCAACAGTAGCTATGAAGCCAGGGGTTCTCGACGTGGACGAGGCCCCAACACCAATCTGTTGCAGCTGACCAATGGTGGCAGCACTGCAGGAGGTATTAGCCGAAACAGAAGGCCTGAGGCTGGTGAGCTGCCAAGCTAAGGTATTGCACCATTACTGAAATCATATTGAGATACTAATACCATGAGGCAATTCCTTACACCACTGAGCAATTGTGCACAAACAGCAATAAACAGACCTCAACTTACCCAAGCAACATGCCCATACAGGGCATACACATATATAGCTGAGGGCTGTTTATTACCATATAGACTAATCAGCCATAACATTAACACTACTCATCTAATATTGCGTGGGTCCCCCTCGTGCTGCTGAAACAGTCAGGGTTCACTTTTAAAACCACAGTAGCTTTTTTGTTGCATCTGCCAGAATGAGCCATGAACACATTTTATTTTTGTTTGTTTTGTTATTTATTTATTTACCAAATTTATCAGTGGCCCTGGCTGCTCCACGTGTGGAAGTATGATGGGTTAAATGCAGAGGTTGCATTTTGTTGTGGTGCTTGAGTGTGTTCACAGTGACAAATAGTCACTTTAACATTCATTACTGACACAATACTGGGATACCAATACCATGAGGCAACTGTGCACACATGGCAATAAACAGACCCTAATTCATACAGTCAGAGGAGAATGACCAGACTGGTTTAAGATGACAGAAAAGCAACAGTAGCTCAAATCACCACTTGTTATAACCGAGGTTTGCAGATCAGCTAAGAACATCAAAAAAGGACAACACAAGATTGGAAAAATGTTGCCTAGTCTGATGTGTCTTGATTTTAGCTGTGACATTCAGATGGTTGGGTCCGAATTTGACGTAAACAAAATGCATGGATCCATCCGGCCTTGAATCGACATGTCAGGCTAGAGGTGGTGGTGTAATGGTATGGTGGGACATTTCTTACACACACTTTGGGCCCTTAGTACCAACTGAGCATTGTTAAAATGCCACAGCCTACCTGAGTATTGCTGCTGACTATGTCCATCCCTTTATGACCACAGTGTACCTGTCCTCTAATGGCTACATCCAGCAGGATAATGCACAATGTCACAAAGTGCACATCATCTCCAACTGGTTTCTTGAACATGACAATGAATTCACTGTACTCCAATGGCCTCCACAGTCCAGATCTCAGTCCAATAGAGTACCTTTGGGATGTGATGGAATGGGAGATGCTATTATGCCAATATGGACCAAAATCTCTCCAACACCTTGTTGAATCTATGCCACAAAGAATTAAGATAGTTCTGAGGGCAAAAGGGGTCCAATCGGTTACTAGCAAGGTGTACCTAATAAAGTGACCAGTGAGAGAGTGTGTGTATTTATATATATATATATTACTGTATATACTAATCAGCCAAAACATTAACACTAACCTCCTCATATATGCTGCTGAAACAGCTCTGACTGTGGTGCACTGGGTGTTTAAACTACAACAGCTTTTCTGTTGGATTGAACTTTCTAGGTGCTAAGGGGACAACACCCACACAAACACACACACATACACTCTGTATATGCTCAGTACTGAGTACCGTACCATGTTCAACAGAAAAATGAATGAATTTAGTAATGTAATTTAGTACTTATTTTTTAATAATTTAAGAACAAATCTATGTAACAATAAAATAAAAAAACCTTTTGTAATAATATGCCTACTCAGGAGACACAATCTGGATATAAATTTTGAAAAGCACATTATTATGCCAAATAGAAAGGAGTAAGCTTTTAATCAGCTTTTCTATCAACTTTTTGTGACTGTGGTTATGTTTCTTGATGTACTATGTTTTAACAAATAAATAAAAAATATATAATATATATTCCCTAAATAATAATAACAACACTCACAGTCAGATTTACCCTGTTTTTTCTTTGTTTGTTTTGTTGAATTTTACAATGCAGCAACCCTTCTGAAAAAAACAGTTCAGCCACCTAAAACCTCCTTTTAAAGATTTGCTTTGGAACGCCGCCACTCAAATACTTTTGGAAAGGTTAAAGGTTTGTGTTGGGGTGTGTTAAATGGTATCGCCATGTCAGCACTAAACTAAACTATGAATTTAAAGTGGAGAGGACTGTTATCTAGTGGGTAGCTTTAAAAAAAAAAAAGGGGGGGGGTGTAATGGCTCATGTTTCTTGGCCTAGACTCACAGCCTAAACCTCAATAAAACCAGGAAAACACGTCATGCTGTGCACCTCCCAATCCTTCCTCACTATATCTGACCGAACATGAGCCCACAGCCAGTTTTAAACCCCCCTGAGCTTAGACATCTTGGGGAATTTAAAACAGCTGGCTCTCTGTGCTCCTCTATACTTGTAACAATGTCTCCCATGCTGAAGTTCACTGGACATGCATGGGGAACTCCCAGAACTGACACTTTTTTTTCAACAGGAAAAGGAAAATACTTGCGTAATTTCGTACGTTTTTGTCTGTTTGAGAAAGCAACATCGCTTTGAGGTCTAAGGAAAGTGTGTGATGGTCTGGGCATACAGTTTGCACAACTGTGCAGCAAACCTCGGACACCAAACACGCCTCGATCAGCTGCATTAGTGGTAAGGGAGACGATTTTTCATCAAACCACTGCCTTACAGTAAAGATTGTTTCACAAGAGAGAAAAAATAGTGACAGTTCACCAGTGTCGAGCCAGGAAATGAATTAATATCCTAATCTCAAACCTTATAATTTAGAACCTTATAAAACCTTATAATAGTTCATTTCCCAAAACACAATTAATGACTTTTAGCTTTTCTTGACTGCTCATTTACTCCAGCTGAACACCAACAATAGTGTAAAACAGATATATATATATATATATATCCCCTCATGTTTAACCCATGTTTAGTAGGGTGGGGGCTGTAATGCAGCTTATCACACCAATACACTCCACACCACAGAGAAGGCAAACAGCACAGGCACTTATTCAAGATTATTCAGCAGTCAGGCTAACACTACACACAACATATTTCACCAGAAATGACTTTATAACACAGTACAGTTACTACCAAACGCGAAACTGACTATTTATTAGCCTAACTCCTCGTATCTGGCCGCATAAACTCTAGTGGGCTTCCATCACACTATTACTTCTGCTCGCCGCGAAGAAGCAAATGTCCGTTAACTTCACCTCACAAACGTGTGCTGAATAATGTCATGGACCTTTCAGGCAAGAATTCGCGTCATTTCTGCTCTGTGGGTTCGCTTTGCTGGCTATGAGCGTGTGGTTCGTGAACACGAATGTGTTTTGTTACAGCCGGAGACTGTAAAGACGAAAAAGTTTAGGAGAGAAAGCGAGATTTCACACGGCTCCGCGGCTAACGCTCTCTGTTTATTTCTCTCGCGTCGTCGGCCCCAAATATAGCTTTCACCGACTTTTCTGACCTTTATGAGTGATGTATGATTAGCTCAAAACCGAAAAAGGAAGTTATGGTTAGTTTTAAGTTAGTCTTAGCTAACTGTTAGTGTCGTGTTACTCACCCCTGTGCTCTCCGCCGTGTTGCTGCTGCTCTCTGTCTGTAGCGGAAAGAAATGATGTCGAGGCTCTCACCCTGCCTGCGCGTGCGTGCGTGCGCGCACGATTGTGTGTGCCAATAGATCAAAACTCTTGAAAACTAGAGGGGACCTCAGCTGATTAATGGTGTGTGTTTTTGTATTTAACTGATTTATTTAATTGCTCCATCTGTCCTCAAACAACATTTTTATTGCTTTATTGTTTTTTTGTAAAATTCTTGCAAACAATGAAACATTTACCTCCCATAGACTGAACTTCGAAACTTTAGATCAAAATATAATGGCTATTGAATTGTTGGATTTTTTTTTTTTTGCATTGACGTTTTTCACTAGGTGATGCTACTCTACAAATTACAAATTGGTCCAGCCCATCCTAGAGGAAAACTTCCCATATCCGTATCAGTCACGTGGGGCATCTTCCACACCAAGTTTCGTGTAGATTGGTGAAGTTTAAGTATATGATATTGTTGACCGAAAATAGGTGGGAAAAAACGTATAAGAAATGCAGTAGTAAAAAAAATCAAGTAAATAACCAAAAATTATATTTACACTTCTAAAATATTTTTTTTACTGCCAATTAAACATAAATTTGCGCTTTATTTCTGATGCATTTGAAAAAAAAAAAAGATTTCACAAATAGCAAATCATTTCTTTTTTTCATTTGTGCCCTTCATATTTCACAATAAGTGGTCATAAAAATGTATTCTACACAACAGGGGGCACACTCAGTTGATATTTTGTCCTGTTACAAGAGATTATATAATAAATAACATCTCACAGGAAGTGAGGCAATATCCAAATCCCTTTTCACACTGCACCACAGCTTTGAACTTGTCTGTTTAGATGTGTTACTGAAAGGCCTGCTTGCTTTGTATTGACTGCTTAACTGTTCTAACTCATACCTCAAAAAAAAAAAAAAAGACCTTCTTCTAAATTTCCTTCCTGTGTCTGGTTTGTGTAAGTGTGTAGATGTTTGTCCACCATCAGATCAGAGGAAGACAAGCCAGAGGGTCATTTTGGAGTGCAGACTTTACTCAAAATGAATTATCTTGACATTAATTGAGAAGATAAAGGATGCTAGCTCTTTGTGTGATTGGCCAAAAGAGTGGGCTGGACTTATTATCAGATCAGTCTAGTCTCTTCCTCTAATCACCACTGTAATCAGCAGGAAAGCATGCATGAGACTGGGCCAAGAGTCAACTGCAATGTTTATTTAGAAGGCCTGTCAAATTATTTTGTTAATCTGTTTAAGCTTTACAGATCCTGCATGTACTGTTGACTGAAGAATCAAGAACAATATTGGTCATTTCACATGAGAGGTTTTCTCTGTTTTATTGGAGCTGGGCAGGAGAATACTGTTAGGTGATTATATTTAATGTTCCCTCATACTTATCAGATTTAATGCATAGGACTAATTTGTCTTCAACTAGCCAACATTAAAGCTTCTATAGTTGTGCCTGATCGCTAGTAAAATTATTGTAAAGGCTTAAAACATGTGTATGCAGTTCATACTTCATGAAACATCATTTCAACAGTTTCACAAAGTGAAACTGACTTTCAGGAATAGTTTGTTGATAAGCTATTCCTTGTCCATTCACTCCAGTCACTGGATGTGCAATGCTGCTGGTGTTCTGAATTTTTCCTACCTAAATTTTTTTCCTACCAGTAGCATAAAACTAGAGAAAACATTGTAATTTCTTAAAATATTTATTAGAATAAGAAACAAACAGTGATTATGACAAAATATACATGTATCTTTTTACAAACTGTAGTATAACAATGACGAACGATTCGGTATACACATGCGCAGTTAACTTTGGTGGGACATTTTCATGGGTAGAAGAAAATTTCAAAACACTGGGCAGCGTGTGTAAGCAAAAAGATCATTTTGGCTACATCCAACAAATGCTAACATAGCTTGAATGATTTGTTGCCTAGCACAGCTCCCTAGCAAAATGCTGTTATTTATATGATTGTTTCAATTCTTTCTACCATCAGGACTTCCACAGTCTCTCTATTGTTAATTATAACTTTTTCACATATGTCTCACATGGATTTAAAGTCAGACTTCTGCCAGGAAAAAAGATTTAAAAAATGCAAAAAATAAAAACAAAAACTGAGTGGTGGGGGTGGGCGTTAACAATTTTTCAATCATCTAGTTTTGCTTACTTTTAACTTTTAACCATTTTTTTTACTCTGACTTAACTAATTACTTTAGCTGATGACAATATTCACAGTTCTTTAGAATAACTGGAATAATTTAATATGTATTTCTAGTATTTAGAATCAAGCTGATTATAAAAGAAAAGAGAACACACAATTAAGGATGAGGATAAGGATTCATAATGAAATGTAGTTATTAATTGATAAATAAATAACAATACATTTTAAAGTTAGACAATTGTTTTTAGTGTAATAAAACAATTAAAAAACATTCCTTGTTGTAGTGATTTTTTTTCTCTGTGATTTTTGTTGATTTGTTTGTCCTTAATTGCTTACACTGATTAACAATGTGCTTAACGAAATTAACGAAAATGTTAAAGAAAGGCTATATAGATCAATTTAAATGAAAACTATTCATTTAATAAACTATTAATTTAAACGGCATGAGTGTGTTGCATGTATGTGAAGGTACCTGACTCTGAGGTGTATATTAGGATTTTAGAAGAACGTATGTTGCAATCAAGGTGACATTTTTTCCCGGTATGTGCATGCTGCAAAACAATGCTAGACCACATTCTGCATAGACTACAACAGCACAGCTTCATAGACACAGAGTGCATGTACAATTCTAGTCCCACTGCAAAACAGGGAGTATTGTTTATATAATATGAAAAATTAATATTTCTGTTTGTGTACATCTAAAAAAAATTTTTTATAACCATACTTCAATTTTTGATACATCACCTGATGCCTATATTTATCCAACAACACCTTTAATAGCAGAATATTCAACTTTTTATTTTGATGAAAAAGATCTTTCCAGTGTTGTGGGGAGCCCATGAATTACCTCAGCTTCTTAAGTTACCTATTGCAGGTGCTTTTTATCAACGTCTAATTAATTCATTTTAAACTTTATTTTCTTGCAGTTATCTGCTTGTAGACTACTAATACTTAAAAACCTATAGGTAATACAAAGTCAAAACTCATATTGTTTATACATCTTTAATGAGTTCTGCCATCATATACAAATTACATTGTTTTGCAATTGTTTGTTGGATTAAGGGGGCCCAGTCAAAAAGCTTGTCAAATGGTACGGGTGCCTTTCAATTATTACCACTGAAACTTTCAGTCCATGTGGAAAAAACCTTTGTAAAGCAATGTCCAGTGTAAACAGATTAAGGGTCAGTGTACAGGTTAAAATTATTTCGTCATGAAACGCTCACACAATACAAAGGGCAGCTGCCACTGTAAAAAAAAAGAAAGAGAAGATTCAGTGTTTTAACTTTAAGAAGTAAGTAACCTGGCTGCCTTAAAATCTTGAGTTCATTGAACTTCAGATTTTATGTTAACAGAACAATGATCTGTGTTTTACATTGTGTTGTTTTATGTTATGTTAACTTCATATGCTGACTTTTTTTAGAATGTGGCATTTTCAAGTGAAAGAAAAAAGTATGATTGAGTTATTATAGACATGGTGGTGCAGTGGTTAGCACTGTCGCCTCACAGTGAGAAGGTCCTGGGTTTGATCCCCGGGTTGGCCACGGGTGCCT
>JBBPDA010000132.1:15783093-15820401 GCA_037974385.1 Arnoldichthys spilopterus | reverse complement strand
GGTATCTTTCTCTGAAAAAGAAAACACTTGTGTCTGCTTTGGCTGTGTGATATTGACCTAGAGGGATGAGACATTTCTGTGACTGTCTTCTTTTTCAATTTAACATGACTCATAGCATGATGTGTTCAGCTGTGTTCAAACGTGCTATTTGGTAACAGTGCCTATGTTAATTCCAGAAAATAATGATACACTTAGTTTAGCCTAAAAAGTAATAGATTTAATTTTAGATTTGCATTGTTTGTTTTTTCAACTAATTCAACCAATTTAATGATCGTTGTTCTTTTAAAATGACATTTATTTAGCTAATTTTATTTCTGATACATATAAGAAATGAAATTTGCCTAATAATATATGTTATTTTACAAGAACAAAGTTCATTAAATTGTTTAATTGGTTGCAAATCACATTGTGTAAATCCATACTGTCTATAATTCCCTGCAGATGCATTATGCATATTTGTTTTAATGAGGAAGAACATTATAAGGCGCTAATGTGAACAGCTGTTGAAATAATAAATACGATAAACAAACTTGGAGCATTAGGGTTCGAGCTTTTGGGGATTGGTCATTATCTGGTTTTAATAAAACTGAAAGTATGGTAACTTTCATTAAAAAAAATTCTGATAACCACATGTGATTGTGCTTTGTAAAGTCACAGTGAATAGCTCACTGCTAATGTCTTGCTGCAAGGCACATGAGGACAACACATTTACATTTATTAACAGAGCCACAAACATTTGTAGTGCTGATAAATGTCTTCTGTTTAAATTCTGTTCTTTTTTGTGTGTGTTATTTTTTATATCTATAAATTAATTCTATTTTAACCATATCTTTTGTGATAATCCAGTTTTAGGCTAAATATTAGATAGTTTTAATTACCATCACATTCCTAGTAGTTTTGTTTGTAGGGCCAGTGAGCTAAGGCACAGCCCTGAGCTACTACTGTACATCTGTGAAATTAATGTTTGGATTTTGCTTCCAGCTGATCGTTGCAAGGAGGTGCAGCAGATAAGGGAGCAGCATCCTAATAAAATACCGGTAAGAAAGTTTGATCTGTTACGATCTGCTTTTAAGATGCTGCTTACTCATGCACACATCCAGCATGGCACAGTCAAGATGAAGATTTTATTACAAATGGGATGTGTGTGTTGAATTTCAAACATCAAGTGTAATATGATTGTATGGTATGATTTAACACCACTGCATGTGTGTGTTTTCAACTTTTTTGATGGTAGGTCATTATTGAAAGGTATAAGGGAGAGAAGCAACTTCCTGTTTTGGACAAGACCAAGTTTCTTGTACCTGACCATGTCAACATGAGCGAACTGGTGAAGATTATCAGGTGAGTTTGGTTGGGTCAAACTGAAAAAGTTAGGACAAAGCCAAAAGTGTTTCAAAGAGCAGCGTTTCACAGAGCAGGATTTATGATGTAAGCAGGTGATTTGACCCTTGGAAGTCTAGGGCCATTTTCTTGAACATCTATATTCTATTTTGACAGATTTGCCAACTTTTTCTTATCTTTCAAAGCCAAAAGGTGAATAATATTTATACACTAAAGTTTCATTCATCAGCCATTTGCAGCTGTGTAAAATCTTTTAAATCACAGAGCTATTCTGGGGATAGGCGGTTTAACTTTGAAATCATTGAATTTAAGAAAATCACAAATGATTTCAAATTTACAAGCACAAAATAAAGATAAATAAGGATAACAATGAGTCATAATTGAACAAAATCAATAGAATAGCACAAACTTGAAAATAATAAAGCAATTAAAGCAATAAAGGTAAGTCCACTTGAAGAGTGAAGTGTTTGCTGTTCTTGTCTGCAGTTTCACTGGGGCTGGTTTGTTTACTGCTGTGGCGGCTGTTTGGGGGGTGGGGGGTGGGGGGTGGGGTGTTGCAGGGTGGTTATGTAGCATGTGCCAGAGATTTAGAGCTGCTGCTGACCCTGCTGTCCTCAGGGGACTGCTGCTAACACTTTTAAACTTTCCGTCTCTAAAATTAACCCTGCTATTATTAGAAGTTAGGCTCTTCCTTATCATGGAATGGTTTTTTTTGATGGCTCTATAATGTATTGTAGCATAATAAAGCAACAGCTTTTCCAGAGGAACGGATTAGAGTTCTTTAGCCTGGCTCTCAGAAAATTTCACCATCCACTTGATCAGATGACCTAACAGCAAGTGACACTTGTCCGACATTTGTGAGCGGCTGGTCAGGCTGTTTCCTAATCGCAGCTCAACAGTGCTGGATGTGTTTATCAGGTTAATTAATAAGTCAGATAACCCTCTGCATGTAGGTCTGCTCTTATTAATTTCACTTATGTGTAAATACAGCTAGTGCTAAGAGTATTTAATGGACACTGCAAGTGTTGCATAATGTATTAGGCTTTTTCAGTAGCAACAATAAAATATTCTAATGTTCACAGTACTCCGGAGTTTCTTGAGTATTCCTCTGGACTATTCTGCCTGTAGATTAATTATATTGAATATGCTAATTTGTCTTGAATGGACATTAAAATTCCACAGATATTTAAATTACAGACATTGCAACCCCTGCTTCATATCACCTCGGGTGTAAAGACATCTGTCAGGTTTTTCTACAGTTGACATTTCACATAAGACCACTAGTAGACTTTGTTCTCAGTGATGTGAATTATGCAGAAATGTAAAAAAAAAAAAAATCGGTGAAATTCCTCTGTTAGCTATAACAGTCTGAAAATTTCTGTACTCAGTCCAGCTTACACTGGGCGCTCTGACCAAAGCTCTTTTAATGTTTTTGCTATAGCGTCTTACAGCCTTGTCCTTTCGTGTCTTTTAATGAACCAAGTAGGCACCTGATCCCTTTGAACCCTCAGCTGTTTGTACACTGTTGGAAATGTGTGCTTTATTTGATTGGATATATTTGACAAACTTGTGGCAGCATGTTCGTGTATCTTTGGGTTTCCAAAAGACCAATTTCCCAGAATGGTTGTGCAACACATTTGAATCTAGTTTAAGCAGACACGCCTGCTTTGTATTGCGAACTCATGTCTGCTGTGCAAGTTATAGTAGTGACACCATAACATCTACACATAATCTGTTCAAATGAGGTATGAATGGAGGTACTTTTTTCCCTGTATTTTGTTTGAATTTAGCTTTGTAGATTCTGTAATATGGAAAAAGTTAAAATAGTGTTTCAGAAATAGTTATATACAGATGAATAAAAAAAGTGCAGTGCTCATGGTCCAGTGACATGCTTGCTGATTTGTGAAAATAGGTAAATACATTCTTTACAGGAAACAAATTGAAAAAAACAAAATCGGTACATTTTTATGCACAGTTTTGATTATTTTGTGAAGTTGTTTGCGAAGGCCACATTTACTTTTACTTATCAAAATACAAAAATACAATATGTAATGTTTCCAGGGGCATGTAGACATTTGCACGTCTGTGCATGTCATGTTTTGTGATTATAGTGACTAATATAAATTTTTAGTAATTTATAACATGATATAACATAATAATGCCCATTTTCCTATATCCAGCCTTTTTCCACTGTAAATTTAATCCAAGAATGTTCTTATATTTCAAAATTTACAACCAGAGGGTGTAAATGTGATCTTGCATTGTTCAGGAAGCTTTTTAATGCATCACTGACTTTGTTATAAAAATGCACAAATTTGACCTGTGTAAATATTTAAACGGCAATAGAATACAGACAGTAAAACAGTTACAGTTGTTTACATTATTTACCATGTTTTTATGTTTTCATTTTCAAACGGCATATTTATTTTTAAAACAAACCAGCATTTAAATTTTTAAACATTATACACATATTGTAATATACATACTGCAGTATCGTTGACCTATTGAATCTCCTTCTTCTGTCTGGCCTGTAGGCGTCGTCTGCAACTGAACCCAACACAGGCCTTCTTCTTGCTGGTCAATCAGCACAGCATGGTCAGCGTGTCCACCCCAATCTCTGAGATCTATGAGCAGGAGCGGGATGAGGATGGCTTTCTCTACATGGTCTACGCCTCGCAGGAGACTTTCGGTTGTTAAGCTTTTAATGCTGGCCCCATATGAGAAAGAAGGCTGAGAGACGGCGTGAAGGAAACAGGCTCCAGCTAAACGTACACGCCTCTCTGTCTTTCTCTCTCTGTCGAATACCTAGCTTCTCTCCTGCCATCTCCAAACTAACACTACCATCATTGGTGTCTCGTTACGACACAAGTGTGCATAAGACAGCACTACTGTACCTGTTAGCCTGGCTCCCTTGACCGTTGACCCTTTTAATCGACCTGACTTGCTTGTTCCACTTAGTAATGTAAGCCTGGTGTATGTAAGGGGGTGTTTTTACTTTCTTCTCTGGCCCTGTTCGTTCTTTTATTTTTATGTTCTATCATTTTATCGCTTTTATTAGGACTGGCGTGTGCATTAACAACATCTTTTCCAGTCATTTGTAAATAGGTGAGTGTCTGGTATTCCTCATTTTTATTCTAAGGTAAATCTGTAGTCTAGGCATTGCTGCATCTTCATGCTTGCTTGTAGTTATCAGCTGAAAGGAAAACGCAGGAGTGACCTCTTTCTTTAAAGAAAGACATGAACTAAAATGTAGACACCGTCACCTTTGCGCATGAGCTGCTTCAGATGCGTCCATGCGGTTACTCGGTCATGTAAGACCAAGAAAGGCCCATAAAAACCTATATGTCTGTCAGCAAAAATGTAGTCTTACTCACACTGTGCTTTCACAGCTTATAATACCTGTAGCACATGTAAATGTAATACATGTAATACTTCAAAGCTCCTTTCATCACTTTGTAAGCCTCTGTAAATTGGTAGTTTGGCCAAAAAGCAAATATACATGATTATGTATATGATTAGCCAATACCTCTTTGTTGTCTGAAATTTGCCTTTTTAACCTTGCTTTGGAGCTAAAAGGGTAATGTAGTTAGCAAATATGTCAGAAACCAGATAAGCAAGTCTATTGACAGGACTCAGTTTGAGGTGAGTGTGTGATTTAGGCAGGCCTTTATACAATCCTAACTGCTGGATTATAAGCTTTCATCACTTGCTAGCTACATTAGTCTTGTAGCTCCAGTGCAGAACTGAAGAAACAAACTTCAGACATCTAATGTATTTAGGCTCATTTAACTATGATTGAGGTAAAAGGCAGAATGTGTAAGTGTAGTTTATTGGTGAACTATTTCTTTAGAAGTGGAGGCTTATCTGGACATGCAGCTAACACCGTTTAAGTTCTGTGTTCTCCTTTGGGCGAAATGCAGGTTTGCTTATCGGTGTTTGAGTCCATATTGCTGCCACCAGGTTCTGTAGAATCAGGATTTATGTTTATACAGTCGTCTGCAAAAGTTTGCATGACCCTGGTCAAATGACGTTTTGTTGACTGTGTTTTTTTCAAAAGTACACATCTTCTTTAAAAGAACAAACTTCTCATTTCATTGCACAGTTTCTGTTTAATTGTTGAACATATTGTGGGGGTGGTCTGTGCAAAAGTTACTATTATTTAGCTTTTTTGATTTTTTGAAAGAAGTTTGTGCTCTGTAGAAGATGGGTACTTATATTGAAGAAGAAAATCAGACTTTTGCATATAACCGAAGACAGCTGTAGCAGTCAAGCCTAAAATGAGTATGAATGTAGCCTGTGTGTGTGCGTGTGTGTGTGTACTCTTCAGTGAAACAGCAGTCTGTACTGTATATGGGCCAGAGGAACACTACAACACTAAATAGATGGCAGGTGAGGTTTCTTTTGGTATACTGTAACTCTAATAGGTAGAAATGAATATGCTTCTTTTGCACAAACGAAACAAAACAGCTAATAGGAATTAGAATTTAAATTTAAAGCTCAGATAATTCTAGCACAAAATTGTATTCTATTTTATATCCGGCTTCTTTCCTTTCTGTCACTATCCGACGCGTTTGCCTTCTGTCCAAAACTTCAGTGAAGGGTTTTTTGATGCACTACAATACCTTGCATGTTTTTCTCAACCTTTTTTATATATTGATTTATGCTATAGATTTGTTAATTATTTTGACTTTATTTAATGCAGAAAAAAGTCTTTTTAGATGTTTTCAAACTGAAAAAAGAAAGAAAAAGCTAAAATATGTATGTATGTATGTGTATGTTTGAAACAAGTGTGTATAAACCATCATATGATTAGCTCCAGGTGTCCCGATTGTTTTTTATTTCCACTGCACTGTGCGGTAGGAAGTCAAGGGTATTCATGGGGGGTTTACATGTATACAGGTGATTTAAGGAGACGAGAGATCAGTTCAACAGACGTGATGGCTAAATTATTCCAAGTTGTAACCTCATTTTGTAATAACAGCAATATATGATCTGAATCCAGGTTCTGCACACTGTGTTCCCCAAAAACAAAAACTAAAGTGGTTTAACCTAGAGCCTGACTGATGTATTGACCAATACTGTTGACGCTCAGTTTTGTTAATAATGTGCAGATAACCTAGTATCTTCTTTTGATTGTAGCATCACAAAAATTATCCCTTGCATTAGATGGATGTGCCATCTGGCTAATACAGGTTAAACTATTAAATGTGCACACACAAAAAACAATAAAATGACCTAAAAAAAGCATGTAAAATGTATAAAAAACCTCAAATTTATCTTGAAAACATAGTGAGAAATATTTCTCTTCAGTGAGTACTGATGGAAAATAACAGCTAATTAACAAATGATTCTGAATAGCCCTGCCCCCAATGCTACAATATTTATATCATTTAGGTCTCAAAATCCTGCGGTTTTTTTGAAAATGTTACCATTAAAAACAGACTGTCATATCAGTCATATTGAAGTCAAACTATCAAGAGTATCAATATAATATTGGTTAGCTCATTAAAATCAGAATCCACCACACAGTCTTCATACTGGCCAGGCTCTAGTTTCAGATTTTCCCCCAAGGGTTAAATTATGTATTATTTTCAGCTTTTTTTTATTACCCAATACCCCCAAACTGACAAAATATCACTTACAAGAACACTAAACAGAGCTGTAAACGTAAAAAAGCAAGTGCTGAAAGTTTCATAGCTAAATTACAAAATGTGTACAGAAAACAAAAATATATACAAATGCTTATTTTGAAACCGGGGACAATGGTGGCTAATTTCTTTACCCTTTAGAGGAGACATAGTGTAAATTGAGTCACATGACCTCCATAAATCATCAATCAAAATGATCGACTTTGAGCTGCGCATAGATTACCTGAGGTATTTCTGATCAATAGTTCCAATTTACATCTCTTAATCCCAGAACACCATTATACACTGATCAGCCACAACACGAAAACCACTGATAGGTGAAGTGCTTTTCCTATTTTTTTTGGGTTTTTTTACAGTGGCGTCTGTCATTTGATGGAATGTATTAGGCAGCAAGAGAAGAGTCAGTTCTTGCAGTTAATTTGTTGGAAGCAGGAAAAATTGACGAAGGTATTGATCTGACTGGCTTTGACCAAAACATGAGTCAACATTCACATTTTTTAAATCACAGTAGTTCTTCTGTGGGATCAGACTCTCCATGTGCATCAGTGAGCCTTGGGTGCCCTTGACCCTGTTGTCAAATCACCAGTTGTTCTTCCTTGGATCACTTTTGGTAGGTACTGACTTCTGCAAACCTAGGACACTCTATAAGACCTGCCGTTTTGGTGATGCTGTGACTGGTGTGTCGTCTAGCCATCACAATAAGGCCCATGTGGCTCAGACCCTTATGCATGCTTATTTCTTTCTACTTCTAGTACATCAATTTCAAGAACTGACTGTTCACTTGCTGCCTAATATGTCCCACCTTTTGACAAGTGCCACTGTAATGAAATAACAACAATGTTCATTTCACCTGTCAGTTGTGTTAATGTTATAGCTTGAACATTAAACATTTATTTCAACAAAGCAAGTATATTTCATTTTTCTATTATATGGGCCCTTTAAGAAGGTCAACACAGGTCTATTAGCCACCTTTCCTACTGGTAAATATTTTCTTATCTTGTCTTCAAGACATGGAACTCCTCCTAGTTGTGTAACAGACAGAAGACAAACATACAAATAAAAAGAGCTGATAACAGAGTAATACTCTGCTACTGTGGTGTGTATGTTCCCCAAGTTCGAGTCAAGGGGATTTTTGAAAGCACAGGGAAAAATAATGAAGTTATTGTCTCTGGTAATTTATGATCCGATACATATACAGAAGATACACATTAGGGTGAAAAATCCCAGGAGTAATATTTTAGCCCAGGTCAGCACAGCAAGAGTTGACTTATCTGGCTACCTGAAACTCAATTTCATGAACTGTATGTCTTCACAGACAGCAAAACGACAAACATGACACAGAAATATAAACAAATGTTCATAAACATGAATTAGCGAGCGCTTGTCAAAGCTGAGATGGCATTAGAAGTGAAGCTGACTTGGGCCAATGACTTTGGGCCAAAATGGTCCTTTAATGCAAGTCTGTGTTGCTGCAAAAGGATCCTTAGAGCCCTACAACCAGCAGGTGGCAGGATTGCTCAACAGGAGATGAGGAGGGAGTTGGTGAGGGATTGGTGACTCTGGGCTTTCTCTATAGTGGTGTTGCTGGAGAGGATCTCACATGCAGCCAGTTCATGACAAAGAGCATTTAGCACCTCCAGAATATGAGCCTTCCCTGTGTGTGTGGGAAAAAAGACACATATGGATCATGCTCATCATGCTGAAGGTAGTATATAACAGGTTCTGCTGTAAAGAGAAACATGGCCAAAAGTTAGGGCATTTTTACATAATGTTTCTAATACAAATGTGTGTTTTCCTTGTTGTTTTGCAATATTTTAACATAAGAAGCTTAAACCATGACACTTGATATGTCACCACATTGATGTGTTTAAACCAACTTCGGCCCAAGAGTTTCTGTGTGTGTTTTTTTTATAACAAAAACTATTATTATTTGGACAAACCTGCTTGAAGCTAAATATACTCAATTGAGAATTATAACTAATAAATAGGTGATTCATTTCTGAAAAATTCTAAAAAAGCAATGGGTTCTCAAGCTGTCAATGTGCAGTGTAAAGCAGGTCTTGTAGTCCTACCATGTTGTGGATCACTGCAGGATTCCAGCGTGCTCAGTAAAATCTTTCCCAGGGACCTTCTTGAGACATTCTGAAAACATATGAACCAGTCAGTATATCATCATCATAACCATAATACATTTTTTAACAAAAGGCTACAGACTACAGAGTTCTACAGATTTGCAACTTAATGTTTCTTCACACCAAGCAAGCATCCAACCCCCAACCCTCAAATCTCTACGTGCACACAACCTGCCTTTATACTTTCACAATGCCCCTGACATTTTTTTAGACACAGATGATTAAGAGACAAGACAGTGTAACATAGTGGCATAATGTCACATGTTGTGTTGTGCTAGCAACCGTGTTTTTGGCCCAATATGCTTCCTACCGCTGTAGAGAGTGAACAGTGTGGGCAGTGGTGGCCAAGAGGTTAGGATATTGCCCTTAGGACCTGAAGGTCGCAGGTTCAAGTCCCGGCCTACTGAGGTACCCTTGAGCATGGTACCGTCCCGCTACACTGCTCCCCGGTAGCTGCCCGCTGCTCCATGTGTGCATGTGAAATGGGTTAAATGCATTATGTTGTGGTACTTGAATGTGTTCACAATGACACTTACAGTAGCACATGCTTCCGTCCAGATTTTCAGGGTCTGGACAGCTCAGATCAGTTGGTAGAGCATTAGATGTTTAATCTGAGGGTCCAGGGTTGAAGACCCTGTTTGGGTTGTGATCAGTTAAGCTGTTTGTTACCCTAGGGAGTTTGAGATTAGAGCCAGTGGTGGTGTAACATGTAGGGAGCTGCCCCTGTAACCTAAGGGTCGCCAATTCAAATCCCAGTCCGGTACATATACGACTGAGGTACCTGTGAGCTGCTCACAGGTACCGTCCCTAAGCACTGCTGCCTGCTGCTTCGACACGGATGGGTTAAATGTGGAGATCACATATCACTGTGGTGCACTGTGTGCGGACAAATAATCAATCAATCAGTCACTCATCTTTTATTTGCTGCCGACCCAGCCAGAAAGAACAAGGTCATTATACTCTCTTGGTCTCCTGGTCATGAATGACCTAGACATAAGAGGCTTGAACTAGCAATGTCCTGATAGTAGAGCCAACATTTCGACCAGCCCCAGCAGACTCTTTTTTTGGTGTTACAGGGTCTTGGTGAGCAAACTGAACCATATTCTGACATTAGAATAAACTGGGCTTTTAGCTAAGCTAGTGAGAAGCTTGCTAATCCAAGCTTCTATGTAGAGACAGGCTTTAATGAGGGAGTCAGCATATAAATTGCAACAATAGTACTTAAAATGTGTGTTATGAGCTTCAAGTGTCTGCGTTCAATCTAGACAGCTGCTATAAAATGTCAACATTAACTATGGTTAGGTTGATGCTAACTTCACAGGCAAATCCCTATTATTAAACCAAGATAAATTATCTTAGAAGGGCTAACATGCTTGAAAGCTGTTTGCAAAGCAAATTATAAGGTTTCTGGACCTTGCTGTGTAATGACATGCTTGGCTGGCACATGCTCATAATTTTGCGATTGTATCTAATCTATTAGTGCAAACTTAAAGGCAACCTGAAATCAAAATGGACCATGTCATATTAAGCACTGTCATATTATTATAAATAAAATAGTATTTCTCCGTCATCTCTAAGTGTAGTGCATTTTCGACCTCCCCTATACATGTTCTGACATTTGACTGTTATCTTGTAATATCATATCATGTTTCCCTTCCCCTCCCACCATCCAAACCTATCACTGAGTGAACACTAGTTTTCACCTCCGTTCTTAGCTTCACACACCATCACATGCCAGTAATGCTGGCACTGCAGATAATATTTTCTGGCCCTCCCCTCAGTGGCATCTGTAAGTGTTGGGCATTGGTAATGTGCAAAAATGAAAAAACTTGCTAACCCTTCCTAGAACAGTTGAAATATGAGGGGACAACAACTAGATTTTGAAAAGTGAAGGTCCCATCTGTCCCCTACTATGACTATGTGTGTCAAACCAACCAGTTCTCTAAGCTGTTGCAGGAGCTGCAGGACATCCATGAGTTTCTCCTCTACCAGAGACAGCCGGACCCGCTCTGTCTCCAGCATCTGCAGCTCCCTGTGGAGGAGCTCAGTTTCTTCAGCCTTCTGCTGGAGCTCCTGCAGCAGGGAGTCCTTTATCTGCACACATACACACACGATAGTCATTACTATGTTTTTGAAGACACAAGATTGCCTCTATTATTTTGTCCAAGACAAGGTTATATCCATGCATCCATATCAGTCCTGCCCATTGGATTTGAGAAAGGTCCTCCATAGAGAACAGCTGCAACTATGGCATGTTGGTGTGTTTCCTCACATCAACTGCTTGCGATAGGTCCTTTCTCAACATTTCTGTTGGGTTAAACTTGGTTATTCCAAAACATTAACTTAATTCTTCTTTAAACAATTTTTGGTAGAACAAATCATGTGCATAAGGTCATTGACTTTCTATATGAAATGTAAGCACTTTGGGCAACTCTGCTCTAGATTAAAGAGTGTGGAAAATATTCACATAAACTGTACAAACCCCATTTCCAGAATAATTGGGATTTTTCAGTAGATGCAAAAAACTTGAACTTTTAACTGATACAGATTCAAAGAAAGCATTTCACATGTTTTCACTGATTTAACTCTTATATTTTGTAAATATTAACATATTTAGAATTTGACACCTGCAACACACTCAAAAAGCCACACTGTTGTAGTGCATACAAAATAGGGCCTGGCATCATATGAAATAACCATGGAAGTCCATGGGAAAAGATGCTACCTATATGGCAGAATGTAATGCCCCTCTAACGGGAGGGGCGCTATGAAAGTGGAGGAGTTAAGAGGCCCTTCGCTCAAAGAGGTGGAAATACATCTCTGTGGAAAACGGGTGGGAAACCGTTTTCTGCTGATGTTGGTGGAAAAGCAGGACAATGTTGTTGTTAGCAGCGGGTTTCGAGGGCCTCTCTCAACTGCCCCCTTTCCCCTGAAGTCCTTCCGAGCCCATGTGGCTATATTTGTCACAGTAACATGACGGTTTCTCATGCAGGGCCTTCTGAGGGCTTAATTATTTCCGGCCTTGTTCTATAGGGACTGATATTTCTCCAGATTCCCTGAATTTTTTTACAATATTTAATACTGTAGTTGAAAGATATTAATTCTTTGTAATTGTGGGTTGAGAAATGTTTTTGAACTGTCTGACAATTCTCTGATAAAGTTTGGCACAACGTAGTGAGCCACAACCCATCTGTGAATACTCCTCTTATACCTGTTTTCAGCTCACCTGCTCATTGTAAAATGCTTCTAAATTAAGTAACATTAATATGTCTGATTTGACTGTGCATTGGTATGTAAAATTAATCACTGATCTTTTGAGTTTTTCAAATATGGTAATTCACATCCAAAGCAACTGATTCCAACAGTTCCAACACAATACCAGCTGCAAAACCTGGGTGTGTTCCCTCATCACAGTAAGAAACAGCTGTGCACACACACACATGCACTCACTCTCACACATGGGCTATTACTACCAAACATTGCTGGCAGATGGCTGCTTGGGTGTGCGTACGCGACTCGGTACTACACCACTTTTGTGGTTTAACTCCATTTTCAAAATATTGTCTCACCACGCCAGCCGCCTGTAATCTAATTTTACAACCTCCTTACACACAGACCCAAAACAGCTACAAGATGTAAAGTTTTGCCTTAACAACAAGTCTTGTGTACTTACACCCAGTGCTAGAAGGTAAAGATGGATACCTGAAATGTCTCCATCAATGACCACTGGGTCAGATCAGTTTAATAGCACCGGATGTGTGATTATGACTCCACACACATGTATATATATATATATCCACCCACACAAAATTACTGTGTTTTTGCTGAATATAACAAACTGAAAAAAAAACCAATATATTAAATGTGGCCTGTGCAAAAATTACAGCACATAAACTTTTGCACTTGACTGTATATTGAAAATATTGGGCTTCATTCTCCAGTATCTTCCTAGGTTTTATAATTTATTCAATTTGTTCTTGGGAAAAGTCGGATCAGATTCATTACCATATCATATTCATTTTGCACAAACATGAAAGCACTTGATTGTGCATAGAGATGTTCTTGAGTGTGAATAGATTCTGTACTTACCTAAGCACAAATCCCAAATAAGAAAACATGAGTGAATGTCAGAATCTTTTTTTTTAAAACTATGTTAAGTAGGTTTAAAGCAGAAATTTCTTCTTCAGAACTGTAGGTGAATGAGGCCACTGGACTCCAGAAGTGATTTCAAAACTTTTAAACAGTAATAAATGTACACCAGTCTAACACTGAGAAGGTTCCCCTCCTGCTGGTAAAACAGCTCTGACTATGGTGCACTGTGTGTTCTGACACTTTTTTTAAAAAATCAGAGTCCAGATAGAAGGCTGCCTAATATATCCCACTGCCTGACGGAAGCCATTATAATGAAATAACTAGTCAATGTTATTCATTTTACCTATCAGCGATGTTAATGAATTACGTGGCTGGTGTATATGCATGAATGTGTGTGTGTCTGTAATCATGTGTCTGCAGGGGGCAGTAGTGTACCTGCTCAGGATCATGATGGTCTCTCCTGGCCTGTCTCTCTCTGAGCTCCAGCTGTTTGTGTAGGCGGGTCACTCTATCCAGCAGCTCCAGAACAGCAGTGTAACTCTCCTCCGCTCGTGACTCTCCACAGTGGGACAGCAGCCTCTTTAGAGCTCGTTCATCACACCTGAGGACAGGAAACAATACTGCAATGTCAGAGTTAATGTTAATGTATGTGTGATGTTGTGATGTGTGAAAAATGCAGTTTCTTGTGGAAGAAAAAGCATCAGGATATCTACCTTTCTGTAAAACGTCTTTCCTGTGTCTAATACACTAATACCACTCCAATCACACATCCTTTACCTTGCCATATCAGTGTCATTGCTGTGCTAAGAATGGTCTACCAACCAAACAATATCTGATCAGCAGTGGTCTGATGCTTTTCATTGTGAACAGAGTAGAAGGGGTTGTATAATTGTATAGCAGCTCCAGAAACTAAAAAGAGCACCTACATGGAAGGTGTAGAAGTAGGTTGCAGTGCAAGGCCTGGTGACAGCAATCAGTGCTTATATGTGCCACCTGGGCTGTAGCCCTTATAAACATGATTGCTCCTCTTTTCGGGTGCAGGGCCTCTTAACTCATCTAGTTTTGCAGCGCACCCTTCCCCCACCCGGTGGCACGAACCATAGTGTATTCGCTTTGCAAACATAACTGCGCAGATTCAAGCACTGGGCAGGGAAGGCAGTGTCCTTTAGCTCTCCCTGCATTTGGGTCCTGTTTTGAAACCCACACTGGCGGTGTCCTCAGCACATTGCATAGTTCATATATGACCCAAAGTATCCAGATAGACCTTGTAAAAAAGTTTTCTTCAAGAACATGTAATTCCAGTCCAGCTAAAAAAATAGAGTTTGTGAAAGATGGACTGTACAGACCAGTAAACATTCTTTCAGCATGTATTGGAGGTTGGTGCCTCTGTCTAACCACTGTGTTTGCTGCTGCTGTTACAGCAAGTCTCTCAACAACATGTGCTTTGAGACCCTAACACAAATTTACACCTAGTTTTAAATGGTAGAGAAAAATCCATGCAAAACCAGCCACCGAGAGCTGTTCAGACTTCAGCACAGGACAGCATTTGTCCAGTATGAGCAAACTGAAAGAAAGGAAATCAGGGCACACTGTTTTAACATTTATCCCAGCACACAGCAGCCCTCTATAAAGGTTGCTTAAGCATTTCCACTTCATCAAAAGGGATTTTGCAGTAACATGAAGAACCCATGGGGCAAAAATGATTACCTTATGTGGGCTACAGTACGTGCCACAAAATCCAAGGTCTTCAAAAGCTGAGATCTTTACGTCAAGCTCCAGTGAGAAAGTGAAGGAAACAAACTTTAGACACCTGTCTTGACTGACTGACTACATTGCGGGGAAAATGTAAAACTATGCACTTTGATTTTTTGCCAGTCTACGCCCTGGGGAATGAGCCAATGGTCTGCCATACCTGTCTCCGCAGCATGACAGTCTGGTTAGTATCGTCTTCACTTCATCCACCTGCCTCTGCTGCTCGCCTGTCCAGCGCTCTTCCTCTTCATCTGATGCTGCTTGACCCTCCACCGAGCGAAACAACTGCTCCTCCACTAAAAAAATTGAGACAAAACGCTCATTACACAATACACAGACCACTGAAAATTTTCAAATTTAACTTTCAAAATTTAAATATTTATTAACTGTACATAATGCAATAATAACTCATGCAATAGTCTGGTGATGCATAAATAATTCTACTGCTTTTATACAATAGTTCTACAAAGTCCCAAGCACTGTATCAAATAGTTTATTTAGTCAATTCTATCAAAAGAGTAGCAGCCTTCTGCATTATGGATAGAGTCTTGCAAATATCAGGTTCCTTCATATTATTTAGTCCTTGCCTGATAAACCTGAAACACTTCTCAGTCAATCAGAGGTTGACATCACACTGCTTTCTCTTTACATTTTCTCCTATTCTTGTGCAGATTGGGGAACTTTCTCTTGTTAAATTAACATTTGTTTCTTGCTGATTAAGAATATTTCCCTGTCACCCAAAGGGAGGTATGTATCTATAAAAAATATAAAAAAGTATATTGCATAGATACAAAATCAAACCTAAGCTTTTAGCTCCAATCAAAGACTAAATCTGTCTGGTCTGGTTTTCTCTCCAATTTAGTCATTGTCAATTACAGCCCACTAGCTAGGTCTCACACAGTGCTACTTTTAAAAAGTGAAGGCTAGTATGTCAAGACACCCAAAATGCCACCACATCTTTTAGACTGCCACTGTCATTGTTATGCCAATTTTATTACAACAGCTAGCAGATACCTGCTTTTGGTACTATCATGCTGGGGGACAGGGAGCACCATCCTACCCACCCAGAGAGAACAAGATCAATCATGCTCTTTTGGGCTTCCCGCCATAGATGGAAGTGGATCAAACTTGAATTTTCCAATGATTAAAACATATTTTAATACCTCACATCTCACCATGACTCACTGCATGATCTATACAAAGAGCAGACTGAAAATGCAGAATGAGTGCACACGACTGACCATTATCATGAGTGTTTTCTGCTCGTCCAGTTGGAGAATCACGTTCTCGCTGGGAATCCAAACAGCAACGTCGACTCTGCCGGCCGTATCGCATCTCCTCCGCACTGCTGAACACCACAGACACTTTGGACACCTCTGACCTGCATAAAAACACAAAGCCAATGCATTACAGAAAATATGACACTTATCTACTCCTCAGGTTTATGCTATAAAAGCAGTGAGCTACAAGGAGCTGTCTCTTGCAGTGATTTTACTTTATGATGTGGGAAAACAACAGTTACACATGGCTACCTGTGGCTTAATGGTTTAGACTGTGATAAGACAAAGATAAGCCATTACACATATCAAGTTCATGAGCTCAGGCTACAAAAACTGCTAAATGAAGTCTGCCCAATCAACAGTGAGATTTTTTGCATCCAACATCTTTCAGTTATGTCTAAATCCTAAACAAACTAAAATGCAACAATGTATCACTGTTTGCTTTGGCACGGACCAAAGGAACTGGATCATGGATATAAAAGAAAAAGGGTTTAACTTAATATGTGCATTAATACATACTTTAATACATAAATATGTGAATTTATTGCAAATTTACAGTTATACAAGCTGTACACTGACTACTTTACATTGCATCAAAGTGTCATATCTTCAGTGTTGTCCAACGACAAGATATAATAAAATATTTACAAATATATTCTAAAAAATATCCTAATGTCCGCATCTCATTCAAACCAAGCATGTATTTAAGGGTAGAGGAAACACAGTGTATGCACTGAATGACATTAAAAGTTGATATATATTGTGCAATATGCATAAGTCTTCATTTCTTTTTTCTATTTGTTTTAATGTGAATAAAAAACAAAATGTATCATGAAGTATGTTTATCTTTCTGCAAAACAACATCAAATGATAAAAAAATGTCTTCTCTTCTCTTCAAACACAAATGTGGTATGAATTTTGAATCTCCTCTTTCCACTGAATTTTTAAGTGAGAAATAATTACTGTCCAATTACATCATGCCTTTTTCGTCAGCAGCAAAAACTGTGTTGTGTATGGTTTAAATAGACGGAGTGAGTTAATAGGCCATTTTTTCATTTTCCCTCTGCCTAAAAGGGTTAGCAGAAAAAATTACTGTGGCCATGTTTCTCCACATACACACACCCACACCCCCACCCCTACACACACACACTGTGGAATATGAGATGTGTCCAAATGTACAGTATCACCCCAGTTCCTTATACAACATCAAAGGGAGGCCCTGTAACGTGATCTAATCTGCAATAATTCATGTCCATAAGCACTGTAATCATTTCATTGGCACTTGTGATAAAGCAGTGCATGCTGGCCAGGCTGTGGGTAATTGAAGCCAGGCCTGAAGTCAGACGTAATCTGCTAAGAGCTTATAGCTGGAGCCATATTTGCAGGTCCAATGAAAAACATCAATAACTTTACAGGCATATAGGACTATATATATCCTATGCACTGTAATATAACAATATAAACCAGATTTAAATCGTCATTCTAAATATGTGACCCTCCTAAACAAACCAGCCAGTTTATCTATAGTGCAACTTTATGTAGGGAATAAATAAAAAAAGTCTTTTGCCATGGAGTTATGAGACATTTTAAACACAGGTCATGTTCAGGTAGAAGGCAGCTGTTATAAAGTGCAATTGTTTTTATTCTAGTCATGGTTTGAATACAGCAGTCGCTCTGCTCTTTTGTGTAAGGGGAAATCCGATAGGGGGCCTTCATGAATCGCAGTCTAAGTGTTTCCAGATGACCGTGTCTTGCCAGGGAAGAAAAAAAGAAAGCTCTAAAGAAATACATTTACAGAGGCCTGAAAAAATCCTGGAGAACGTACCATGGAACAACTGGAAACGAGTCATTTTAATTCTGATTCTGTAGGAATTAACCTCAGTACATCATGAAATTTTGCAATTTAATATATAATTCAATTGTTTTAATTTCATTTTGGTGCAATTTGGGATTATTTAAAAAAATCACTGAATGCTGAAGATTTACTTAGTAGTAAAATATAGTAATAAAACAATACACTAAGATTTGTTTCTCTTCTAGATTTTATATTTTTCTCTTTATTTAGTCTTTTATTAAAAAAATAAAATTGGCTGTTGATTGTAACTTTCCCAACACACCCATTATGTCATAGTGCAGAGGTTAAGGTGCTGGTAGTAAGTGCTATGGACCTGCAGGTGGACAGGATGGTGATGCTTTAGGGCAGGAGGGTAAAAGGTCTGCAGAGTGCAGTGTTCTGAGTGTAGTATTCTGCTCTAAAATACACAAATTAGCTCCACAAATCAGCCAACATAAATGAGACTGAAGGCTTGTAAAACCAAGAATTTTGATAGAAACAAATCTAAAAACAAAAGGTAAGAAATTGCATTTCAAGGGGTGTACATAATAATTTTCAAATGTCTAATGCGTTAGTGATCCAACGTTACACTGGGTAGATACCAGAGCTTAAGGAAATAATTGTTTTTATGATTCTGTCAATGATGCAAAAAAATAACTTTTTTAAAATAGCACATGCATTTCACTGGTATATGGCTAATCTTTTCTCCTTGTGTTTAATGGCTGTTGGCAAACAGCTTTTAAGTGCATTAAAACCATCCTTTAGCAGGAGAAATGTATTAATATTGTATTAGGATTGTGTGTATTTGCTCCATGTTATGTAGAAGAAAGGCAGCCTTCAGCAGCAAAAATATTCAAGTTTTGTCAAATCAAGTTTATTTATTCAGCGCTTTTTACAACTGACGTTGTCACAAAGCAGCTTTACAGAAACCGGGTTCGAGCCCCCAAAGAGCAAGCCAAGGGCGACAGAGGCAAGGAAAAACTTGCTAAACCCTAGCTGTAAGAAAAACCTTGGGAGGAACCAAGGCTCAGAAGGGGGGACCCATCCTCCTCTGGTTGACACCGGATAGCAAAAACAAATATGCTTGTATAATTTTAAAATTTTCACACAAACAAAATAAAAGTCTCTGTATACATCGCCTGCATGTAGAACCGTGCACTCTTATTTCTATTTTTTATCATAAGGCAGTAAAAGAGTTATCCTGTTACAAAAATGTAAAAAATGTTATTTTCAATATAAAAACATTATTTTTACTATGTAATTATAATGCACTAAGAACAAAAAATGTTCTGTGTTGAATCAATACCCTTTGAATCATAATCAAACTGAATCATGAGATTAGTGAAGATTCAAACCTCTAGCAGAAACTTAATAAAGAGTAGGGCTTTGCTAATGTGCTGATAATTTTGTTGTAATGTCAATATTATATTTGACAATATTTCCACAAAACTGGAAGGTGAAAACGAACACATGCTTCCATAGAGTCATGAGAAGCCAGCCACTTTAGAACTGATGCTAATGCTATAACAACAACAGCCAATTTTGTTACATCAGCTCACAGATGCATTGGCTACCACTGACTGCCACTTGCTCCCAACTGGCTACCATTAAAAGAAAGACTCCACAGAAAGAGTGATACTAATTATGCTCTCCATCCAAGGATGGTTGTTGCATCACTTGCAATCTCTTGACAAGACCATCATTCAGGTTGCATCACTCTGGAGTCCCACTATGGTGCAAAACAAGTCAAGACAAACAAACAATAAAAACTGTATTGGAGTGAAAAGCTCTAAATATAAATGTGAGTGTTTAAAAACACAACAAAATTCAATGCATAAGAAATTATGTTTGCAACATTTCTCTTAAAGATTAATGACACTGTCCAAAACTCAAAATAAATATTACTTTCAAATTTAAAGGGATTAATGGAGAGTCACCCCCAGTGCAGAGGTAACAGCCTCTCCTCTCTCCTCATTCAGCCACAAGAGCATAAGCAAGGTCAGGTACTGATGCTGGATTAATTCTAGATCACAAATACCACTCCTAAATACCTCTTAAAGGTATTGCATGGACCCCTGTCACTCCAAATCAGTTCCACTGCTACAAGCCTTGTGATAAAGGACTTTATACACCTCTATCCAGTACTTTTCAATGGACATTATACAAGCACTTGTGTCAGCAATAGATGTACCTTAAAGCAGCACAATTCACAAATTAGAAAAAGTGTCTGGATACTTTTGGACATATAGTGTGTCCTCATCAGATTTGAACAATAATCCATGAATGTAGTGCATGAACATGGATGCATGATCACTGCAAGTGTTAAAAAATAACCAAATTAGCCCTACTGACAAATAAGAATATATAGTATAATCTTTTAGCCTATTAAAAAGACCTACTTTTGATTCAGAACAGTTTCAATTTGCTTAATGTCACAATTAGTCTGTGAAAAAGACTGGAGCTGGTCACTTTGGGTAAAGCTATCAGGTGGAGGCTGTCCTGTCAGGATGCCAGATGTTCAGAATGGCGTGAATGAATAGAAGAAGCAGTAAAAAGTCTGATAACAGCTGTAGATTCAGACAAACCAGGAAAAGTTAAGCCAGCCTCCCAGACATCTGAATAGGGTCCAACAGTTCCACTGTTAGATCCAGCCGACGCACACTTGGCCTCACACAGACCTGCCTGCTGCAGAGCGGAAAATTTGCATCAGGAGGGCCAGGGGTTATGAAATAACAATGAAATGAGGCCAAGGTGTATAGCCTTATCCTGCCCATCACGAAACATAACTTAAGGGTAGGAAAAAAGTCAGAGTGAACTTCATTCATGATGCTGACAGTATAATTTTAAGTAATGAACAAATTTAGTTATGCAAATCAGTGTGTATTGGTAACAAAAGCCCAAGGTAAAGTATTAGTGGTGACCTTGTTTGTTGAGAATTGGGGTTTAAACGTTAATGGACTTTTTTTCAGTGGGGTCCCGCCCCCAGAGAAAGAGAACAGAAGACTCGTCTGGATAACGACAAGTGAGGCCCACGAACAGAACAGCCATCTGGCATCCGTTAGCCGTAAACCGTCATTGTTAATTCCATTCTCTTTGACTCCATTTCGTGGGACCTTCTTCCTTGTAACAAGAGGCCTTAAAACAAATTTGCAAAGAAACTAGGCTAAGCATGAACCTGAAGCTGGGCTTCAAAATACTCCTGGCAGCTTCAAATGTGCTTTGAGCTGTAAGTCAAACACAGTTCCACACCACTGAAGGCCATTGTGGAGAAAAATCACTATGAAGATTCTCTGAAATTCAAGGCCGCTCAAAGCTGTACGCTAAGTTAACACTGCTGGATTACTTTTAAAGACAGCAACAGTGTAAGGCAGTCAGTCCCTTTTAATGAATTGCAGCAAGTTACAAGTAACAGTAAGATTGTCATCCAGCTAGTTAAAGAAATTAATCATACTGTAATGTAGAGCTGCTTTTAATGGCAGTAACAAAATGTAGGGAGTTTTTTATGCTTTTAAAGTACATTTTAAAGTCAAAACTATTCATTTGTCAGCAAATCTTTATACAACAATTAGTAGTTGCTAGACCCACATTTACTGCAATAACAACAGTCTAGTGCACTAAGTTTCTAACTTGCTATGCTTTGCAGCACACTTTAGGGGAGTAATTGTCGTCCATTCTTCCTGGCAAATTTGCTCCAGGTTGTTCATGTAGGCTGGATGACACCTGTAGACTGCACTTTCCTAATAGTGCCACAGATTCTTGGTTGGATTGAGATTTTGACTACACCACTGAAGAACATACATCTTTTTGTTGTTCAACCATTCCTACCGAAAAAGTGTAGAATCTCCCAAGCTTTAGTTTTTAGCAGACTGTACTACAGTACCTCACTTTATTTTGCACCATCCATCTGTTCTTCAGTTTTAAAAATCCCCACTGAGGAAAAGCATTCCAATAACATGATGGTGCAGTCCCCATCTTCACTGTAAGGATGGTGTTAGTTAAAGAAAAGGGCAGTGCTAGGTTTTGCCCCACACATGGCATGTTGAATTGTGGCCACAAATTCTTATCCAACATGTTAGCTGGGTCATGCTGATGCTTTCTGGCAAACTCCAGACATGCTTCATATGTTTTTCTTCAGAATAGGCTTCTAGTCACCTTCGCCCTTGATAGGTGCACCTGCACACTGGTGCTGGCCTCTGAACTCTGTTTCGCTTTTAAAGAGACTGTTGGCTTACCTGCGTTTAATTAACTTTGACGGTCAGCCTTTTAAAAGCTATAAGGGGGTTGTATACCTTTATCTCTCTAGGTTTTAGGAAGGATGTGACCGATGCTGCTTTATTTGAACGATGAGAGTCAACGCAGAAGGTTTTATAATCAGTGTTTGCTTGAAAGAGAGAAGAGTTTCAAAGCTTTGGCTGTGGTACCAAAAGGAGTATTTATTATCCCTGCTGCTTTTGAGAGGAAAAGTAGACGACGATAATCATGCGGACATTTCCTGAAGCGTCTGTACTGCCTGTACTAGTATGTGTCCTTATGGCACACTGCAGGAACCACCACACTGAAGCTGAAGAACAGATAAATAACAGCCTTGTTTATAGTGATAGTTCATTCAAAAAATGTTCGCCCAAATGTCTTTCTGCCAAGGTGTTTTCTTTTTTAGTTTTGCACTGGAGCTATAGGGTTGATGGAGCTAACAAGTAATAAAAGCGTATATTTCAACAGTTAACAACAATAATCTTAGATCTTGGCTTAAGATCTGCTTTTGGGGTTAGAGCTGAATCATCACTTCAAAAAGGGAAAGCATTTAGAGTGAAGTGAATGCAGTTTAGACACTAGCAAACGTGTGTTCAGCACAAAGTTGAATGTTTTAAAAAGATGTTTTTCATTATTTTGCTTTATTGCCCTTTGGGCATGATTTCTGCACAGGCAAATTGTGCTTCTCTAAAAAAAATCTGAGAAAAAGAGAGTATAGAACTGAAACAGATGCAGGAGAAAATGAGGGGAATTCTAATAATGCTCCAAATAAAAGAAAGGGGAATCTTAATCAATGCCACATTCTTTAGCTTGGCTTAGGTCATGCTTTTCATTGTCTTCATCACTACAACTCACTATGGCTTACCTCTTGGTCACTGACCACCCTTCACGTTCACGTTCAAAGTTGTGCCACTGACCTTTTTATGGGTTTTTTTTTTGAAAATGCTTATTTATAATTTCTCTTTTAGTTTAATATGAATTTTGATTGTGAGATTGTGAATATTCTCTTAATTCTCTCTCTTATTGGACCATTCATCATGAAATTTTCACACTATATAAATGACAGCTAGTGGTTGTGTTATGTAAGTTAGGTAAAAAAAATTCAAAGTGAAGAAAAAATGAAGATACAAGGTTTTGTTTTAACATAGAGAAGTGTGCTTTAACTGATAACCTCAAAAAACATCTAACGGATAAATTCACTAACCGCAAGAACTACAAAAACACGAACGACCTTAAACAAAGTTAGCCTGTACAAATGAGCATTCTCCAGTAAACGCATGCTACCTCATGCTCATTTTAATCCACAGTTGAACTCAGTAGATTATGCAAGCCACCCTTCACTCCCCACATGCATCAGTGAGCCTTGGGTCCCAATTATTCTGTTGCTGATTCATCATTTTTCTTTCCTTGGATCACTATTGGTATGTACGAAATACTGCATACCAGGAACACTCCACAAGACCTGCCGTTCTGGAGATGTCCTGACTCTGTTGTCTAGCCATCACAATAATGTTTCACATAGTAATATTTAGATTTTTATGTTTTGTTTTTTTGTGCACTACTGCATGTCCCTGTGTGTAAGAATGTGTTGTGCACCCACCTACTATGTGAATATCACTATGCTGTAAATACCCCCTTTGCGCCAGGTGTAAGACAGAGCCATCAGTGTTTTTAAAGAAAAGTAATTACACAGTAGATGGTGGTCTAAACACCACTAGAGGGCCTGGATGAAGAGGCTACCCACACAATCAGGTATCACATGGCTAAATTCATGCTGGACATAGTTGATGCTCTGGGCTCAGGCTGTGGCCAGCAATAGTGACTTTCGAAGGCCGGATGAGTGCAGCTGTTTGTGGTTAAAGAGTGAGGACACTGGGGAGCTTCCTGTGTTTATTAAAGCGAAGATCTGAAGATACAGCCTCACACTTGGCCTAGTTTCACCCCTATCTCCCTGTCTCTATCTCTCTACTACAGTGTTTCAGTGGAATGACCAAAAAGCACTGTAAGGGGTGGATTTGGCTATCAGAATAACATAAGCACAAGAACAAGTCACCCGTGACATGGCCAGAAAACCATTCACGATCATAAGTAAACATACAGTAACATAATACCTTAGTTCCAGGTATGCAATAGTTAGTATGTACTGATCCAAGGAAGGGCAACAGGTTAATCAATGACAAGGTCCTGGGCACCCCAGACTCATTGATGCATGTGGGGAGTGAAGGCTAGCCTGTTTCTTCCAATCCCAAAGAGGAGCTCCTGTTGCACAAAATGTTAATACTGTAAGATGTCTGAACACACCGTGCAGTCAAAGCTGTTTCAGCAGCAGGAAGGGGACCTACTCAGAATTAGGCAGGAGTCATAATGTCAGACCAATGTAGAGATTTTACCAGGGATGGCAAAGGAGTGTCATGTTCATGTGGCACCTGTGTTTCAGGACTATGTTTGTGCCAGTTACTGAATATCTAAAACAAATTTCACATAAAAGACAATGCCTGTTAATATATTCATCCATTTTCTAAACCCCTTCTTCCATTTCGGGTCACAGGGAAGCTGGAGCCAATCCCAGCTGACTACAGACCCAAGGCAGTGTTTACCCAGGACACCCAGGACAGGAGGCCAACCATTCACAGGGCAACACATAGACAGACAACAGTTCACACACTCTCACACCTACAGGCAATTTAGAATATTCAGTCAACCTACTGCAAGCCTTTAGACAGTGTGTGGAAACTGGAGCACCCAGAGGGCACCCACGTCAACACGGGGAGAACTTGTAAACTCTGGGTATCTGTGGCTGACCCAGGGATCGAACCCAAGACCTTCCTGCAGTGACCAATTTATACAGTACAAATCAATTAATTGATCATGCACCAGCTCTAATGAGTACAGATGTACATAGTGGACTATTGATACAACCCAAAAGAGCTGAAACCATCATTAGGGATGTGCCCATCACAAATATTTATGGTTGATTCCGAATCAGCCAAATTGGCCGTTGGCCCATCTTTTTTTTTACCTGAAGCTCACACTGTGTGGGCTATGAAACACACTAGCACATTTCCAGTACTTCAGTAGTTGCATTATAAATAGCACTTCTTTCTCATTAAGAGACCAAGCTGGTATGTTGAACTGCTTAATTATACATGTTCCTGTGCATTTCAATTGTTTTCCCAGTATAGACATGTTGTCTATACTGTATATACAACACAAGTGGATAGTGGTGGCCTAGTGGTTAAGGACCTGTCCTTGTGATCTGTGGGTTGCAGTCCCAGTCCAGGTACAAATGAGGTACCCTTGAGCAAGGTACCCCGCTCCCTGGGCACTGTTGAAAGCTGCCTGCTGCTCCACGTGTGGATGGGTTAAATGCACATTTTGCTGTGGTGCACTTTGTGTGTTGGGGTGTGTTTACAATGACAAACGGGCACTTTCATTTTGCATCATATTTCAGGCCTACAGAACTGGGGTGGCAAGGGCTACGGACGGGATGGCAGTTGCTATGTAGATCTGTCCTGACAAATGCAAGTGGTTATAAAAAATGACAGCTCATTTAAGCAACGTAAGAATTTGTTAGCTTAGTTACACTATCCAACAAACTCTGCAAATACAAAGTTTTTCTTACCAGCAAATTCTGAACCATGGCTCAGACATGCAGTGGCAGTAAAGGGAGAAGAAACAGCTGTAGGAGCAGGCTGCTCTCCAAAGCTAAGCTTCACTTGGGTGAAACTGTGGAGCTGATGTTAAATGTTTTATATTAGAGCTGTGTGTAACATTTTTCCACAGTTTGGGGGAGGTTTATATAATGCCAGCTCGTTCTCTGGTAGTTGGTCAGGCACAGAAAGGCTAGAAGGCCTTTGGTTTGTTTGAAGTGGTGCCATTGTAGTAGCTGCAAGTGTTGTCATTATACTTAAATTTTGTCGTATTGTAAAGCTGCTGCCAATATCTATCCCATTGCCACCCCCTCCCCACACCAGGCTATGCTTCAGCACCAAGGTATATGGGTGTAATTTGTGAAAAAACACTGAACAGAATGATTTTAAATTACTGCATGGGCTGTCCAATCATGTATATGTGACCTTACAGACGTCTAGATTTGGCTAACATTGCTTTGAAACAACAAGAGAGCAGAAGTAACCATTCGTTGCACCAAAAATACCAGCATATATAAAAGAATAAAAAACTCATGAAATATAGACTAAAATATTGTAAAAGGAATGTGAATGCTTCTTTGCAGAAAAAAAAGTTTACATAGGAGTAAGCGGAATGAACTTTGTAAGATTCCTCAAAAAAGCAAAATAAGCAAAAAAGGCAAAAAATATCAGAGAAAAATATGGATAATTATAAAGTATTGTTAGGATTTAGCTTTTTGCAGCACAGGTGTAGTAGGAACTCTCAGCTGTGTATGGCTATAGTATCACTAGAACAGAAACTTAAGCTCCTAACTCCAGGGCAGTCTTAATAGTCTGGAATGAATATAACAAACCCAGTAAATGTATATGAACCGGCACGTGAGCTGTGGATACACAGACATGGATTACTAAACAGATTACTAGGGCTGTTTGATTATGCAAGAATCATAATCCTGACTGGTCAAAAGTGAGTTCCTGATATTCAGGCAAACATCATCCATGTATAGAACTATAGAACTATTTGAAGAACCTTTTTACGTCTTTTTAAAACATTAAATGTCACCTGAAAAAACAAATGAGAAAAATACAAAAATACTACTAAAAATATTTGTTTGTATATTTAAAAACATCCTGAAAGGAAAGCTATTCCTGATTCCTTTCTTGTTCACTTACTGAAAGCACAATTCTTCTAATCAATTACATATTACATACATATGTTCATTCACAGACATATCTATCAATATGTGGGACAGTCTGGCTTTGGCCTATGACCTTGTGTAAGGGTTGTAGTGTTTCTTGTGTTCTGGTCCTTGTCCCTGTGTTCGATTAGTTTGGTCTGTGTTAAAATTGTCATGTGTTCTTAGCCCCGCCTTGTCTCCACCCTCCTCAGCTGTTCTGTGTTTCCTGTCAGGTGTACCTTGTTTCATGTTCCCCATATATACCTATATGCTTGTCTCAGTCCTTGTGGGTTATTGTTGTCTACTACTATTATCTTTGCATGTTGATGTTTGGAATATTTAATGTTTAGAGTTTCCTGAAGATCTTTGTTTGGAAAACCCTGTCTGGTTTACACCCTTGTAAGTTTAATTAGTCTTTCTTTTTCTTTGTGTCTGTTTAGTCTGTTTTGTTTATTTAGAGTTTGTACCTTTATTTAAATAAATCATTTAAGCATTTCAACTCGCGCTTACTTCCTATCAACTCAGATGTGACAAAATAACCCACCTTAAGAATGGAAGTAGCGAGTAAATGCACTTTTTACCCTCTATCTAAGATGCCTCCAGGGGGGAGATTTTCTTGGGGAGGGGCCATTAGGCTTGGAGCTGGTTCAGGGAGTCAGTTCAGATGAGGAGTCTGAGGTCCTTCCTGAGGCTGCTGGCTGTGCTTTGGAAGGATCAGGGCACAGAAGGCGCCAGGGCAAGCCAGCAGTCGAAGGGTCTTCTGAGTCAGCTCTGCTGCTCAAGGGAAAGGTACCCGAACTCCCCACATGCCCAACGCTCGAACTGGGGAGCGTGCTCATTTGGGACCCGCTCCAAGAGTCGACTCCCCAGCTCCAAGGGTCGACTCGTGAGATCAGTAAGCCGCAGGTGACTAAGGAAAAAGACGCGGCCGCCAGAGAGCACGAGGCCGTCGCCAGAGAGCATGAGGCCGCCGCCAGGCATTTCAACTCGCGCTTACTTCCTATCACCTCAGACATGACACCTTGAGAGCAATGAAAAAAGGACCGTGAACTTCTCAAAGAGGCATATATATATTAACTGTGCATTTGTGAATGGTATTTTGTTTTAATAATGTTAATCACTTTTTTCCCATTATGTTAAAAGGTTTAATGGTCTGGATTGAAGCCACTCGGATTTGATCGGAGGCTACCAGTTAGTGAGAACTGGTGTAAAGTGGCTGCGCTAAGCAGCAGTGGGCGTTGCGTTGCGTTGCGTCGTGTCAAGTCTATTTCTATATCGCTTTTTACAACTGTTGTTCTCACAAAGCAGCTTTACAGAATGGTAAAGTTTAAAGCAGTTTTAGGTTAAAGTTTAGGTGTTTAAAGCAGTTTTGGGCCAAGAGAGGTGAAATATAAGCTTTCAACAATAACATATTCAACTCTTCAAACTAAGGAAATCATTTTGATAATCATGCTCAATAAACTGAACAGGCAGTTGTTTTATGCTAACACACTCTTTGCAGGTATTTTGTCTTACTTAAATGCTACCAGTGGATCAGTACCAAAAAAAGACAATGCCCCCAACGTTTTGATATGCAGGATAGTAAGCGTATTAAAGTACATCCCCTGAGGCATGAGAATTCACCCGTGCTTGGAGGAAGTGGCTTGAGGGGCTGCAACGAAAGCAGACGGTAATTAATCAGAACCCACTGCTGCTCTTGCACTTTGTTATTACAAGGTCGGCCCCCTGTAAACACACTTTCAAAGGAAGCACACACATGGCTTAGAGTCGCAATAAGATGCTAACATGGCAACTGGTGGAAGAATGTACAGACCAGAGCAAAATACTGAGCAGAATGGGACCAGATGGAAACAGTATGTTTTACCCGCTGTTTGTCTAAAGATGCTATAGAGCCCATTAAGGCTCTTGCTGTCTCAAAGCAGAAGGAATAGTTCACCAAAAAGTCAGATTTATACATTTCCTCACATTATCCTTGACATTGTCTACATGTTGCCTGTTGTACGAGTTCGTTGGAACCATATTCCTTGTGTGTGCTACATACTTGGCCAACATATCTGATTCTGATGTAGTAGCCCAGATAGGTTGGTCTCTGAAGACTGCTTCTTTCATTCTGCTCTGGACTTCTGTAGCTGATGGGAGCTTATACCCCATCAATGCTGTAGTCATCACAGACTTGCTTTAAGTCAAGCTGAATTAAGTAATCCCACATTAGGAGTTGCTTTTGTGGTTTCTGACACCATATAACTGTCTCACATGAAACAATGTTTAGCATTCACGCTTCCAAGAAAACATTGTGTGATGGGGAGGCCAAGCTTGCAGGTGGGAATTGGCAAGGCCTAATTGGGCAGAACAATTGGTAAAAAATGGTAGAACAGCTTAAACATGTAGAAGGACCCATCTTGATGCCTGACTATCCACTGCTTCCATTACACTAGCCTTCTATCACTAATGCAGAACCAACTTCAGAAATTTTCCACTCTGAACAACTACATTTGGGAAAATGGGGGAAAATTTGTGAAGATTTTATTTTTCGACAAACCATTCCTTTAATTCTGACAACTCAAAAGCCCACCACTAATCCTCAGTAGTGCTGAGGTGTGCAGAGCCATGGTGTGGTCAAGCCTGGAAAAGAAAGGAAGACAGGAGAGAAAACGTTCTGAGATGAAAATGAGACACTGTTTGAAACCTTGACAAGGGAAACAACGCGGTAAAAGTTAGCTCAAGGTCCAGACGTTCTCAGCGTCCAACCCAGCAGCTCATATTTTTCTGGTCCTAAATATGTGATGCAACCAACAGCAGGCTGCTCACTTACACACTTTCAGCCTCACCCTTTGTCTGGTGGGGAAAAGGCTTTTAAAAAAGCATTTAAAAAAGGGACAAACATTTTTATAATTATTTCCTGTTCTAAATACTGAGTATTAATTAATTGTGATGAATTTATTATTACAAAAGTATTTTAGCTTGGTCTAGTTAAGACTCACCCAGTCACATGATTCTACCAATGTTGGAAGTGTGAAGAACAGCACGTTTCCTCAAATGTCAAATTAAATGAAATGACACTAAACCAAAGTTATTGGACAAATCATCACTCTTGCAGTGGAAATGTATGAACAAGTTTTTTGAAAAAATCAAAACATTTGTTTGAATAAAAAGAAAAAAGTTTTTTTTACTGAAATGTTATGGGCATGATACTTGTCCGCCACTGCTCTATGTAACACTGCTTTTCCTTGTGAGGTCTTGCTGGGTTGTCAGTTCTCAAATCTCTACCTGCTCCAGACATAACACAGGGAAGGGCAATTGGTTTGCACATTTCTGAGCCTGTTATTATGGGCTGGAAGAATATAGCTTAGAAAAGGTATATTTTACAAAAACCTACCACAGTGCACCTGAAATTACACTTCTGAGGGTCATGATTGATTTATTTGATGTTCCTGTGAGATGGAAAAAAGTGGCAAAGTCGGCCCCTATGATGTCAACTGCACTAGCAGAAATAGTAAAGCCCAAAATGACAAACAAGCATGTTTTCACCAGCTGCATGCAAGTGTCCCATGAGCTGGGTAATAATCAGAGAAAGATGGTAAGATCCTTTCTTCTACAGCAAGCCTCAATCTCACTTCTGAGAAGTGACAGTGAACAAACAGCCAAGTGTTTGCATCTTCCTCCAGATGGTGCCCCCTCCTTCTCTTTTGTTCCTCCTACTCCAGCCTTTATTGTCCCTGCAGGTCTGGCCCTCTGCAGTTTTTTGGGGAAGCGAGAAAACGCCTCCGGCTCTTTAAGATACACATGGTTAGATCTCCTGTTTTCCATGGAAATGAAGTCAGCAGATCTGCTCGGTTCCCAGAGAATCCTCCACAGGGCCTCTAGTAAAACTCCTTCTGGCTCCTACCATCAGGCTTGGGAGAAAGAGCTTAAGCTTATGGCCCAGTGTGAAGTAGATCTTATGCAACAGTACAAGGAAAATCTGGTTTAAGGCTTAGCTTTACGTCCAGGTGACTGGGACTGTCTAAACGAAAAGAGTTTAAATAATACAAAAACAAATATTTAAAAATAATTTTAAAAAATAATGATAGTGTAATATATTATATGATATAATATTAAAAATAATAAGAAGTAAACCAATACAGAAACAAATAAGATTAATTTTGAATAAATGCATGTTTGAGTTTAAAAAACTAAAAAAAAACTTAAATGGTCCTTGTATGTAAGTATATATCTAAATTCACTGCTCATTTTGTTAGCTTCACTTACCATACAGATGCACTCTGTAGCTTACAATTACAGACTGTAGTCCATCTGTTCCACCATCATTTCAAACCCCCCTTCCCTTAATGGTCAGGACCCCTACATGATCACCAGTCAGAATGGATTATTGAGATTATTGAGTTATTCTTAGCACAGCAGTGAAACTGACTTGTTAGTGTGTGACTGATTGAAACCTCACACAGACTCAAAAACACATTTTGGGCAGAAAATAAAGACAGGTATGTAGATATACAAGTGTAACTATGAGTTATCTCTGATGAAAGCTCATTAAACCACCAACAATAGGATTACTTACATTGAATACAAATTTATGCATGGAACTTCTTTAAAAAAAAAGCTGTTGAGTTTGGCCTGGCGTAAGCCAAGCTCTAAGCTCTTGAGAAAGACCTTATTGTGATGGCTAGATGATTGAGTCAGAGCAGCTCCAAACAGCAGTCAGTAACTACCAAAAGTGATCAAGGAAGGAAAGCTTATTACAAGCCACAGGCTAATGGGCACCCAAGGCTCATAAATGTGCATAGGGAGTCAAGGCTGACTCTGAGAGAAAGGTGTCAGAATCCACAGTGCAGCACAGTCTGAGCTGTTTTGCTGGCATGAGTGGGGCCTACTCAATAAAAGGAAGGTGGGTTTTAATGTTATGGCTGATGGTTATGGTGACTTAACGTATATTTATCGGTGTGAATTAAATTAAATGTAAATGAGATTTAATTCACATTATGTGAACAAGAATTCAGAGTTCAGAATTGCTGACCACCAAACGGGTGTGTTTGGAGGCAGGTGCCCTAATTCAGGAGCATGTATAAGACAAGAAAGGATAATAGGGGATGATAATGCAGAGATCAGGACAAAGAAAAGAACAAAAATGGCCAGTAGACACACCTCTTGTGGTGGATTAAATGGTGTGATTTGAGGGTGAATGGGTCACTTGCTGACCTGTAGTGTTTGACCAGCATCGTCTGCTGAGACAGCTGGCAAAAAGCAGTCTATTGGTGTGGAATCCTAGGCAATGGGCTTGGCAACAGCTTTTTTTAGAACAGTATAGATAGCATACAACAATACCGATTCTTAGTTTTAGTAACACTCCATTCCAAAAGATATTTTACTGTCTTCTAATTCAGGCACTTTACATGTGGTTAACAGTTGCAGTTGGGTGTAAAATTCTCTTTGCCATATTTTTTACAAAGTCAGAAGTAAGTCCAATCAAAGCAAGCTCTGGTATGACATTCTTTTAGTACAAAGTATCAGTACTTAGGGAAGACAGGGGTAATTGACATTTAATATATTAATGCTAACCTATATGTGTCTGATTAGAGAGATTACATGTAGCCTTTTTCTGTAGGTAACCTATATATAACCTATATAAATTTATTTACATTTACAGCATTTAAGTTAATCCTCTAGCAGCTCCTATCAGATCAGACAATTACATTGAAAAAATGTGCTAGTTATGTTAGTTTGAGACATGAAATTATTGACCTAAGTGCTCTTTGAAGAGGTGGGTCGTCGTTTTAACACAGAGAGGGTTCACTCTGCTGTTCTAATGAGGGGATTGATGCCTGTTCAGGTTTTGAGAAAGGGGGTACAGTCAGACTGGGCATGATGCTCTAAGAAGGTAAGCTGTGACCCATTGTTTCACAGTATCACTGTGTCACATAAGAAGGAGGGCAAAATGTCAAGTAGAGCTGGATGATATATTTAGTATATTTACTTGCTCTCCCTGGGATACAGTAAATGACTGTAGTGCAAACATCATGTACAAAGTGCTGCTTAATTTTCCCAAGACTCACTGTGTTGTTTCACTTCTCTCATTCATTTCTATAGCTCTCTCTCTCTATCTCTCAGACACAAAAAGAAAAAACAGACATAAGTACACCACACAAATGTACTTGTCCATGCAGACTACTCCCCTGTGCTAGGATGTGACATATATAGGTGAGACTTGTGTTTTTGTGTCTGGAGGGAAGAGGATAATTTTTTCCTTTTTGATTACAAGTTTAAAGATGTTCCAAAAGAAACCACTAATGGACATAAACAGTAGTGTTTAATGCAGACATATGTTAAAGGGAGTAGAATCATCTTACTGGATGAATTGTATGCAAAACTGGGTTAAAAATGAGCATTTCCAGTTTTTGATTACAGGGAATGGTCACTAAAAATAAAGAAATCATGAAATCAGAAATGAAGAAGCTGGTTTAACCCAGGCTGGGATTGTTGATGAGCTGATTAGTTGGATCAGGTGAGTTAGGAGCAAGGAAAACACCAAAAGGCAACATGCGAAGAGCAGGGGGCCTCCAAGTCCAAGGGACCACTGCTTTCAATTATAAAGTGAAAGTGGGTGTGGCTTAAACCAGAAACTGTGAGGTTCTTGGAAGGGGTGTATGTACTGACCACAACAGACTGCAGACTTATCAAAAGGCACTGATGTTAATAACATGCATATGAAACATAATTTAGACAATCAGCAGCTTCGATTTTGGAACAAGAATTCCTATTGACTCACTGGGCCAGATAAGACTGACTAGGTGTGCTTATGGACTAATTAAACAAAATAAGCAAACTTCTGACACCCAATATGTCTTGACTAGTTGACTACATATTGGGCTGGTTTTGTGGGTGGGGGGTGGGGGGGAGTTGCAATATGAAAAAAAGGGTTAAAAGGGAAAATGGATTGAAAAAAAGGAGCATACACATTCATAATGAGCGTGACCTTTTTAGTACAGGGTAGTAAATATAACTGTCAGCCATACTGTCTGTTGGCTGGCAGAAGAGGGCAGCGTTTATTGCTCTTTTTCATCTGACTTGACTGACTCATTTGTCCATTCCAAAGGGGCTCCTGAAAGGGCTCAGTACAGCAAACATCCATTCAGATGCTGCCTGGTAACTTATCTACTACACAGTGTAGCATCTCTGTTTCAGCTCTAATGTTTAGTCTGGTCATTCTTTAGGGTGTGGGGGGCTAGAGTGAATTTTAGGCCCCTGCTCTGAGCCATGCTAATATTCTAGGCTTTATAATGGATACCTATGATGCCAAAACTGCAACCATGTTTATAACATAAACTCTGCTCCATGGTCATTTTAGCCATTTAAAGCTCAAAGGGATATAACCCTAGGAATGCAGTTATACCCCATTTTCTTATGGGCAGCATTCAAGAACACCACAGCATAAAATGCATTACACTTTAACCTATATGTTCTGCTTGGGGTTTTAAAGACCACAGACACAGTATACTTATTGTATAAAGTAAACTTATTGGTTGAAACTTTTGGATACTTAAAATTAGTATTTTATTATATCTTCATGTCTTTTTTTTACTTATTGTGGTATTCTAAATAATGAGGAATGTAAACAACAACAACAACAATAATACTAAAAAAATATGGATTATATGAATATAATTTTATATAATTTATATATAATATAAAATAATATGAATTTAAGAAATAAATTATGGTTAATGACAATCTCAATAAAACATGTGGGTTATTTCCTTGGCATGATACCTCTTTTTTAAAAGAAAAGCCCAACTGGTACATAGGAAAACCCACCAATCTGTGAGGGTTCAGAGGGGAACAGTTGCTAGGTTATAGGCAGGGAGTGTTCATCTATTATTCAAGAAGAGCCCAAATCGCTGGGGAGCCATTTGAAGATTGATGGGAACTTTCAGTCTGTTTAGGTCAGGCCTTTCCTGAGTGAATGGAACTCTCTCTCAATGTGTCGGCCCCATTGTGATTCCGAATGAATTATTTGGCTTTAGAGCATGAAGAGGGGCGGGGTTGGCCTCCCAGCAAGGCTAGAGAAACTTCACACAGTTTAGTATGGCTGTAAGGTATGAATGAGGAAGTTTCTGGGTGAACATCAACATGTAGCAGTCACTTACGCCTCTAAGGTTGTTGCTGGGGCTTTTGCTAACATTGTCTTCCTGCAACACTTACTTAAAGCTAGGGATGAGAATTCCAACCCATTTTTAACAGTCAAATACCTGCATAAATAGTATTCAAATATTGCAAAAAATTGTCATGAAAACTAACAAATCCAGGTTTAGAATTTAGTTATTATGTGCAGCTGGCATAGCTAGCCATTATAGAAGCTAGGTACTGTAATAACAGGTTATTCTCAATAAATAGTAAACATGTAAAATTATTTTTGTCATGAATGCAAAAAGAATGTTGTTTTTACGCAACAATATTGACCTTAAATGACAAGCTAGTGTCTCCCCTACCATTATAAATATACAGCACAACTAAACTCATGGGCCACCAAGATTGGGTGACATTAGGACATAACTGGAATGGTAAAGTTTAAAGCTAAAGCTATTTGTTTTAAACACAGTTTGCTCCTTTTTGTAAAGAATTACAATTCTCAGTCTATTTCCAAATGTAGACTTGCACTAAATTCAGATCCTTGGCAGAGTCTGGGGCAAATTCAATCCTTAAAAAAGCAGTATGTGGCCAAGACATGCTGACTTGTGTGTCTAACTTTATTTAGCTGTAGTCCTCTAGAGTATTGTCACAATTAGCTCCAATAAGTTTTTAATCAGGTTCTATTTTATTGTTAGGCAAACTGAAAAAATAATTTGGGTTTGGTTATATTGACATTTAGTGACAGCCAGTTTATGAGGAGCCTGGTCATTTCTTATTTTTTAATTACATAAAATAAATGCATGAATTAGATGTATGTTTATTTATATATTTATTTATTTAAAAAAAACAATAGATGGAAGAAGTACATAAAAAGTGGGCCCACGAGCAAGTTCTTCTTGAATAGGGGGAAAACAGGGCTTAAAGTTTAAAAAGTTAAGTAAACATTTTTCTTTCATGTAAATATTTTTTTGTAAACGTAGATGGAAGTACCACATAAAAAACGAACAAAAGCTTAGCAGCAAAAGCACCATTTTTCTACATTAAACTTGTTAAAGCCACTAGGATGCTCGCATGCCATTGAGCAGCTCATTAACCATTTGTTGCTCAATGAAAGTTTCATGAATGTACCTAAGTCACTGTTAGAAAGTCCTGTAGCTAAAGATGAACCATAGTGAAATATGCTGTTATGACTCAGTAGATGAGTGCATTTATCCATATTAAAAATATTAATCATTTGCAAATTACAATTTTCCCCAAAAGCTGCCCACTGATTCTAGACTCGCTCAGGAGCACCTTCTAGCGTCTAACTGAGCCAGAAGATGTTTTAAAGTTTTCCTGTGAAACTCAAATGGAGTGCTGGTCATATGATGTCTTGGTCATTCTGTATCTTGATCTATATCTATATAATTTGATCAACTTTCTGGATGTTTGCAGACATTAGCAATAACTTCCTACAGCATTCCTTGAGTACTAATAATCAAATGCAGATGCTTGGGCTTTCTGGTAGACCTGACAGTCCAAACAGTATTTATTAGATACTAGTAAATTTTCTACATTTCTACAGATATATAATTTTAGATCAATATGAAAGCATTAAGTTTTCTTATTTAATTCTTTAAATATGAATGAACTGTCTCTAAAAGCAGTAAATTACAGCTTTTTCAAACTAAATAAGTATAGAACTTGTAATAATATTATAATAACATGATAATAATTGACAATGTGTGACAATTCTATTACAGCCACACACATTTGACACTGTAAATGCAGTGGTTACTTTTCTTTTCAGATAAGAGTTGGATATCACATAACAGTTCACATAACAGTTTTCCAAACTACTGGATACACTGGTTGTTGAAAAAAACTCTGGATAAAACCAGTTTATGGAAAGTGCTGTATTTCATAACACTCCAGCATGTGAAGTGGAACTTAAGTTAATGGGGAAAACAGGTCTTTTTCAGAACCTGCGTCATTCACACCATATTATGAAGGATCAGAAATCTCGAACAATCACATTATGTAAAATACACAATGTTAGAAGTATTTC
>JBBPDA010000132.1:15740576-15773920 GCA_037974385.1 Arnoldichthys spilopterus | reverse complement strand
GAGAGAGAGAGAGAGAGAGAGAGAGAGAGAGAGAGAGAGAGAGAGAGAGAGAGAGAGAGAGAGAGTGAGAGAGAGAGTAGGGGGACAGCTGTCTAACACATGAGGTTGCGCATTACCTCAGTGTAACAGGAAAGAAGGGACTAGCGCAGTCCCTCCAGCGCTCTACAAGCCCACGCTAATTACCCTGCACCTCTCTACAGCAACCAGCAACTCGCTCCGGGACATTAAATACACAGCACGATTTTTCCAGAGGTATTTTAAAAATGTGCAGAGGAAATGATCAAATGAAGAATTAACTCGTAGCACGGAGAGAAGCGGTGTGTTGTTTTGACCAGCCATTATCTGCAATGCAATTTAAACTCATACTTTGTTTAGATCTGTACAGTTCTGAACTGCGACAAATCGGTTGTGCTCACTTTTGTATGGAAGTTTGTCTGTAAAAATTAATAATTAAATTATACAAATGTCAGGATGCAACTTTTCATCCATCTATCTCTCTATTCATCCACATATCTCACCGTTGATCTCTCCTTCCATAATTTCTCTCTTCATCTATCTATTCATTATGCATCTCTCCAGTCATCCGTCCATCGGTATTGTTATTTATCCATAAATATCTCACTGTCTATGCATGTTTCCAGCCAGTTCTCCTTATATTTTTCCTTTCATGCACCCATGCATCTCTCCAGCATCTATCCATCTCTCTGTATGGCATGCATGGCATAGTAAATTTGCATGGCAGAAAAATATTTATTACATTAAAAAGCTTTTAGGAAGAGCTTACCTTTCCATATCTGTACAGTAGGCTTTCCACAGTGGAGCCGAAAAAAGCCACATTCTGCTCAAACATTTTGGCACTTTCCTATAAGAGACACAATGACATCATCATTATTTCTTCCAGTTTGAGTCAGACAATGTTACCAGACCACACAGGCTTAAAAGAGCTGTCAGAGGCAAAACGGTTGCCTGTAATGAAATGTCACTCACAGATCAAGGAACACTTGCACAACTTAATGAACACTGTGTGTAACACATTAGTTAGTGGATTATAATGCAGACGTACACATCTGTATTTATTTCAAGGTTAACAGTGTCCTTTAAAACACGTCCCACAGCAACATTAAGCATTAACACTTTACAAAGGAAAAAAACAAACTGCAACTGGTAAATGCAACAGTGAACCCTGATAAAAGATCTACGCTTGTATGTTTTCTCATTTGTGAGTTGTCACAAGTGTCCTAAATGCATAAATTAAATATATTAATAAATGAAAATTTGATTTTATAAGAATATTATAAACCCTGCACACAGGTACAAAAAAATGTGTAAACTAACTAACTAGTGCATACCTGGAACACTCCACAAGACCTGCTGTTTTGGAGATGCTCTGACTTAGCCATCTAGCCATCACAATAGGGCCCTTGTCAAAGTGGCTCAAATCCTTATGCTCACTAATTTTTCCTGCTTCCAGCACATCAACTTCAATACCTGACTGTTCACTTGCTGTTTAATATAGTTCACCCCAACCGGTCCCATTGTAATAAAATAACTAGAATTGAATGTTATCTACTTCACTTGTCAGTGGTGTTAATGTTATGGCTGATGGGTGTACATTTATCCAGACTTTTCTTTCATTTAGTCATTCTTCATCTTTGTACTTAATGCAGCCTTTTCTTTCTCTGGCCTCTGTGCATTTTCCCAGACTGTCCTGATTTAGGCATTTCGCTAAAAATGTCATAAAACATGTAACCATATTCAACACAACGACTTATTAATATATAGCCTGTGGACTTAAAAAGACCCACTGAGTAAAATACCCACAGGCTTCTACACACCACTCCACAATAAGCCTAAATACACTGAAAACATGTTATATGACACATTACATGATTAAAAAATTATGAAAAAATTGAATGAAAGTGTCCCACTTTTCCTAGAATGTGCAGCAAACACTGGACAGCACTTAAACCCAGTTTGTAAAACACTTTTACAACAGTTTTAAAATACATTTGGTAGTTTTTTGCTGGCAAAACAACCACTTTTAAAATCATAAAACAGAAGTTCTTGCTAATTTCCCCTCTATATGCATCTTTTTGTATGAGAAAAGTACACAGATTTGTCAGTCTACTAATCATGTGCTTGCCGAAACTGCTTTTACATTATGATCCCGTCTACCATGTCAATACCAGGTCAGTGGGAAAACAATACTGAAAGTGAAAGCGAGTGATTGTTTGTCATTGTGAACACAGCACAGCACTTTATCTGATGTTTCACTTTTGCTCTGCTCACCTTATAAAAAAGTTAATCAGAGCTGATTTTTCCACAATTCCCCTTAGCCCAAGTAGACTTGATCAAACAAGTCTGGTGTCTAAAATTTGTTACTTCTGCACTGAAGCTGCGAGGCTAATGTAACTGAGATTATGGGTAAACTGCATGTCTAAACACTATGACACTTGCTTCAAACATTGCCAAGTAATATCAAATTGCTCTTTGATTTCTGTGCTTTCTGTGGACAGTTTTATCTATTTAAATGGATAAAAGCACATAGGTTAATCAAAAGCCATCCTAAAGCCTGAATTATGTCTGTATTTTAGTCTGCTTACATAGATAAGAGTATGTCATTCCAAAAAAACACATAAGCAAGTCTATTTAAGATTACTTAACCTCTCGGCAAAGTTTAAGGCAAGTATGTAATGATTTAAACATCCAGTTTGCATTATGTAATAACGTTCTATTACTTGTTAGCTAGCTTCATTGCTCCAGCACTAATGTGAAGAAGTCTAGTCTCTATACAGTTGTTGCGTACTCATATGACTGATAATAAGAAAGCATGAGTGAATAGTTAGGGTTCAGTACCGTTAAACTAGGGTGCACCACTCCATCTTTGCCGGTCAGGCCGAGGTCAACGCTCTTTCCAAGAGATTCCTTTAGCTTCTTCCCCAAAATTTCAAACACCACACCAACATTTCCCTTCTTCATCTCCCTACAGGGGAAAACAGCACGAGCGCAGGTTTATCTCGCAGCATTCTTTCACGCTGAAAAGGCATGCGCTCATATTTACAGTTTATGCATACTTTATTTTTCCTGTTAGTATTTTGCCAGCATACTGCATTCCTGTGAGAGCGATGTACATCCTCAGGATCTCGTTGGTCCCCTAAAGGCAGAAAAAAAGATGAAAGATGTACAGATCAGCCACAGAATTATGATCACCTGCCTAATATTGTGTAGGTCCGCTCATGCTGCTAAAACAGTTCTGACTGTGGTGCATTTGTCGATCTGATACCTTTCTATCAGAGTTCCTATATGAGATTGGACCAGATAGACTAGCCTTCACTCCCCACATGCATCAATAAGCTTCGGGTGCCCATGACCTATGCCGTTTCAACAGTAGTCCTTCCTTTAATCACTTTTGGTAGGTACTAAGTATTGCATAACTGGAACACAAGGCCTATTGTTTTGAAGCTGCTCTGACTTAGTCACCTGGCCATCACAATAAGGCTCAGATCCTTACGCTCGCAGATTTTTCCTGTTTCCAGCACATTAACTTCAAGAACTGACTGTTCCCTTATTGATTAATACATTCCACTCACTGACAGATGTCACTGTAGTGAAATATCTAAACAGTCAGTGTTATTCACTTTACCTGTCAGTGGTGCTAATGTTATCAGTGTGTGTGTATATCATCTCAGCATTAATCTGCACAGTCCCAGGTTTATACCTAAACTTGCTTCAAACAGTGTCAAAAAATACTGGGAAAAAAAATCGTATGCCCTCTAGTGGTCAAAGTGTGGGATAAGGTTTGAAGTATTAAAAAAAAACCTTGCATCTCCAAAATGTTAACTATAAAGGAAACGGAATAATCAGTCTAAGGACGTGTGGCAATGTAAAAAGACTTCTTCCAGATACCTCAAATATCTGCAATATCCTGCAGTCTCTAAGGTAGCGCTCGAACGGAAAATTCTTAGTGTATCCCACTCCTCCAAGCACTTGCAGTGCCTCACTTGCACATACCCAGCCAGCTTCAGAGCTGAACACCTGCAAACAGAAGGAAAAATGTCATTATATATACAGTTCAGTTACACGCTACCATTCAACTTCTATTTCTTTCCATGAATCTTAGTCAAAATCTCTGTTAGTCACTGCCAGTTCACAAATTTTGCACTATATAGTGAACAGGCCATAGAAGCAGACATATTCTATACCTTCTCTATTATATGATACCAGCAAGTCTAAAAGAAAGATGCTCCAATCAATCAATCTATGTTTTAATGAAGCATCACAGAATGGATAACTGATGACAAATGGCTGATATGGTATGTCCTAAAGAAAAAACAGCAGTGCATTAAAGGTTAAACTGTGGCAAAGTAATGCTACCTTCACCATAGCTGCCTCCACAGAGCAGTCTGGAACTCCAGGCCGGTCCATCATCCCTGCGGTCAGGTACGCCATGCTCTCCATCACAAAGGCATTCTGGGCCATGATGGCAAACTTCTCCTGCAACAAAAACAACAAATCAATACATTTAATTTCTAATTCCTAATTCCTAATAGGGGTGTAAATCTTATTACTTACAATAGGTTTTGCTTACAGTTCTTTAGGAAAGAGTTTAGTGCATCAGTTTCACCATTCATTTTATTATTTTAATACAGGTCAGAATAATGTTAAAAAACTGAATATGCTGAATGAAAATGAAGGAACTACTTATACCAGAAGTGGAATATAGACAATAATTTTATATTATATTACTTGCATTTTACTCAAACACGTTTTCAATGATAAACTAACACTAAAATTCCAGCTGAATGTACCTGAATCATTCCAAAGTCTGCAAGTTTTCTGTTGAACTGTTTCCTTGTGCCCGCATATTCTGACGCCATCTCTGGAAAACAATGACAATCATATGTGTTTCATGCCCACATCTTTTTTCCCTCATTCATTTTTGTCTGCTTCATGTGTTCAGTACCAATCAGTGTCTTGATCATGCCTGCACTTGCACTGCCCATACTGAACCTTCCACTGTTCAGGATATTCATTGCAATCTGTAGAGACAAAAGCACAAACCATAGACATATTAAAGCATATACATACAGCTCAATGCCCAACACAGCAACGTCAAATTGTCCTATTCATTCTTTAACCACAAACAAGTCTATTTGTAGCAAGTGCTTCAACGTTAAGTAGCTTTACAGAAAATCTAGTTTGGGGCAGCCACAAAACAGGATTTGAACAGACTGCAATGAACAGTGAGCAGAAAAAAATATTAATGTCCCTCTCCCACCCTTCAAGAACTGTAGAACTAAAAAACAAGCACAGAAAATCTTCACAGGTATCTCACACCCTGGCTACAACCTCTTTCAACTCCTTCCCCCTGGCAGATGCTACAGGACCCCGTACACCAAGAGTGACAGACCAGTTTCTTCTACCAGGCCATTACTCTCATAAACAGCTGATCAGTTCCCATCAACTTCTTATTAAATCTGTACACTGCCTGTATATTGTATACATTATTCTACATATTGTATACATTGTACTGTCTTTTGTACATAGTATAGTCTACTGTAGTATGTACTTTATATTGTAAAGTCCATTGTATAGTGCGTATCATCACTATTGTGTACTGTATTGTATAGAACTGTCTGAGACACCATTGGTCAGAACCAAATTATTTGTGTTATAACATACCTGGACAATAAAGGGAATTATGATTCTAATTCTAATGCAAAAATTCCCATTCAACCTACTGGAAAAGTCCTGTTTTTGTCATAATGTCAATAAGGACAGGAAGAATATTTTTTGGCAACGAGGGAAGGCGTGCCCACGTGAATACACAAAGAAACCATGCAAAATTTTATTAGGGGTGAAAGCAATGAATTAAAACTGCTCCCATTAGTGTAAGGATTTACTGTAAGGGTTTGTTTTTTGGGTTTGGGGGGGGGGGGGGGGGGGGGGGGTATTTGTGCTTTTTTTGAGTATTTTTGCAAATATGGCATTTTCTCTTACTTAAGTATGCATTACACTGTGATCTAACAAACTTATAAATAATAATTTACTACTAAATTCTTTTAGTGTTAAACCTGTAAACTGAGCACCCTTGCCTTGCGCTATAGTCTGTTCTTTTTCATTTAGTTCTTATGGTTTTACCTCAGTATGACGTATGAACATAAGAAATATGTTCCATCTGCCAAGATAAAATGCATTTCTTCATTATTAGTTTATTTTTATTCTGCCATAATTAGCAGCAGCCTACGCTACAAGAATGCCTTAAGCATCTGTCAAGAATCACAGACTGATTCAGCAGGCAACATAGGATTGATGTGGTTTTAGAAGGGAAAAAGTATGCCCAGATGCAAAGGATTCCCTTAATTGGTGCGGACCACCATAAAAAATGTGTTTCCCCTACGTATGAACTGAACCATTTTCAATGAACCATAGTTCACGGAGTATTCGAACCTTTCAAAACAGACCAAACTATGAATCAGATGAATTGCTACTAAGCTATTCAGAATAGCTCATTACACCCATACAAATTGAAAAAATTTAATTAATGCCACATTAAATGCAGGCATTTCTGACAGAAAATGTTTTATTGGATTTTTGCCATTAATCTCACAATAGTAGCTATTAAAAGAAACATTAAGCATGGATTGATCATTTTATTTCAATGTCTAGAAAATGCCCATTAAGGTCCATGTTATGGAGTTACCTTAAATCCACCGCCAACTTCACCAATCACATTTTCTACTGGCACCTTTGTGTCTTCAAATGTCACCTCACAGGCTACAAGGAAACAAAAAAATATTAAAGCAAAAGTACATATTAATAAACAAAAGAAAAAAATATAGTAGCAGTATCATCATATCTTGAATGATCTCTCTAGTTCAAAATAGTCAAAAACTGCAATGAAAAATTAGTACAATAATCCTGTAGCATCAACTCTAGAATACATAACCATACATATGCGTAACAGACAGAAGCATCCATTAATCTATTCCAAAACATATTCTACCCCATCCATATAGCTGAAAATGGGCAACACAGTAAGCAAACAACAGCCTAATAAAACTTAAAACTTAAAATATTAATTTACCTATTATGTTAACTAATGTAAGTAAGTCAAGATTATTGATAAAGCACCTTTCACAGACAAGAGTCACAAAGTGCTGTGCAGTAATAAAATACATAAAATTACAGGTATAACATGCAAATATACTAAAGTAAGACAGTATGAATAAGAGTAAGAAAAAAGATAAAAACAAAATTAAGAAAAAAAAATTAAGAAGAAGAAGAATACACAAGACATGAAGTTGTGTGGATACAGGCAACATGAAATGTGTAAACTCACTATTGGAGCCTCTGATGCCCAGTTTGTCCTCTGGTTTGCCGCAAGTCACACCCCCAAATGCTTTTTCTACAATGAAGGCTGTAATTTTGTCTCTCTTTTGTCCGTCCTTGTCCATCACCTCTGTTCTGGCAAACACGGTCATAATGTCTGCCATCCCGCCATTGGAAATCCAGATCTTAGGAACAAAACACCAATATAGTCACGTTTGTAAGCTCACCTACATACTTTGAGCTCTTCCTACATTTTAGGTCCACTATATACAGGCTGTAGCCCACCAGCTGATGCTCCGCTGGTCACTGGCCAGTTTAGTAGTAGTGATACTAATATAAAAGTGGTACAGTAGTGTGTGTATGTGTGTGTGTGTTGCTGATGGCCTTTTGTACATATCAGTGTCACCGATTTTTGAGAGTGGTCTACCACTTTTACAGCCAAAGGGTTAATCTGTGGTCCTCAACTAGATTGGGGCTTTAGGGCAGAGGTTTCTAATCAGATTTGTAGGGTTACTGTTTATCTATTCTATTGGCTGTTCTGCCTTAGCTGCACTATGGGTGGCTGAGCATAACAGACACCTTGGAGCCATTAAGCAAGAAGTGTTTCCCATCCTCTGACAATGTAGCCCGGGCTTGAATAGAGGCAGCATCACTCCCACTAAAACAGAAAAGACAGGTTGTGACATTCAGGATCATGATGGGTCACACAGTATGCATTAGTATCAATGGTCAGTACTGGTAGAGTTACCACACCTCCCAGGCTCAGTCAGACAGAAGGCAGCTATATGCTCTCCTGAAGCCAGTCGAGGCAAATATTTCACTTTCTGCTCTTCAGTTCCAGCCATCAGGATTCCCTAAGACACCAGTTACGCAAGTAAAAGAGCACTTTCAATGTGACCAGTCCATAAATCAATAATTTGGGGGAATTTTTTTTAATACATTTATAGTATTCTCTTTCTAACTCAAATATAACTGATCAGTCAAGTAATGGAAGCCTTGTATTTTAATGCACCACAAAATGGAACGATTTACTAATTACATTTTTAAACAGAGAACATCAGTAAATGTTTTTAAGAAGTAGTTAAAACATTATGTTTAGTTTTAGGAGTTTATTGCTACTTAATAGCTTTTAGCTACATTACCAACCATTCAAATCTTTAGCTTCAATCGATCAATTCATAAGCCTTCAAGCTTCATTACATAACACTGTTTAAAGCTTTGGCATTGTATGTACAAGCAGATTTTAAGTTCAGTAAAAGCTCTTTGTAACTAAAGAATGATCCCACCACAGGAACAAGTGAGATCATTTGTATTACGTGCATTTAACACAGCTAAGATGTACAAAAGCAAACTTTAGACAACAACCATGCCTTGGATGATCAACAACCTTGGGGTAATGGGGAGATTGTGTTTTTTTTTTAAACAAAGTAGGAATTTAATTCTTTTAATAACATGATTTTATACATGGTTATTTACCTTCAAACCAATGGCTTGATGTGCTGCAAGTGTGACAGCAATAGCTCCATCCTTGGATGTAATCTCCCCTAACCTGGCGTACATTGTATTTGACAGGCCAAGGCCACCTACAGACAAAAAGAAAACAACTTAGCAACTTTAAATCTTACTAGAATTCTCAAATCACCTCTGGCTAAAGACTAATCCTACTATGGTGTATAAGAAAGTGCGTGAAACTTGAGAATTAATCTGCTGTGTCTTACATAAGGACAATAGACAACATGGCTCCATTTGTATTTGAATGCATTTATTTTAATTAATTCCTTTGTTTTTGTATTCATATATAATCCTTTTCCTTACAACAGGGTAGACAGCATAAAAGTAAAAGTGAAAGTGACTATTTATCACTGTGAACACACTCAAGCACCACAACGGAATGCGACCTCTGCATTTAACCCATCACATGTGCACACGTGGAGCAGCGGGCAGCTATTAATAGGTCCCTGGAAGCAGTGTAATGGGACGGTACCTTGCTCAAGGGTACCTCAGTGGTGCCCAGGCTGGGACTTCAGGTCCCAAGAGCAATGTCCTAACCACTAGGCCACCACTGCCCATATATATATATATATATATATATATATATAATTGCAAGGCAACAGGGGAACTAAGCAAAACTAGGTTTAGTCTAGCAAAACACACTAATTTTGTGGTCACAGTATATCACATCATGGTTTCACAGAATACAGTACTTTACAATTGTTATTGCTTTTCTCAGTTATAATGACCCTTAAGAGAATGAAAACGCCTTATTATTGCTAAAACCTGAAGCAACTTTTAAATGGACGTTTGTATAAAAACATACCCACACATTCCCATTTATAAATAATAAAGCTGTTATGGACTATTATTACTCAGGCACTAATGTAAAATACAGTTGTACAGTTGTAGTTGGCTGAAATGGAGCTCTTCTGAATTAATTGTTTCTAACTGCAGCTAAAGATTATGTTTGTTATAATGAGTATGAATTCATCTGGTGATTATTTTCTTCATTCATTAGAATTTTTTGAAAACAGTGAGAAATGCCATCACCAGTGCTGTAAAGAATTAGCAGAACAGTTGTCAGTTTACTGAAGGTCTGTGACAGCACATCTAGACTGAAGTTGTCTGTGCTCTGTACCTTTAACTCTTGCACACAAACACTTATGTCAGCTCCCCACTTATGAGAAGTAGTTTGTTTCCTTATGGGGTCGAATTGAGGTCAGCGTTTGTAGGTAACAAAGCAAGGCAATAATTTTGCAGCAAATTATTTTGATTGTGCATTTCATGATCAAATTTGAAATGTTGTCATGATTTTAATCAGGGATTTAAGTTATAACCAAGCAAATATTTTCATCTGCATGGAGGCGTGGTGTTCTCGAAGATGGGTGGAAATGTTTGATGTTTTTCGTCCTTCAACAGCCACTTCACGTTCACACTTTTTCAAACTGGATATCCATCCTCAAGGACAACACACATTTATTTTTGGGGCATTCAAATTAATCCCATGCAGATGACTTTCTGGTGTGGCTCATCTCTACAATTTTCTCCATTGCGTGCGCGAGTGTGTGGCACCAATTGGCAAAATTAACAAGGTTGAGGAGGAAAGAAGATGGGCATGCACACACTAGGCTTATCTTACCATACTCCTCAGGTATTTGGATTCCAAAGAGCCCAAGTGATTTCAGTCCATCCAGGGTTTCAGGAGGGATCTTGGCTTCATCATCAATTTTCTTAGAATCAACTAAAATATTAACATGTGAAATGTAAAATTACAAGCATGGATTTGCTTGTTATGTCCACATGAATGGAAACTAGAGCATAGGTCACTATGAGCATAGGGTAAAACAGCAAATGCCATGATAATGAAATGGAGTCGGTAAGGGTTCAATAAGATCACTAGTCACTTCACTCACCATCTTCAGTAAAAAACTTCTCTACTGGGGACACAAACTGATTGATCTCTTGTAATTCTTCATTACTAATTTCTGGATAGGGAAAGACTTCAGTCTATAGAAAGAAAGAGTGAAAGAGAAAGAAAGTAGGGCCAGACAATATAATAATAAATTACATCATCATAGTATGTTACAGTAAGAATTTTGAGCACATTGTTACTTAATGAGTACTGACCAACTATAGGATTACAAACAGAGTGTAATTAGTTGTTTAAGTTAATGTAGTGCATCCGTGTAGTGCAGGGTGTTTAAAAGACTCAACAGAATCCACTGCACTAAAACATTAGATTTTTTTTTTAGGTGAAACCAGTTGTATTATTTAGTGTTCAATCCAGCTTGTCCTAAAGAATGAATAACATATTTTTGCAAGATTGTCCACCTTTAACCTTTCACATCAAATGAATAAATAAGAGCATAGCAAAAAAGAAAGAACAGTAGAGATTAAAATGTATATTGTGTAAAGATTGTAAATATGTGTTTAAGAAAACCTTGTGCCATACTGACTCATTTTACAGATACACTGATTGAGAATGTCCTTTTCAAGCTGCTGAAACAGCTCTGACTCTGGTTCACTGTGGATCACTTTCCATCAGTCAGCATTTACTTTTAAAAGCACTGTAGCTCTGCTGTGGGCTCCTCTCTATGGATCACTGTTAGTAGGTGCTAACTACTGCATACCTGGAACACTTCACAAGACCTGCCGTTTTGGAGATGCTCATCAGACCATCACAATTAGGAACTTTTCATAATGGCTCATTTTTCCTGCTTACAGCACATCAATTTCAAGAACTGACTGTTCAGCCAACTGCTATTATTCATTATTCACAATAAGATTAGATTCACAGTGATGATGCTGCCCACCAAAGCATAGAGATTTACTTTATGTAAATACTGAGCAACGCAACATGACGACAGCCAATAGGAGTGAACACAGTGCCAATAGGTGAGTTCTGTAACCTGATAACCACAGAATATGAACGCCCCCCTCCAAAAACCGGTTCTTCTTTTAGTACTGACACTTTATGCTAAAGAAATATATATATGGGATTAACAGACAGAAAGTAAATTCACTTTTACTGTTTAGTTTATTTAATGATTTTAAACTGACACTGTAATTGTAAACAAAAGACACTAATTATCTAAGGTTGTACATAATAACAATGACATTAAAGATATTTATATAGACGGAAAACACTATTTTACCGATTAAATGTTGATAAACATGAAACGCAATATCCCGTGTATTCCGCGTGATACCGGTACAGAGAATATATTGTGCACCCGAAGAAGACCGTGATTAAGAGTTATCATACACCACTTCTACAAAAAAAAATAAGAACAAGTTGAAAACTGAAGGCGTTATGACACGTGTGGTGGGTAAAGTTTTGTTCACAATGACAAATAAGTCACTTTCTTCTTCTTTCAAACTGCACATTACACCTACAAGGTTAGAGGGTGGAGCTACGAGTGAGGTGTTTCCAGTGGTCTACCCCTGTGCCTGTGTGCGCTGTGTGAGGGAGGGTCGAGCTGCTAAATCTGTACTGTACTTTACCTTGTTCACTTTCCCCAGAAACAGATCTTTGGCATAAGCTAAACTCCTCGCACTCGTCCTCAGGCAACGTTGTGTTTCGAATGGAGCTGCTAACCGTCGTGCTGGAGAGGCGAGCAAACATTTCCCCAGCTTTACTGACCTGGACAAAAGTGACATTTTACTAAAATTCATCGTGTCCCGCGTTCTCCCTTCAAGCTCTCGGCCGTCGCCTTTCACCCGTTTACGTCGCACTCGGATGACAAAACGATGCAGTTCATGTGTTAACCCCTAGAGGGCAACATTGCGAAAGGACAGTCAACCGCAAACCAGCCCAGTATAATAGAATAAGATAATTATATATATATATATATATGATGCACTTAGTTTTGTATAATTTAAAATTGTATTATTCACTGAAAGGACCAGAACAAGAAAATATTTTTTCATTTTTTTCTTTGACAGCAACAATAATACAACAATAATATGAAACAGAAGTAAATAATGAAAAAAAGCAATTAAATAAAAAAAATAATAATTAGAGGGTGATGCCCCTTTTATTTTTTATTTTCTAACCAATTTTGAAATGTTCCCTGGATAAATGTCTTTTTATGGTGAGTTAATCTAATGTTTTGACACCAAGTTAATGTGATTTATGTATTTATATAACTGTTCAAGTAAAGGTGAAATTAATTAGGTTTAAGTGAGATTTTATTTTGAAGTGAAAATATAGAGTGAAACTTAAGGGACAAAAGGCCCCAGACAAGAGGCTTAATACACCTTTTTAGCATACTGAGCCAAAATATATTTGGTATAAAGCAATAAAATAGTTCACTGCAATTTCATTGGCTTAGTGGCATTGGTGCTGTGTTTGTATTTGTATTATTTTGAGTTTAGAAAATAACATTTAGCACATGTATTCTTTACAAATTAGAATCAAATGAGAAATTAATAGATAATAATACTTTCCCTCAAACTCAGATAATGTATTATGTAATATATAGGCTTTTTCTTAAATAGGGGGTCAGTTTGCCCCCACTTTTGTGTACAAAATATACATTAATTTCAAGATATCCTAAGATTTAAAAATATAGTATAAATATACAATGTATGATACATCTACAGATACATGTAAGATATGCAGTGAATGTTGAAGATGCTCTACCCATCATCGACACCTCCTACCATAAGCACTGCATCCATAAGGCCATCAGCATTGTGGCTAACCATCTTCTACCAATCCCATGGACTTTGCTGCCTGGTAAAAGGTACAGGAGCATCCTTTCTTCATCACCAGACTGTTATGGCTTCTTCCCGTAGGTGGTCACGTTACACACTGTTACCCCCCAGCAATCACCTGGAGACCCTTACAGCATCCACCCTAGACTGATTACACAAACCTAACCATTTTGCCTTCTGTACTGTTTATGGTTTACAGTGTTTCAGACTAGTTCTTCTACTCATGTGCTGCTTTGTCACTCATCCATATTTTGGTGCTTATGCATATATTGTTTCATTTAAACAAAGACCACTTGAATTACACTGAGAACCTTAAACCTGTTCTGCTCTGATTGGTCAGATCTCATTATAGCTCAACAGAGTTTAAAGCTTAACCTTTGGCCTGACCTCTACTGCTTATCCACTAGTTTACAACATTGGTCCTGGACGCTTCATGATTTGCATATTTTAGTGTTTTTCATGCTCCCAACACATCTGATGCAACTATCTAATTAATAATTTTTTTCCTGAGGAACACTGAGTGTGTTTGAGCAGGCAAATCCACTGGTAGTGTATAGAAACTGATGCCAGTCAGTACTGCAGTTTTCAATGGGGAGCAGCTGACGTCAATAGTTTCTGAGAAGTCTGGATGATGCAATTCTACAGTGCATGGTGCAAATAACTGTACTGCTTGTAGGATCTGTCCAGCAGTTTTTGTGAATGTGCTGAAGGACATATAACACATCCCAAGCCATCATTATTAGCTGGTTGTGTAAAATAAACCATAGAAATAGACATCAGCAAACACAACATGGCAAAATCATACCTGTTCAAAATCTTTTTAAGTATTACAAAAATGGTTATTATATATAATAATGATATACTTGTTTTTGTCATTATTATTTAGCAATAGAAAAGGCATAAACTCAAACAATAAAAAATTAATAAGGTTATGAATAAAACAAACAAATAAAAAGCAAATAAAAATATACATAAAACAATGAATACATGAAAAACAAAGTTTATGCCTTGTACAAGTAAAGTTGCCAGTACTTTTAATTAACACTTGTGGTGAATTCTTTTTTAGCAAAGGTATAATTTATAATGATAATAATAATAATGCCATATATTAGAAGCTTTTACTTTAGATTACAGCAGTCTATAGAGTCACAGCTTTATCACCTCATTTTCTGTACTGTCTTAGAAAAATGTTTATTTTAATGCTGTAAAATGGCTGTTGAGTTTATGTTTAAAAGAACAGAAAATTCTGAAGATGGGTTGGAGGGGACCTTTTAAAGGCCCATAAGGTTACCTGAAGACACGCAGAAATGATTGGAAGCTTCTTTCAGTTGATCATCTTATGCCTCACCTGCCTATTTCAGCAGCTTTGGAAGGTCATTCCTGGGGGTAAGAAAAGTGTCAGCTGTTGACCAAAAAGCTTGCGTAGAGACAAGGACATGTCTTGAATTTGATGCAGGTGTAGTCACCCTCTTTTGTAGAATTTAACTAAATGATCTGCAGCTGAAATATTAGCTTAAAGTTATGTAATGTAATTATTTTCCCAAATGGTTATGATGCTGTAAAATGTAAATGAAAACAAAAGCAATAATTTAAAAATCATGTTAACCCATATTTAACCAAAAATTTTATGAAAATATATACAATTGTATAACTGAAAAATGTGTCCTATTTGTATGTTCTATTTAAATCTTGTTCCATGCAAAAGTAGTGTTTTCACTTGAAAAGCGATAAAATGTTCCATACCACTTCAAACGTTCTTCCTAAAATTCAAAATTCTTTTAGAACTGATTTTAAAGTCCTTCTACTTATCTACAAAGCACCTTTATACATCAGCAATTCTATGTTATTTTATATCCCTTCACAAGCCCTAAGGCCCTCTATTGCTGGGCTTTTGAACATACCAAAAGTCTCCAGAAACAAAACTGGGGAAGCTGCCTTCATCCACTATGCCCCATCTATGGAACACTACCACAAAGTACTAGAGAGGTGGGCTCAGTGACAACTAAAAAGTATATTTAATCATAGAAAATTATCCATTCTTTTAAATATTTTTTATTATATTTCCCTGTTTTGCACCCCTTGGATTGTTCATAATTTTTTTTGTGTGGTCTATTTATTACTATAATTTTTTTAGTTTCTTCTGTTGAGCATGGAACCTTGCATGAAAAGTGCTTAAGTGTTAATATTACTATTATTATTATTATAAAAATCAGTTTTCTATCACATTAGCCCTTTAACATTTGCATTGAAGCCCAGATACCAATGTTGGATGGACACCAAAATGGGTTATTTCATAAAGACAAGTAACCAAGCTATAAATCTGACAGTATAGTTTTATTTCATGTTCTTCACATGGTCACAGTTATAGATTTTACATCAACAGGGTCTCGTAATCTACTTAGAAACAGAATGCATATTAAAATGAAAAATCCTCCTCTTCTTGTCTGGTAATTATAAAATAGGCTGCAGTGTGTATGTGTGTGGGGCAGAATGTGGTGTCTCAGCACAAACATGAGAAGTTAGTGGAAATCATGTAACAGTCGGCTTGTAGTAGCTACAGAAGAGGATGCTAGGCCAAATTGAATGCATTTTGGTAGCAGAAGAATGTAAATAATTCTTAAAGAAGAGCGGAGGAATGCACCTTTAATGTAACAGATGACAATAATTACTTATAATATACACAATATTTACAAACGTTTATTAGCCCCACCCCCCATCCATTCCCTTTTTAAATCCACTTTTCCTTGAGATATGCTCTTCAGCTCTAGTCATTTCTTCACACTGTTTTTGTCATATGTACAGCAATTGTCTTCATCAGACACACACATACACACACAAGTGCAATGATGAGGTCTTTTTTTCATGTTCTTTTCCAATGGGTAAACAAGTAGAATACATGCTGATTTGCCGTAAAACAGCATTAAGTGTAATAGGAAGCCGACGTGTTGAAAAACCAAACAAAAACAAAAGAAAACAACAGAACAGGCAAAAAATGATGAAACAAAGAGAAAGTACATTTAATTTAGCTCACAGTTCAAACCAGAGGTGACAAGAATCGACTACATGCAGTTTTTTTATGGGTATCGGACCGAACCACCATATAAATGCATGTGAAATGGACGCGAAACTGAAATACTTCCATAAACTGTTGAAAGGGAACAGAAAGAATGTACAGAGACACTCGCTTGATGTATTTTTGCTTTCTTTTTTTTGTCCCAGAATGAATTTATTTTAGGACTCTTTATAATCTTTATAATCTGAGGTATAATCTGTTGTATTATAATCCTTACATGTGTTTTGTGACATGGCTTAAGAAATATAACTTGTACCAAAAGAAAAACAAAGTTGCTCAAAGTGTGCAAATACAAACCTAACCCAAATCTAAGAGCAACCCTCTAAATTAGCTCCAGCAACAATATTAATATTAATAATAATAGTAACAGAGCGTGATTTGTGCTTTGCTTTAATCACATCTCGCGCTGATGACCACCACTGATGATCTCAAGTTCTTCTACTTCATATTTAAACTAGAGTAGGATAAGAGAACTTACTATACAGTAGTTGACAAGCATGGTGTGATTTAAAGCCTAAAATATGCAGTGTGTACTTTGCTCTACAGCTGCTTTTCTATTCATGTCGTCTAGCTGAATCTCTTCTGGTACAAAATGTGACAGACGGACGTCCATAGCAACAGATCTGCATGAAGAGAGTTCTACATACTTTTAATGTGTATTGTCACTTAATTTTCAACAACAGTCAACTGCAACACTGATAATAATATTTCCGGGAATATACAATATTTAGAGAATATCCTTACAATATAATGTTACATGCAAGAGTACTTTTAGGTTGATATTCCTCACTGCAAGTCGCTAGAACAGAGAGACGGACGAAAAAACACTGGGGGTCCACTTTCAGGGGGTGGGTTTGGGTGGGGCATTGGGGTGTCAAGAATTAAAGACAAAGACAGTTATGATAATAATAAAAAGAAAAACCAGCCACTAGATCGCAACTGTTCATATACAAAACATACATATTGCACATGATTAGTACAAAAGAGAGAAAAACAACAAACAAAACCAAACCAAGAAAAAAACAGAAGAAGAATGGGACAAATAGAAAAGAAAACGCTTGCAAACCAAATCTCTTCACTGCCGATACTGGTCTTGGGATCAGTAAATTCAAACCATAGTTACTGTACATGAACAAATACATACAAAATGACGCAAATGCTAATCTCTGAGCTAAAACAGCATCAGTCAAATCTCATCCTGACCGCTCCCTTCTACTATACACAGCACACAGCTTAAAGAAAAGGTAGAAAAGGTCAACAAAAGTTGAGATATGTGTGGAAAAATACGGTTAAAGCCTCTGCTCTTTCTTCTGCAGCTCCACCTCACTCTCAGCATATTGGTTAACCGTGTTTATGAGCAAGTGAAAGGCATTTGTTAAAAAAAAGAAAAACTCCCAAGGATAAGTAGCAAGTCTGTTTGGGTCTGTGCTGCCCGAAGACACACTAGGAACAGCACACACATATACGCCTGCCAAACGGGACACACTCACTTACCCCACTGAGAAAAAATGAGCATCACATCACAGCAAAAAAAAGAAGCAAACTGTGGGGGTGTGGGAGTTGGGGGGGAGTTCTGTTTAGCCTCCCAAACATATCTTTTACGACCCCTTGAGCAAAACATGTTATTTCCAAAATAGCCTTCTTCATCAAATCATCTCTACCATCTGTAATGTACAGTTTATTTCAAATTGTTTTTATTTGTCTATAAAAAAATAGTTAAAAAAATAAAACCGTGGTACACTAGTGGCCAGGACTGACCAGTCGAGGCCTGAGGAGGATCTGATCGTTTGCTCAGAAATCAGCTAGCTTTCCCTAACCCTCCCCGCCCCTTCCCTCCTCTTGTTTTCCTTCCTCCTGATTGATTAGTTGTACTTGGTGCATTAAACACAGTTCTGCCGGACCGGAAGATTTCGTTATGTGCATTCCGGAATCTTCCGAAGAGTTTCAAAGGCAACCAGAGAAAATTCCAGGTCATTCAACTTGCCCACCTAATCAAATGCATTGGACTGAGTTGTATCATAGCAAATCTAGGTCATTCTACTTCAAGAGTATAATACTGAGATTTTTAGCTGACGCATTTTGTTCTATAACAATACTAATAACTTGATGATATTATTATTATTATTATTAATATTATTATTATTATTTTACAAAATACTATATGCACAACATACACAAAGCATTTTTTGACTAACTCAGTTACTGCTTCTTAATAATTGGCACATTAAAGACCGCTAACTATATCACAGAGAATCGTGGTCTACAGCTACATTAAATACTTGAACACCTTTGTGACCAACTTCATGGCTAGGTTGTTGTTGACCATCTAAACCACACTGCTTGGAGGCTTATCCACTCTACCAAGACTTTCTGTGTCTGCAAATTAGTGTAAAGCAGGATATTTTATAATGCTTCAAAAGCAATTAAATACAGGATAAAACAGTAGCCATGGTCTTTGTGCATGCGTTTGTTTCCATGTTGGGTTTCAGTGAGGGTCTGGACACATATCCAGGCATTAAAAGTCCAAAAAAGGGAGTGTAGATCAACTCTTGGGAGGGAAAAAACTGCTTTGCCTGGAGTGTACATCTCAAGCAGTGACTGATCAATGAAAAGTGTGGAGATAGATGGAGATGGAAACCCAAAACCAACAAGGAGGGTCTAGCAGCCCTCTAAAATTCCTGGAAGAGAAGGCCAGTGCTAGTGATAATGCTAATGCTACACAGTGTGCCCCTTTGTCTCGCTCTCTTTTTTGTTCCAAAGGAGAGAGGCTCTAAATGAAAATGAAAATGAGTCACATTGCCTTTTTGCTTTGTTCTCATTCCCTGGTCGGTTCCATCCACACAGTCTATTGCAAAAATGTACAATCTTTCAAATGCCAGCTAGACAGGAAGTCTGCTGAAGTTGCCACCATGCTCCCTGCCATTGACAATCTCAGGTCCATTGAGACTAATAAAGTTCCATAGGGGTCCAGGGAATTCCACAGAATTCCACAGAGACCCAAAGAGAACAATAAAACCCATAGGATCTCATGGAATCCCTTAGACACCAACAGAATCCCACAGAGACCCACAGATATCCATAGAATTCCTTAGAATTCCAAAGAATCCCACAGACACTCGCAGAATCTCAGAGATCCACAGAAACAAAGAGATACCCATAAAATCCCGTAGAATCCCATGAAGACCCAGGATATAACGAAGAACCCACAGAAACCCAAAGAGATCCATAGAATTCCATAGAATCCCATAGAGATTCATAGAATCCCTTAAAGACCCACAGAATCCCACAGAATACCATAGAGTTCCACAGACTTCCATAGAATCCCACAGAATCCCACTGAGTTCCGTTGAGTCCTAAAAATTTTTGCCTCACACCACTGTGCTGATGCCACTGTGTTTGGGCTTGGCACTGCCAGCAGGGGGTGCAGGCGGTGGAGCTTGGGCATGGTGGTGCTGGGCATGCTGGGAATGCTGGGAGTGTGGCCCATGGGCATGTGGCCCATGCGAATGGCCTGATGGTGGGTGGTACTGGTGCTGAATGTGTGATGGAGGATGGTAGTGGTGATGGTGGTGGTACGGAGGTGGATTTTGCTGCAAGTGGCAGAACTGGGCGTGGTGGGGGTGGATCTGAGCCTGAGTCTCTGTGATGTTTTCACGAGCTGTGTGATGTAGATTGGTTGGGTGGGGTGTGTGGGAGATGAGGGTGGGGTGGGATGGATGAGGAGGCTGAGGAGGCAGGGAAGGAGATTTGCCCCGCTTGGTGCCGAAGAGTGACCCCAGCAGAGAAGAGGAGGAGCTGGGGATGGACTGCTGGCGAGATGGACAGTCTCGGCTGGAGGCGGCCCTGCGCCGCATATGGGGGCTGCTAATGATGGAGCCCTGTAGGGGAGATGGACACAGAGTTACATCAGACCAAAGAAAAACCCTACTGCAATATGCTGCACATCACTAAATCCATAGCCTAGAGCTCAAAAAAGCAATACCAGACCCAGGGAGCCAAAGCACTTTGTGTTTACTGGTTTGACCAATTTTACTCATTAAAGGAAAAGTTCAACAAAATTAATCCAATGTGTTAACAAACAATACCTTTAAGGCCTTGGCAATTAGCTGATAAGCTAAAAGAGACATGCTAAATCAAAGAAAATACTAAACTCTGCAGTGCTGTGGTCCCCAGGACTGAAGTCGGACACTTGACTAGAAAACTGCAGCTTGAAAATTCTTTGTAGTGCAGACTACATAAAAGTCTAAATACATATACTCTGACACTACATGTCCAAAAGTTGTAGACACCTGCTTATCCAATATTTCTTCGGAGGGTAGTAATCTGGATTTTGTCCCCCATTTGCTGCAGTTAACAGCTTCTACTCTTCTGTGAAGGTTCTACACTAGTTTTTGGATCACTGCTATGAGGAGTTGACTGCATTCAGTCACAAGCGTATTAGTGAAGTCAGATTCTGATCTTGGTATATTAGTTCTGGCTCACAAATGCCATTCCAACTCATACCAAAGGTCCTGGATGATGCTCCTTCACTCCAGAGAATGTAGTTCCACTCCCCACACCTTAGTGCTGTGGCTTAATGTTCAACCAGTTACACCTTTTTATTGGGCATGGTGACCTTAAGCTTCAGAGCATCCCATTCTATTTTATTAGCTATTCTACTGAAGTCATACAAGCTGTGTGTGCAACTGAACACATGCGACTGCAACCTTAAAGCAGCTGATTTCACTTATTAAAAGGGGCTGCCTGGATACATTTGGACATATAGCGTTTGAGCATTATTTGTCCTGGACAGAAAATGTATTATACTAGAAAATATTCTTAACTGTGTGCTTAGTTACAGTTGCTAAAACCAAAATTCATCATCAGTGCATTTAAAAAAAAAAAGTTTTCACATTTTTCACCTCTGCAAAACATTACATTTTGTAACATTACAACATTCAGGAAACACTGAAAACACATCTGCACTAACAGTCCTTTAGCTGTCAGGGTCACTGTCTGGAACAGAGTGAATATTGGACGGCCATGCATACCATGCAAAAGCTTGAACAGGCAAGATCAAGTTAGTGAACAGAAAATATTAATGAAGTACTGTTCTTCAATGATGCACTAGCATGAGGGCACCTCTGTTCTTTGTGCAGTTCAAATGGTAAAATGACACATTTTAAAGGGTTTAAACCACTCATATTGCTAACAATTACTGAACCTGTCCACTAAGATTCACATTACTCATTGGTCTTAATCAATGAAAGGTAAAATATTGCTACTCCTGTATTTTTCAATGCTGTGTGCTTAATATAGCGAGTAAAAAGAGGTGCTTTGTGCTGAAGAGGAAAAGGGGCATAGGGTCAAGGCTGGAGAGGAAATGGAGGGATTATTTCCATTCAATGTCAAAGCAAACTTGTATTCACTTGCACTACAGCTACAAGTGATATGAGATCAAACTGTACTGCAGACAACAGAAGCATGCCAATCCAGCATGCTCAGAAACTGCAGACATTAGTTGCATCATGCTGGCTAATGTAACTGTATGAGGGTTAAAAGGAGTAATGCAAGTCCAAAAGGAAGAAAGCCACGTCCCGTAATCCAACAATCCACATCGGAGGAAAAGTAGCTCATGCAGTGAATTCAACTCTTATTACCACAAACACACACCGCTAAAGGAGACGGAGCGATGGTTCAGGCAAAAAACAAAATGAAAATTTTCTGTCCACCAACATGTTTGGTTAGTGAAACTTACTTCATCAGTTTTGTACTGGAGCTACATTGATGATATAGCCAACAGTTGTGAAAACTGCATGCCAGAATCATCCTATATGTTGCTCAAAACACATCAGGTTGTTAAGCATTCTCAAACAGACTTGCTTATATGGTTTCTGGTGGCTGTTTTTATAGAATACCACACAAGGAAGTCTACTTGAGATCAGTTAACAACATTTTGACACAAGTGTGTTCCAGTGTATAATTAAAGAAGTGACCTGTGAACTACAGACATACTGTGTCAATTAGATTTTTTTGGCCAAACCATTGCTTTAAAACTATAAAGCAATAGAATAAAATAATACAAAAAAAAGAATAAGAGAGTGTTTAATAAAAGAGGACTTTTCAGTTACCTGCCTAACTTGAAGAATATCCAGTAAGAATGTACTGCAACACTTACGATAATGTTATCCAGTTAACTGAAAAATCCTGTCTCATAAAAACACCCTCATTTTCACAATGCAACCCGGGTGTTGCTAGGAGGAGCGGCGAGCGGCGATTGGATTTACAGGATGCGCCCTACGGTACTGTACTTACGTCCATATTGCTGTCTAGTGATCCCGCACTGCTGCGGCGGCCGCGCTTGCCTGAGCAGGATATGCGACAGATCAGAGCTCAATGCTCAAAAAAATAAATAAATCACACCACAGCGTGATAGATAGAGCAGTACACAGCCTTTCTGCCTAAGGGGGCCGCTAATGATGGGACTGGGGACACACAGCAAGCCGCTACCACTCAGGAAGGATGGGGGTGGAGGGGGGTGGGGGCGGCTTAAGATGGATAGGGTTTTTTTGGGTTGGGGTAGAAAAGGTGGAATTGATTATTTTTTAGCACTTTTCTAGCCTAGCATGAATTACAGGGCAACTGCTACCATGTATCACCTAATGGGAGACTTTAGAATGACTGTAGATTTACCTTACCTAACAGTATTACAGTGTATGTAGCTAGAAAGGGAAATGACAATAGGAAAGACGCATAAAAATTATCATCATAGATTGTTTTCCTACAAATTAACTGGAGGAATTAGACTGACGTATTCATGCTTTGCTCACAAATGCATTCACTCATAGCAACTGTGTTGTTGGACCAACACTTGCAAAATTCCCATTCAACCTAATGAGAAACTCTAGCATACAATTCAGTCTGTCGCAATAACGAAGTTCAGATTATTTTTTATTATTTTCAAATCAATTTTTATTTTGTAGAAAGGTCAGACCTGCTTTTTAACCCAATTACTGGTAATATATCTGCATAACATGACTGCATAGTGGCAAATTTGTCATTTTCCTGCTACAGCAGTGTGGTTCAGTTTAGAGAAGTGTATTTTAAACTTGACATATCGAATCTAAACTCCAACCCAAGTCATTACACTAAATTAGGTTTTTGCCAAAGTTCTTTTAAGCTTGTCTAGTCTTGGAACCAAAGGAAGCATTTGTGGGTATTGCATGGACAGATTCATCATTACAGTTTTAGGAAAAAGTTGTGAACCCTTTGAAATGATCTGGATTTCAGAGAAAATGGCTTCTAAAATGTCATCTGATCTCCACCTAAGTAAAAATGAGAAATAAAGAAAAATAAAGCAGCCCTATACTAAAAAAGCATATTGTTCAGCTTTTCCATTTTCTTTCACACATAACCTGTATGTATAGGTTTGAGTTTATGTTGTGCCAGCAGCACAAAGTATTAATTATTACTTCCTATAAAATCAAACAAATTAATCAAGCCTGCAAAAGAATTAGACCTGCTTATGTATAGTAACCTTGTTAGTGTCTTAAGCAGACTATTTGTTTTCTATAAGATGGGAGTTGATATTAATAAAGCTTTAAAAGTAAAAGAGCAGTCTCTAGTATGCAAAATGTGTTTATTGCCTATAATTGAACATCTGCAACCCATGTTGTACACTACACATACACTACACACATGTAAACCCAGTGTTTCCTTCATACAATTAGTTATATTGTGCTAGAAAAAGCATAATTTCACACCTTTACTTCTACTGAGCAGTGATTGTCATGCCAGTGTGCAACTGGTTGCAGAGAAGGCATTTTTAAAAACCATATAATGATAACAGATTCATGTATTTTTAAAGGCCTTTTTGGACAAGATGTATTTAAGCTTAGGTTGCAAATTTTGTGGTTTAAAAAAAGATTTGAAGGTGCAAAAATAACAAACAATCAAATATTCACATTATTCCATCAGCCCCTGTAATACTGTAACATTTATAATGTCTAATGACACTGTGGCATACATGTTATCATTTTGTGCCAGTTTTTAATAGCACATTGTCATTTTATAGGGAAACAATGAAAAAATAAATGATGAAGGTGAATAAAAAAGACTTATTGTAAATTGCAGTTTGTTTTCTAAAAAATACAAATCTACTGGCAAATAACAGCTCTATTTTAGGTAAGTAGCCAGTGAACACTATGTCTTTCATTTCAAATATTGTCAGATATTTTGTCAAATTCTGACAGATAGTTAACTAGCATAATAGTTAGTTAGCTAGCTAACTCAGTTAGCATTTTGGTCAGCCTCAAATCAAGATGACACTTTTTATGTAAGTGCAATTTCAGGGTTGTATATTTCTGCCATGATATAACTTAATAATAATTCATAATCAGGTTCATGAGTCTAACTAGCTAATAACTTTAGCTATAAACAAGTACAAATCCTAAATCCTAACATAAAAACTAAAACCATGGCACACTCAAAAACAGGGGAACTGCTGTTGGCTCTTCAGAAATGTGAAGATCAACAAAGTGGTAAAAATGCTTCAGATGATACTACAAGTACTGGCAAAGGATACAAAGAGTCTACACCTTTTTATGAGGTTAGACAATAATTATAGGCCAAGCAGTCCAGAAATGTCCACTACACTGGCACAAAACATGGTATTGTTCAGTAATGGCCTGGATACATTTTCCCTGCATGCTTAACAGCCAGTACATAATATGTAGTATATACTGTCATTGATTATATGAATATTAGAGATTTTTCCATCTCATTGTCTGCTTATCCCTACTGCTATGTTTAATGCTTCTAAGAAAAGGTGGCCTTTGACCTCACCTGCATCTGAAAGGTCACGTAAGGAGCTGCTGAGGGCACTCCTCTTCAGGCCTTCCCCCATGGCGTAGCTGTCATCTAGGCTGCCACGGCTCAGGTTACCATTTCCTGCTTCTTTCTTTAGCCCAGAACTCTGTGAGATGCTTGGCCGGACCACCCCTTTCTGCTTCTCCAGCTCAGCTGCACAGAACAAGACACATGTTCACGCACACATTTTACTTTTATAGATTATTTTTATTTAAAAACATGTTATTGTATTATAGCCAAAGCAACCAAATTATTTTACCCAAACAAAATAATACAAAATATTAAAATAATACAAAATCATTATTTTGTTTCAAGTGAGGGTGATTTATAGAATATGATAAATACTGTTATTCTGTTCTGTTAAATACTGTTATTCTTATAAAAATGATTTATTGCTTAGCTAAGGTTTCTACAAAAAAGCCAAAATATGACAAACATGGAGAAGAAGAAACATTTGTGACATCACTGTTCTGAGAATGAAAAAATTTACTGAGAAGTCTGAGAACTGAAATGAAATTATATCAAATTTTATGAATATTGGTCAAATATTTATGGACATGGTTTGAGGCTCATGAGGGGTTAAAAAAATACAATAATGCATTTCCACAACACACTAGAAATTATTGAAGCCATTAAAGGCTTAAATTCTAGAAGAGACATTCATTGCGCTCTTTGGTGACACTACCTGCTGTTTTAAACATAACCTCTGTAGTTCCTATTTTGACAGAATCCTAATGTTTATCTGACAAAGTGTTAAACAGTGTTCCTAATACTGAATTATGTAATTAACCACCGGTATTTGATCATATAAAAACAAATCTTTCTGTCTTAATAGCACACTCCTGGATGTGTAATTAGCTAACAGAGAAGCCAGTGAAAACACTGCAGTGGAACAAGGCCAACAAGACACATGCTAAAGTCATTACAGTGGTTCATAGCTGCTAAAAAAAGAAGAAAAGCAGAAAGTTCAGAAGTTCATATCCTACAGGTGTGTGTGTCTAAAGAGTAATGAGGTAATGAAGGAAAGTGGGGGAAAAAAACCCTTACACTCAATCCTGTACTTCTCCATCTCCTGCACCTCAGCGATGGACTCCCGCAGGTCGTCTGTGAATTTCTTGCGGTCCTGTGGGTTTGGGGCGTTGAAGTTGATCAGAACTTTGATGTCGGCACCTGGGATGGCCGAGGTGAGCCGCACGCCATTGGGGTAATCTGGAAAAGAGCAGGGGCACATTTAGGGCACGTCCACTCCTATCTGAATCTTTCTAGACACTTTTTCCCTCCCTGTTTTCAAAAATCAATCCATACCAACAGCATTTTTTTTTAAAAAAGAGAAGGCAAAAACAATCAGAAGTCACTCACTATGTCAACCCAGGATGTAGCAATATTACAATATTAGATAACAGACATGTGGATCAATATGGATCAAGACATGGTATGGTATCCGTTCTGTAGTGTATTGCAATCAGACAGAATGACTGTGTGTATCATTTTGGCTTGCAATTTGACAATGACTTACACTGGTTCTCAAAGAGCAGCACCTGCATCCCGTAGAGTGAGAAGGACTGCCTGAAGCTGTATGTCACAGAGTTCTTTTTTTTCTGGAAAATCTTGGTGACCTGAATCAGAAACATGGCAGACACTTCAGGAGCCCATCTGCTGCTGCTTATCCTCCGGAGATGACTCTCCACAATATACAGCTTAGCAACCCCCCCCCCCCCTATTTGTACTTAACACATAAGCTTTTGGAAAGAATGAGTAAGTGACAGTGAAAAACACTTGGATGTCATTCAAATCACCCAGAATAGGACTAAACATGTCAGGGTTGTTTATACAGTTTTTATAAAACAGAATAAATATATAAAATGATATGTAAAGTTAATTAAAAACTATAACTGTCTTATAAACTGTCTTGAACTATTGCATAAATCTATCATGCTTACCACAGTTGTTTGTTACACTTAGGATCATTTTTAAAGGCCAGTTTCCCTCTTTACTGAGCAAATCAGCCCTACTGCTGCTGGTTATGTCAGCCACATTACAAACATTATAGGCGTCCCATATTACCAACAGCCAAACATTCAGAATAAGTCTTATCTAACCCCTGTCTGCACTAATGAGGCAGAAACAGCACAGACTTGCTGTTCTTACCACCAGGAGGTCATTGAAGAGGAAAATTTCTCTCTGGTGGAGGCCGAGTTTCTGAGGCTTGTTTGGGTCAGGCACCTCGAACAGCCGGCAATAACAAACCAGCCTTCGGTGGGGTAAAGAAAGAACCTGCAAGAAAAGGACACACACAACACAAGTTTATCAAAATACTTAAAGGAGCCTTGTGTGTTCTTGATTTTTCTGTAGCTCTTACATCTTTACAGAACATAAACTGGACCTCATAGCTTTACACGACATTTAACGAATGGTTTGGCAATAAAATGTATACAATTTCCTCTCTCCCCAGATGCAATCAATCAGCCAAGAAATGTTTGAAGTACAAATTCTGCTTAGTTTAGCACTGGAGGCTGATGTGACAGTGAAGTGATATTTTCTTTAGTTTAACAGCTAACATTAAGTCATGCTGTGTCATAAACCACACACAAGTCTGTGCCACCTTAATGAAAAGCTGGATGCAGTCTGAGCGAACTGAGAGAAGTTTTGAGGATTTATTAATAAAAAACATGAAAACTGGTGGTAAAACTTCAAAATACTAAACTGGTCCTATAATGGTTTAACTGAACTCAGTCCAGTTCTTATTGCTTAAAGCTTTACCGAAATTGGACCTTGAAGTTAAGACCGAACTTGCTTTAACAATGATGCTGCTGAAGACCTAAATAGGACCTTATAGCTTTATAGGACCTAAATTAGAGAATTTTTTTGGATAAATTTGTGTTTGTGCTGCAAAATTAAGCCATGCTCTGCTAAAGAAATTGGGATATATACTGTTGAAACACTGATGTATACAATATTTCAGTTTTACACCAGCAATAAAAAATCAAAGCTAATGTAAGAAGATCCAAATCAGATACATACACATCCAAGGCCATGGTGGAGTGAGCCAATCTGAAAAACAAACAAAAGCCAGAGACGTCAGACAGACATAATACAAAGAGAAGGAAATGGTTGTTAAGTAGCGCTCCTCCATACTGCAGTCTTTTTGGTGTTTAAACTACCTATGGGACAAAATATTTCATTATATGAAATATTATTTTGGAAGTGAAAACCTTCAGGCCATTACTTTGCTTAGGCAAAACTTGTTCTTCATGTCTAGGAGTGTTGAAGCAGAATATACAGCCTGTATTAGCAAATAGCTGTGTGCTAACAAAACCAAATGTCAAAAAAAGACAAGGTATTTCCAAACTTTTAATAGGCAGTCTCTCTCTCTCTCTATGTCTGAGTGATGTTACAGTGAAGGCTAATGAGGAGCCAAGCTGCTGTGCTTTGCCGCACCAGGAAGCCTCAGTTAACCCAAGTTTAATTACAGCAGCGGTCGTCAGTGCAGGCAGGGGGCCTCAGTGTGGTTCCTCCACTTCATCTCTACAGGAGCCTGACATTAGTATATCCTCTGAGGCCCTGTGGTGTTAAAGGCAACAGCCCACGAGGGAAAGGGCTGCATGTCATTGCAAGTCATGTGTGCTTTTTCCATTAAATCCTAAATGGTAATTATTGCTGTCCCTAGGCCCACTGTGGCTAAAGATGAACTACACGGCAGAAGACAGCAGCAGTAATGAAATTAGTGAGACAATAAAGAGTAGGCATGAGAGAGATTAACGCCAACATACATGGATTTGAGCACAACTTTAAAGTTCAATCCTTCTAAAATCACTGAAGGTCCCTCGACATAATCTTAATCTAGCATCAATACTCAAAGTAAAAATTTAGCATGTACCACTTTTCAGCCAACACAAATGTCTGGTAAATACTGGCTTAATGGCTTAACAATATATCTAAAAGTTTAGAAGCTTTGCTAATTAAACAAACAATAAATAATTCCTTAAGATTTCTTGCATCTAGCATTAATTGTTCAAAAGTAATGACTTATCAAATGTATCTTTTTCTGCTGTATTCACTATAAGGAAAAAGAAATTAAGGGCAAATCCACTGTATAAACATAAAAAATCTGTCAGAAACTAATAAAGATACATATCTACGATTTTCCATGCCACCTGTAGGACACATTCCTACCTGAAGTTATTAGACTGAGGATCAGTCAGTATACGATTCTAAAATCTGATATTTAAGGCAGATTTACCCTTAAGTGTGTGCCCAGTACTAGTCCTTGATCTACCACACTGGACAGTTCAAATCCAACATACTCTAACATCCAGATGTCTTTCAAAAGCCTTCATCACCTGGATCAGGTGTTAGATTGGGGAGTAACTTTACTCTGCAAGGGGGTTTATCTCCAGAATCAAGAGGAGTCAGAAAAAAACATACAAACCAAAAGTTTTTTTTTTTAATTTCCAAAGTCCAAAGTCCAAAGTTCCAAAAATAATATAAAAGTTTTTGGATGAACCCTTAAATTTTTAATAACATTATTTGGAAGCTCTTGGAATCTTTAAAGGTAGGCTCATTAAAAAACTAGTGTTAGGATTAGATAATTATATTAAATAATTATGTCTGAAAACACCTGGCAAATACCCACCACATCCCACATCATGTGATGTGATGTAGATGAAACTGAAAAAAAATTCAGGCTCTTAAAGCCAATATCATTTAATGATTAAAGACCCCTTGTCCACCCGACAAGGACAAGTCTAAGTTTGTGTGTTGTCCCCAAATGGCAAAACGGGCGACTCTGCCCTGTGCCACAGTGGAGGAAGAGCATTCAGTAGATCAGGACTGATCTCAGAGTGGCTTTGCTGGCCTCTCTGGACAAGCTAATCCTATTTACTACTGCACAGGGCATTAACCAGTCATGCAGCCTGTCTTTCCAAGGATGTGTCTCCCCACACACATACACACAAAGAAGTCAGCAACCATAAAGGTCTAAAGATGGCAGGTTATATGTCAGTCCCACAGCAGAGGCATTAGGAACAGATGAAGAAGCCACTCTGACTTGTAGTCTTCTGTCCTCTTTGTGCGTAAATAAGACTCCCTGTCTGTCATTGAGAACTAAAGCAAGACATGGGTGATACATCAGAGTTTTGTATAGTAGAGATGTGTTCAGTCTCTGATAGTTTGGGAGAAAAAAAGTCTCCCTAACCTAGAAAAAGTCATTTAGCCAGAACATGTTTGGCATCTAAAGTTAACTTCTTTGTGTTTGTAGAGGTGTGAGACTTACAAAGCTGGCTCTTACTTAAGTCAGACCTGAGATACCAATTTGATGACTTAACTCGACAAATTCAAAAAGACTTGTCACTTAACTTTCGCTTGACTCTGCCTTTAAACCGGACTCAAGCTATGACTCGGAAAGACTCAAGACCCAAACTTTTTATGCAAATAGACAATGCTTTGCTTATTTTATTTTGGAGGACATGTGAGATAAACGTGAGAATTTGAGATAGTCTTCATAAGGAAACCAATAAATTGCAAACAATTCCCATACTCAGCACCTAAGCTACAATGTTACTGTAGTAATTTACCAGGATAAAGTACCATTTTCTCACAGTAGGTAAACAAAACAGAACGAACGTGCTCTATTTGAATGACTGTAGCTATTTCTGCAGTTTAAATAAGGGTAAAATTTCACTGAATTTTGCTCTCTTTTCTGTAAGCTTTGTTCATTGTGGTCATTAAGGATTTTACTGTTGGGCATCTTCATAACTTAAACTAGCAGTTGTTTTAGTTATATCCAGCTGTTATATCAAGCTACTAAGAGTCCTTATTCTAAGTCACCTGAAAATATGCACTTGGTTTATGTCAACAGTTTAAAAGAAGAAATCTGAACCTGAATTCTGAATGCATTCCATGATAAAAAAGTTTTAGGCATTTGGGGAGTCAATGTTGAACCCTGCCACCTCTGCTAACAAGAAATGGAACCTTGTACCTCACTTTGCAAACTGCATACCTAAATCATCACACAATTAAATTATATTTAGCTGTTCAGTAATCTCAGGTAGACTTGCTTGTGTGGTTTCTGACACGGAATAGCATGCTGTTTTCTACAATGACAGACAAAAGCACATTGCTGACTATCGAATTTCCCACTTGTGGGATTAATAAAGGTTTATCTTATCTTATCATTACTTAACATTATCTTAACTTTTCCATTTTTATAGATAGATTCAAGATTCAAGAGGTTTATTTGTCACATACATAGTTATACAAGTACAACATGTAGTGAAATGTACCCTGATCGTTCCTGAGACATTTTTATATATAAATAATAAGGTTAAAAAGAAATTTTGAAGTAAAAATTCTATTAGATATAAGTATGACCTACGTTATCGGTTAATTATATTAGTCTGGCAGCTCCATAAACATAAAGAACCAAACTGCGGACCTCAGAAATGACTTGGCTGGACTAAAAGGGAAACTATCAATGTGGGTTTTAGCCAAAGAGCTTAGGTCAAGCAAAGTGAAAATCAGCTCCAGATGGATAATGGGAAAATGTTGCAGATGTGGTGATGTCACTCACCGGCTTCTTCCCAACTATGAGTTTTTCCACTTTCTGCACCTGCGATACGTGGTCCTCATTGGTCCTGAGCTCACGCTTCCTGATCCGCTCATAAATACCAATCAGCATCTCACGTGGGATGTCCTCTCCATCATCTACCCCTACAATCAATGTATTACACCAATCAGTTAAACTGTCCCTGAGAGGCGATATCTTCAAACAGGTATTGTTTTACTGCAGTGACTGATAATAAAAACACCACACACAAAATGAATGAATGGCTGCCCTGAGAAAAAGTAGGGGTCACTAATCTTTTCCGCAAAGGATCAGTGTGGCTGCAGGTTTTCATTCCACCCAAGCTGGATCTCACCTTAACAACTAATCAGGAGTTTAATGACCAAGAGCAACTAATTTAAAAAAGAGTCTGGTGACCTTTTGCTTGAGTGGAATTAATCCTGCAGCCATGGAGGGTCTTTGCGAATAAGATTAGGGACCTCTTATTTAAAGAAGCAGCTCAGTTATATCTGCTAATGCTGATAATAATAAATGTAGACGGTAACGGTCAGTTAGCATTATGCCATTTTTATAGGAAGTTTTGGCGTTATTTGCTTCCGTTCGTCGATAGCAACCATTCTCTGGACCATTCCTTTAACTGCTGATACAGAAGAGGCCTTTTTACATTACAAACACATACCCACACACTTCCACTAAAGTTAATTCAGGCTCATTCCATTTGGTCTCAGATGGCATTCACACCTCTTAAGTTCTTCACAAAGTCCTCTAGCTTCATCTTCCTCTCCGGCTTGACGTTGGGACTGTACATGTCTGTGTTGAGCAGGATGATGGCAAAAGCCAGGATGAAGATGGTGTCAGGATTTCGAAACTGTCGCACCACACCAGGGTTACAGATACAGTATCGCTGACTGAAGAGAAATAAACACATGTTGATATTATTGCATCTTTTGTTTCAGTATGAAAAAAAAAATCTTATCTTACCTAAAATGTACTCAGACATGGAATGTCTGGCTTAAGTTCTTTAGTCCTGAACTGCAGCTACGAGGCTAATGAAGCTAGCCAGTAACTGAAGTTTGCATCATTTAAGCATCATTGAAGTTTGCATCATTAAAACTGCTTGCATAAATTATAACACTTGTCTCAGTCTGTGTCGAGGTGTAATGTCTAATAGATTAAATAAAAATAAAATAGACAAAAAGATAAAAGTGAGGCTACAAGATGGCAGCTACTCCTGTATTTAGTACTTACAAAGTCCATTTCATAAAATGTAAGAAACCACAGGCAAGTGTGTGTGTGTCCTGCAAGGTATTTGGAGTA
>JBBPDA010000132.1:15706812-15720276 GCA_037974385.1 Arnoldichthys spilopterus | reverse complement strand
TTTTTTGAACCTCAAATTATAAAACAGAAGGTAAAATAGAGCTCTTTACATCAGCCAGATATATAGTGAAAGAAGGCATGGTGGAAAAGTATTGTAAAACTTTCCCAAATAATCAAAAACTGCTATTTTATGGTTTTAACAAAACTTCTGTAAGTGTTGTTTTTTTACAGAATTGGCAAGTAACAGTAAAAATCGATCATTGCTTGTCAAATTTAAAAGAAGGCAAAATGTCCCCCAGACAGTGCTCAGTAGGCCATGCTAATGTAAGAGAAGCTTTAAAAGAAAACTGTCCAAATAACAGATGATCAAACTCAAACATTCACTTATACACGTCCATATAAGAATAAACACACACACACACACGTAAACAGACAGTGACTCAAACACACTCAAATATATTCCATATGGCCTCTCTTTTCATTGACTGTGTATACAGTCTAGCTCATTACTCATCCCAAAGGTACTAGATGGAGATCCATCACACCAGAGATGTTCCACTGCTCCATGGCCCAATGCTGGGGACTTCATACCCCTATAGACAATACTTGACAAAACCTCCTGTGTGACTGCTTCAGAATATGTCATTATAATGACTATGCATTCTAAGGATATATATATATATAGTGTTTATATGCTGGGACACTCTTTCTTTTGGCTGGGGATTTATTAGTTTACTGTTTACATCAGTGTTTAAATAAGACAAATTACTCATACAAGCAAAGTGCATTTGGCCAATATAATGATGCTAATTTGACATCCAGCTTTGTATGTATTCTGCTTGGGCTGCTCTGTTTCTATATCTCAGTCTGTCCCCAGCACTCTCTGGGAAGACATTGGTAGCAAGCCCCAAAAGAAGTGACATTCACCAACAGATAACAGATAACACAGTGTCTCTGCCTCTCCCACAGAGAGCAGGATGCTATTCATTAGCTTTAATACGTTTGTTAAATGAATAGGTCTTAGGTCCTAATGAACTGAACAGAAGAAACTGCACTTTCAGGCAATTATGAGTGCACTTATCCTCTTTCTCTCATTAATTCTGCACACCACAGATACAGTATAATATATTCATTAGGGACAGCACCGATCTGATACTGGATATCTGTATCAGGCTGATCATGCTGGATCAGATATTGGAGGGGGAAAAGACTGATTCTGATCCAATCCCTTGACAAATATAGCTCGAAGTAGCTCATACTCATGTTGAGCCTTGTCACATTACTAGCTGTGAGTTTCTTCCTTTGGGCTAGTAGAGTGTTTCAGTAGTTTGAGCCTGCTTTAGTTGCTCATCTTATGTGTCTCAGTTAAAATAGGTCATGTCAAAATGTAGCACTTTTAAAAGAACAATATTGGCTCATTACTGGCCATAAATAAGGATTAAACTTTTTAGAACTAAAGTTTTAGAACTGAAAAAAAAGTGGTACTTCTGTAGAGCATCTGTGAGTTTTACCAAAATATTATAGTAGGCAGTGGTGGCCTAGTGGTTAGAATGTTGCCCTTGCGGACAGAAGGGCACCAGTGAGGTACCCTTGAGCAAGGCACTGTCCCGCCATGCTGCTCTCCGGGTGCTGTCGATAGCTGCCCGCTGCTCCATGCGTGCATGTGTGATGGGTTAAATGCAGAGGTCACATTTCATTGTAGTGCGTGTGTTCACAATGACAATAGTCACTTTTACATTTTTTTTAAATGATTGTTTTCTGCAGAAATTCTTCATGTGACAAAAATCGACTTTTTGGAAATTTTAAATTTCAAATATTTTGTGCTTCATTTAAACTTTTCAGGATCTCTAAATCAGAAACCACATTATAACGTAAGTTGACCCCCTGAAAGCTCAATACAGGAAAAAAGATTTCACTGCATTCCATCAGTGTTTTTCTCAGGAGGGATTACAGCACAGTTTAAGAGGTTTAAAACAATCTGTTTTTGTATTTATAATCCTTTAAATGAATCCTTTAAATGCCTACAGACAGTAGCCAAAATAGACTTCATTATTATATATATATATATACACACAACATATATATATGTTATAACAAATCATAATAGTGTAATCTAAGCCACTTGGAGAACCTGCTGCAGACCACCTGATCTCCAGATCACTTTCACTTTCGCTTTTTGCACCAGCTGAAGAATGATCACTTTGTTGAAATCAGATGTAATCACTTACATTAGCTACATCAGTTTGTATATGGACTTTGTTCACTTTTGTTCACTTTGTGAGATTTTTGAATATAGGGGGGTATTTGCACTGCCACATTGGCTAAGATGTGTCATGTACGGATACACACACATACCTCATCCTCTCAACTTACTATAGTATACCCTATAGTGTACACATTTATAGATTTCAACAAATAATAATTAATGTTCCTGACAGTACAAAACTAATCAAAAATGTTGTAAAGCCTTGTTTCTTTTCTGTATTACGAACATCTACATCCTCTGACTGACTTTGAGAGACCATCACACAACTATGTTTCACACTGCACAGTGCTGAAAATGGAGTTTATGGATGGACATTGTTTTGAAGGCAAATTCCAAACATATATTCTGAACAGTAGCCATGTGGAAAAAAAGAGTAAGCAGACAATTCAGGAAAAGTAAAAAGTACATTAGGTAATTGCTGCACTACAATGGAAGAAATTAATTATAGAAAACATGCAGTTTCTCAGTAAAATAGAACAAAAACATGTGCAGAAATAGACACAAAGGGATAAAGGCACTATTATCCATGACAAAGTGCAAAATATGATAATGATAATAATACGCTTAACACTCTTTCTCCATACACACATTAAGTAAACACACAAATCCCATGTAAGCTATACTGACTGACACACACACACACACACACACACACACACACACACACACACACACACACACACACACACAGCTTACCAGTTGTCCAGCTCCAGCTCCAGCAGAGACTGGCTCCTGTCTGATGTACACTGCAGACACCACATGTTGCTGGTTTAGCTTTTTAAAATGTCTTATCTTTACACATTCCAGCATCACTCTGGAAATCTAAAGCTCATCACTGGGAAAAAAAAAGCACTATCCAGCTACTGCGGACCGCACTGCCGCTAAAGCCTTCCTTTCCTTTTCCCTCACTCTCCAGCTCTGCAGATGGGGCGAGCGGGAGAGAAGGGGAGGGAATTCCTCCGTCCGGAAAACTAATTAAGGAGAGAGATGGCGGGAATATAAACGATTCTGGACCAAAGAAGGAGGATTTGGCCTGGGGTGAGAGAGAGAGAAAGAACGGGAGAGTGAGAGCGCGAGATAGAGAGAGAATGAATGAATGAGAATTCAAGAAAGAGAAAGAAAATATGAAAAAGAGAAAAAGAGCATGAAAAAAAAAGAATGATAGAGAAGGGACAGAAGTTCGGAAGATCTACAAGCTCCTCGTGTTGGCTAAAAGCAGAGGGAAGCCCCTTCAGAGCAGCAAACGAAGTGGGGCTAATAATAGCGTGATATCAGGATGGATACAGGCTGTTGGAGGAGTTGAGAAGTGGAGGAAGCCCCTCTCTCTCGCTCTCTCTCTCTCTCTCTCTCTCTCTCTCTCTCTCTCTCTCTCTCTCTCTCTCTCTCCCTCTCTCTCTCTCTCTCTCGCTCTCTCTCTCTCTCTCTCTCTCTCTCTCTCTCTCTCTCTCTCTCTCTCTCTCTCTCACTCTCTCTCTTACTTTACCCCCCCAACCTCTTACTCTGGAAGACTTCAGCTGCTGTTCTTGTGGGACATGCTAAAGCCTCTGCAGTAACATGAGCCCTGTGTATATATATGTGGATGTACGTATGAGTGTGTGTGTCGCAGACGTTCTCCAGGCAGCAACCAAACATGGCCATCAGCCCCTCTATTTCCTCACAGCCACAGTTTACACCAGCCATTCTTCTAAAAGGGTTACACGCCCCTTTCAGCACAAACTATTCACAGCAGAACACCCAAAACAAAAACTTGACTTGAAAATCAACTCAGAAATGTTCAACGCCTCAGATGAAGCAGCCAGATGCTAAAAAAAGGATGAAGGCGTCATTTTCAAAAGCTCATATAACCCTCTTCAAACTCTCCAGTGGAACTCCAAAATCTGAAAACTGCCATCTTTTCATAAGCAGGGCTGAACTCCGTCATAAAACGGCTCACAACACACCCAGCTGTATTTATAACTAAGGCTTTGAATAACATCTCTATAATCAGTCCTGCTTCTCCCTCCCATTTCCTCACATAAGGCCAGCTTTACGCATTTCCTCCCGTGACATCATTACCCAAACAATGGGCGTGGCTTGAGAAGGGTACAGATGCTATCAGGCTGAACGGAGTGTACAGTTTTTAGGGCTGAAATCATCCAGTCAAAGTAAAAAGCCAGTGACATTACCTTAAGATGTGTGGGAACACAATTCCTTTGATTTTTTTTTAATTGTTAGAGATTCTGATACTGTTCAATGGCTATTTACTAGTACTTTAGGGTATAATGTACATGGACACAGTGTCCTCCATGGTATGAAGAGAAAGTTTTGTCTGAGTAATGATAGCAATCTTCCAACCTATCATGGAAACCACAAAAAGTGGATAAAATGTGAGCTTTGGTATTATAGGACTTTTTATCAGCTGTTTCTTCAATGCAGCAGCTTTGCAAAGAAAAATAGCATTTTGTTTTCAGACCACCTCAGAAGACATGCTCATTTGAATTAAAAACAAATGTCAAAAAACAAAATTTTCCCAAACTTTTGACAAGAAAAGTGGCTCTCCTAAATGGCGGCTGTGTCCCCACAAGGCTCGGCTTCTTGCTAGACAGAGAGGTGATGGTGTTCTGTAATTAGAGAGAGAGTTTTGAGCTGCTCCCCCGAGAGAAGCCTCTCATTTCCTCTTTTCCTCTGGAGCTCATGCTCCCAGAAGACAGATGAGAATGGCCCAGGGAAATAAGAGACAGGACAAGTGATCCAACATCTGCGAGTAGCTGGTAGACGCTAGGGCCGCACGTTACAGACAAAACATTGCGCTGCGATTAAATTGCTGCATATTGCGAATGTGATACATTTGGCAATATATGAAAAGAAAATGGATGCATACACATCAGGATGGACGTTTTTCAAAATCCAGAACTAGAGGGTGACTCTTCTGCTCCTCCACTGATAAACAGATATTGCACTGTTTTAGTAGTTGTGCTAGTTGTACACCCACTTTCATTATTACGCTACAGTCATTTATTAAGTTATGCGTCATGAATTTTCCAGGATTATGAGACTCTTATCTCCATGGATGCTAGTTTGGGTTTTAGTTTATTGTTATATACAGATAGCAATGAAACATCATTAGCAGTAATTACATTTTTACACTCAGAGCCTCCTCAGTGGTAGCCTAGAGGTTAGGGACTTGCTCATGTGATCAGAGAGTCAAAGCTTTAAGTTCAGACCAAGGTACCACTGTGGCACCCCTGAGCAAGGTCCTGGTATACTTCTAACCAGGTGCTGTTGATAGCTGCCTGCTGCTCCAATTGTGGATGTGTGATGGGGTGTGTTAGCAATAAAAAAATAGTCATGTTCACTAATTAATTTCACAAATTTCACAGCACAAGTGGCTGAATGCTATTATGCTGCAGATGAATATTGGAAATATGCAGAACCTTACAAAACTATGGATATGGAAAAGTCATTTGATGAAAAGATGACCAGATACACAGTGAAAAGGTCTGGCATAGTTAACATGCATTAGCATTAAGGTTAGCTTAAGCCAAGTAGAACTGGATTGAATTGCCCAGGATGGCTACTTCATAGTGTCTTCCTGACCTCTGAAGCTAAAACATACACCATTGAATTGGTGAACCATTGATGTGATGTGGTTAGAAATGTTTTAAATTGACCAAAATTGTTCATGTTTGTTGGATCAAATAATACCAATTATGAATGATATACTGTGCAGCCTTAGTAGATGTTCATGCAGTCTTCAGCTGTGGGAGTACATTTATTCTAAAAATAATTCAAGGCTTCAAGTCTGTTTCAGCCATATGCCATACTGCCACAAATAACACACTGTAAATGCAACGGCTCAACAAAGCCAAAGAAATGTCAAGGAGGTCAAATAAGTCAAGTGGGAAATATGAGTGAACTACTGATTCAGTTACTAAATAAATACAATTTCTCAGGCTTTTAAAGAATCACCCTCAGACCAAATAAAACTTGCTTACAGGTTAATTGTGGGTTGAGTAAAAAAACACATTGTAAGAAGAATCAAGTCCTTACATGAACTTACACATACAAGATGGGTATAAAGATATATATTTAATAATGGCGATTTCACCAAAGTGTGAAGTTTAATACATTTTTAGCATCACCTTTCCTGTCACTAACTCAGAAACAGGAAAAGGAAAGATAAATTGGATTTTAAGCAGACCAAACCCCCATTACGCACTGCTGTGACTTTCAAAAAGCAGGTCACTGTGACTTATTGCTTTTTTTGAGCCACCTGACAGAGTTCATTACCAAAGTCCTCAAATCTTCTAATGCTAAAAGGCTTGTGGTACGATAAAGTCTCTCCATCATGTCAAAGTGAGGTTTCTCAGTGAGCTGCATGAAGAATTTATGGGACATATTCAGTCTAGGGTAGATTATCTCTGAGTTAACTGATCACTGAAGCCCAAACAATTCTCAAAAGGCCCGTTCTGAGGTAGTACGCTAATTGCTGCAGGGTTTTAAATATAAGTTCCACTTTTTATGAGCCTTTTGAGATGAAGAACAGACATGGATGGGATGTTTTGTGGGACCACAAACAACACAGAAAATGAAATGACTCACAGAAAAGTCAATGACAGAGTGGCAGATACAAATAAATCACTGTGATTCATTCATTACATTTAAACTCTTCAGGCTATTCCACTGCATCTAAATATGACTAGATGTGTTTGACATACCGCACTCATCCAAACATGGTTACGAAGATCTGCCTTACGCCCTATGAAGTTTCTGTAAACCTGAAAGATGAATACTTCAAAATGAGATGTGGGCAATATGGCATAAACATTTTATGTCACACAATATGTCATGATTCTTATTCTGTGATGATCTGTGATGTCATAGGGCTGTTCTCTTCTTCCAAAGGCTCTGGAAAACTTTCTCAGATAACATTGTACCAGCAGATATTCCTCATCCAGGAACCTGAACTGTGCCAGTGGTTCGATCTTCCAGTAGGACAAAAACACAGCTCCAAATCAACATAAAAATAGTCCCAGGTGAGAAGAAGCTGAACTATACAACCATGAACCTTGGATTCTGAAGGATCTAGGAGATTTTGTACAGAAGAATGGTCTCAGATCCCTTGCCAACTGTTCTCCTGTCTCATTAAGCATTATAGGAAAATACTCAGAGCTATTGTCTTTGCAAAGGACCAAGTATTAAATAAGTGCTAACACTATATTCGAGAAAAAAACGTTCTTTACATTGTGTTCACAAAAAAGTTTGAGTTGAGAGATTGAGTAGTGTTTAGATACTATTTATGCAGATGTCACAAAATATTAATTACTGCAGTAGACATTAATAAACATGTCTGCTGCAGCTGCTGGCATTGAAAATACTATTTTATACATTTAAATGTCATTTAAAGTACCTATTACACTTTGTCACAAACTATATATGAAAAATGCAAATGCATGTGTGTTAAACCAGACTGACAAAAATCTGGACATCCTATCTCTAGTCCTCTTTCTAACACCTGTTTTGGATCTCCAAAAGTCACCTCTCGCTCTCAGGTCCGGTATTCCCGACAGCTGCCACTTATCAAGTCTCCCAGTGCTGCTGTGACGGGTCCGCCTGGGCTGAAAGACGGCAGGTAGCCTCCTGTGAACCTCAGGGAGATGCCGGTGCCAAAAAGTCTGTTGCTTAATTCTCGCCTCAAATTCACCTCATTCTGCCCTCTATAACAGGACCACAATAATTACTCTACATATTCTTTCCCTAGAAACAAACACACTCTCTAATGCTCTGTAATGTTGGTATGACATACGCAGCCCATTCTGACAGATTGTAATACACTTAAGGAAATGTAGGGGGCGACACAGACTTTACTGCTTTACTGCAGTATATAAAAGAAACGTACAGAACTTCAGTGGCTGCAGCAATGGCTTTGATGGCTGCAGCGAAGCATGAGGAAGCCATAAAACAACAGTTTGACAAGCTGATTTGTCAGATAATAGTCGATAGATGAATCCATTCTAGAACAATCACCAGTTGCTTCAACTCTCCAAGCACTTTCAGGCTCAATGCACTCCTTCACTCCTTTGGACCTAGACTCACTTTTTCCTGGACGCTAGAAAAAATGTAAATGTCTTAAGCGTCTGCAGCAAAGTGTGAATGAAATCATGGAGTGAGGTCATTGGGACATCTTAATCTCTGATTTCAGACAAGTCTGCTGGAAGTGCTGCTGTGAGCTTGCTGTTAAAATAGTCAGCCAGCAACATTGTCATGGCATGCTGCAATAGCATTTGGCCTTCAGACGTACTGAAAGCATCAACATGCATGCTGATGAACTCAAGTTTCGGAGTTCCCCCAAACCCAACTTGTTTGTCCTTTTGAAGTGAAATCAGCAAAAGACGGAGAGGCCAGCCTAAAAAACTGGCGTCTGCAGCCATCACCCACGCTGTAATCTAAATGGCTGAAGAACAATAACAGCAATTACAAATAGTGCAAAATGATTGTAATTGCCATCCTCAGGCACTCGGAATGGGTTTACAATGAGCCTCGCCCCTTTCTTGTGTGCATGTGTAATTACAGAGGCTTCTGTCCCACTGGTTAACCTTCACGGCTACGTTTTTCAGCGGGGGCCTGCTGCATGCAATTTACCTGCATTCTACAACTCTGTGCGTGTCAGCTTAACGTTAGCAGTTAAACTGTTCCTTGTTTGTTACAGACTGATGCCCAAAACATTTAACAGGCAGAGTAAGAACAGTAAAAACTCTTGTTAAAGTGTAGTACAGCTTCAGTTGTTCATCAGCAAATACCTTTCATTCTACCACACCGAAACATCCATAAACAACAAGCAAAAGAGCGCACTCCTAGTTTAATGAACTCATAAATGCTGGTTCTCACCACGCAACATCCTCCCCCAAACACTGGCGATCACATGCATGGTCTATGCTATGCTAAGTTTTGCTACCACAGCCTGTAGCACGACAAAGCCATTTTCAAACGCTTCTTGACTGAAAGTCACATCATGTTTGAAGTTTCTTGAGAAGAATCTGATTCATTCTTGTCGCCGAACAGCACTGTGGCCATGTCCGCTGGCTTGGTTCCTGGCTTGCTCCCATGACCCCCCCCCCCCATGCTAGCCATGAGGATAAGCCAAGTGGCGGAGCTTAAAGCTGGCATTTGGCTTTCAACCAAGAGGCCTAATCCCCAAGCTGTAGGCTCCCGCCCACGTGTGCCAAGCAGGGCAGGGGATTAAACTCGCTAACCACTGCAGGCTAGTGCACTCGGACCGAGCTATCACTCCCTCTTCAAATACCAGAATTACCAAGAGTGCAGATAAAGATCTGCATAGTTGAAGGAGTTCATTCTTTAAGGGTCACTCATGGTGGACAGCTTTTAGAGATGCTTATCTTACACAGTAATGGAAGCACTGAACAGGACCAATGTTCCCTACAGACTACATATAGATACATGTGTTGTATATCTTGACATTATAGCTTGTATTTTTCTATGCACAGACCACTGTTGGCTGCAAATTTTCCACCCAGCAGTTACACCTAGGTCACAAAAACCTATGAACCTAAACCTAAAACCAGTGCATTGACTTTTATAAGAATAGCAGTTTTTAAAGTAATGACTGATATACATGATCTCAGGTTGTGTTGATGTTAATATTACGCCATCTCTAGTGTTGTTCCAAGGTAATTCTAATAAAGAGGCCAATTTGTATTTATTAACTGTATTCCACCCATGTATCATCTAGGTTCCAGTGAATCCAGTGATTTGCAACTTATCTCTGCTAAGCTCAGGCCGGTAACTCACCACAGCTGTATGAACTGACAGTCTGTGCTGTCTGAATGATAGTTAGGTATGGTAGTTATTAATCATCAGCCTAAACACACATCAGGGCTCATCAGCCATCAATGGGCAAACACCTTAGGCTAAAAACTTGCTTTAAGAAATACCCCCAGTTGTGTTAGAGCAGAAAAAAACATGGGTTCTCTAGAACTGTGACTGGTTTAAAGGGCCCATATCCAAGCTGTCCAGGCTGAAACACTCTTTAGAACTTGTGTGTGAATGGGGTATGGCTGAACAATTCTGGCTGGAATATGCAGATACATGTAAATGAGTGACATCACAAAAACAATTTCCATATAGTTTCCTGTATGGACTTGGAACGGAACAATGTTTTCTTACTGCATCAAACAGAAAAAAATAAGTTTTTTCATGACATAGGTCTTACAAGCATGCCCAGTTTTACTGTGATCTCAACTGACAAACCTATCAGCTATAATCCACCATTGCTTCTTAAAGTGGATTGTTCAGAAATTCCTTTAACCAAAATGCACAGCTTCACCTCACCAGTCGAGATGCTTTGATCCACAGCAGAACAGAGACTTTCTAATCATTCATTCTTGTTTGTTTCTGTCATCTCACAGCAGCAGGCTGGAGCGGCATCTGCTGTACCTCATTATCGAAAAAGACAGGAAGTCTGGCAACTTCTCTGGTGGGCCCCAAAGCTCTGCCTGCACAATACTCAGCATTTTAAACTGACCATGAGTGCACTGTGACTCAGGCCAGCCTTTACACAGACTTTAAATGAAAGTGCAGCTTTTTGACATGCTGGGCCTCGTGCATTTAAGAGGCTGAAATGACACAGAATATCTCCAATGGAGGGGAAACAGATAGGTGGCAGCATTGCTGCAATTTGGAGGCAAATGTCATTTGGTAAAGATATGAGAGGACTTTTATTTCTCTTTCATCTGCCTCTCAGAGGTTTAGCCTCAAGCGAATCAAGCTATTTGACAGCTCCAGCACAAACAAGCTAACACTGGTGAACGTGCTCAGACATAAGCAGGCTCCAGGCGCCCAGAGTGACCGCGGAGATCCAGTCTAAACAAATGCAAAGACATGGACGTGCCTCGGTTATCTATCTGTCTGCTTCCTCTCACAGAAAGGCAGGGATAGAAAGGCGCCATCTAGAGGTTTGGGATCTGCATTGCCTCTTTCTCTCTCTATCCATAGCAAGTCTTGGATTTCAGCACACTGGAAGGGCCTCGAGTCTGGCAGGCATCCCGCATGAGGCTGGGACGGCACCCAGCTGCCTGATATATGATCCACAGTCAACCATCATTTTAGCAAGACAGAGAGTAAGAGAAGAAGAAGGATATATGTATGTAGAGACCTGCTGAAAAGAGACCCTCAGGCATAAGGCTGATTGAAGAAATGGGGTCTGAACGATATATAACGTTTGATGGTGATACTTACACTGAGGAGCTAAAAATTCAGATAAGCGATAATATTGACTGAAAAATGATTTCAACTAAAACTAAAATGTACAAACAGATTTAAATAATGTATACACACAGAAAGCCACTTGTATATAATCTTGTATTTTAAAGGAGCACCATTATATAGTTTATCCAAATTTCTACATAATTAAATTGTTCAGATGGAAACACAATCGTTCAGAGCTGTTTGATGTGAAATGCTCAATTTGAAAGAAATTTAGTATGAATCTTTCCAAGCATTTCATTTATTTTAAAAGCCATGTCACTTGAAATGGTTATGCTTATACTGCCTGGTATAAGGTAACATGGACTTGTTAAGGCAGTATGAGTCTATAAGTGGTTGTTCAAAATAGCATCACATTCCCAGTGGGGTTTTCTTAAATAAGATTTAAAGAGACATATTTTCACCAGTATAGATAAATTATTATTGGGCATTTTTTATCTGCTGAAAAATATAACACAGGACAAAATGCTAGTGCCCTAATTACATTTTTATAATGCAATACACCCTGCTGTTAAAGATTAGCCTGCATTATGCTGACCAAAAATTATTCTGACAAAAAAAATAAATAAAAACATACACAATATCAATGTCATGATATACTTTTCCCTTTTCTGATATCAATATTCAAATTTTAAATACTGGACACATATCTGACATTTCTTCTTTATAAATGTGAAAGCTTTAATATAAGCTATTTTTAAATGAAGCACTTAAGATGATCAGGTTCACATTCATGCTTAAACAACTTAAACACTCCCATAGGAACAAACAGAAACTCAAACCAAACAACATGTTTTTTTCAGGCAAGATTTATTACAGGACTGAATGGGATTCCTATTTTTTATCTGATAATATCTAAACCAGCATTGATAATATTGACCCAATATTGATACCTGGTATCAGTCTAATGCCATCTCTAACTGCATAAAGACATTGATTCACCCAGAAAAACATAATAGGTGAAGATGCATATCAGAAAAGCTGAAAAAAAAACAAGTGCTGGTTAAGCGCAGGGCTCATTTGCACCCCACAGCCTTATACAGTGTCAGTACTGCAAAAGGCGTATATGGCAGTAATGATTAACAAATGAAATATTGTGCAGCTCTAGGCCCTATTCGGAACTTGCAGAGCTCCGTCTTCTCTGCATTACAATCAGTTGGGGGAGATTAGCTAAAGTGATATAGATCTGACTCTCACTCTTCTACACTTCAAGGTCGTTTTATTAACTAAGGCCAAAAGGGATCAAAATCTCTCCTTTCACACAGAAGGAAACAGCCTGTGTGTCGAATATACTATTCACAGCAAGCAGACAGGTCACTGCCAAGGAACTAGTTTCAACAAAACAGGGGAGCAGGTCTAAAGCTTGAGCTAAATAGATTCCAGCAGAATGACAACCAATCAGTAGCAAAGTTCAAAATCCTATCTAGACTCATTTGAATGAATGGTACAAAAGGAGAATTGCAAAAGAACCTAAGGGAAAGAGAGAGAGAAGCCTCAATCTGTACATCTACATTTGCCTTTTAAAGCAAACATGACCATAAGCTCATATCAAGCTTCTGTTATCAAAACACAAAAAATGGACAATTATTTTAACAAGCAATAAAACGCAGAAGGGAAGAGCAATAAAAAAGATCAATAGAGTCCATAAAAACGAGTTGAACCCACCTCTCTCAAGCTAATAAATCCCTTTAAATTCCAAAACTTCTCAAAAAGTTATATATCATCCCAGCAGTCCAAGAGATACTAAACACCATATTAAAGTCATTGCTCACTTGTTTCCCTTTATCTCTGGATCCTCATGATGCTCAGGTTGCCCCGTGGCCACGGCTAAGTCCCTGCTCTTCCTTTACTCAGACTTCTGCCCCGTGGCACGAGTGGAAACACTGTGACTATTGTGCTGTCTTAGCCAAGGGCACCGTTTGCCTTGGCACATGGTATAAAGGCTACCTTTCTGCTGCCTGACCTGCTGTGGACTTTCCAGCATTGCTCAGAACAGAG
>JBBPDA010000132.1:15677989-15692412 GCA_037974385.1 Arnoldichthys spilopterus | reverse complement strand
ACACACACACACACACACACACACACACACACACACACACACACACACACACACACACACACACACACACCCTATGAAGCTTTTTCCACCAAATTGGCTACAAATTTAACCAGAACAGAAGAACTGACAGACTGCAACCCATAACCACACACGAAATAACAAAAGCACAAGAGATCAAGCGTTGCCTAATGGGGACACCACAAAAACAATTACAGCTGCATCACTCTCTGCATCCTCAGACATTGCACAGTGAATTGTCGCTCAAGCCAGACTGGTGGGCTTTATCTGTAAATGTTGTCATAAACCATCTGTTTGGACATGAAGAGGCTGTTTTATATGTAGTTTGACCAGGTATTAATGGAAAGGGGTGGGGCACTGCCAAAACAGTGCTACAGCAAAACCAGACCTGGGTGAATCAAAACGGCATGTGTTGACTATGATTGTTTCAATTCTTGAATAACTTTTAGGAGCAAGATAAAATTATAATTTTGTCTTTTTACAAAACAGCAAACATATTTTTCTCTAAAATGATCATTATTATCACAGTGCACGTAACTGCTGGCTACTGGTGACTAGCTAGCATTAAGCTTGATGTTTATTTACTGTCAGACAAAAAAATTAAGTATATACACATGGCTGATAGTGTTGATAACCAGTTAAAATTCTGATTTTAGCATATCTACAGTACAATAAGTTCAGATGGTTCATGTAACTATGCAATCAGAAAATCTGAGGCTGAGATTGTAGACAGAGAGGTGCATTATATAAATATGAGAAATGCAAAAGAAGTGAAATATTGCTTTAATATTATCTCAGTTGGATAATTTAAACTATCTATCTGCTAATATTGCTGAATGAAGCCAGTTTCCACCTGTCAGCATGGTACCTGGCTACAGTCACTTTTATCCCCCTGGTGGGATAAAAAAGAATGAACGTTAACTAGTTGAAAACAAGTATAAACATGAGAAAACAAACAGGCATCTGATGACAATCAACTAAATATGTGGCCGGAGCTGCCAGAAACATTGTTTATAACAGTTTTCTACACATATAAATGTGCTCACCATTCCCATGGAATCTGGAAAAATTGTCACATTATTATATTAAAGCTCAAAAATAAATATTTAATTTAAACAGAAACAAATTATGATAGCCAAAACTTGCCTGATCATGACATGGTTAACATGGCCTGCTACAAAGCTTTAGGATTACAGCAAGGGAAGTCAAGCAATCAGAAACGTATTTTATGTTATTTAAATGTACTTCCAGTGCATATATACACTTCAAACTTACACTCATAAGTTATTTTGTCTTTGTACTTAATATAATATAAATATGAATGAAAAAGTATTTTGTATGCAATTTAGAAAAAAGTATACAGATAGCACAATCTACTGCCATGAGTACTCAGCAATTACAGCTTTACATTTACATTTCTAAGCAGAAGCTCATACCCAGAGCGACGTACATTGATGCTTTAAAAAAATTTATGAGATCAAGCAAGAAGTGGTTCAAATAAAATATTGTGGTTCAGTTTTGCTCATTCAACTTGACAAACCATCTTTAATTTCCCAAAGTTACGAAGTTTGCAGTTAGATTAGATGTAGGCCTAATACTCAACACAGCGCATCAGTTGAAGTGATAGCTCAGGCAAAAAACTACTTTACATAGTTTTTTTTACCCTTTTCTGAAATGCAGCTGATCAGCCAAGACATGTTTGGTGTAAACTTGCATCTTTAGCCTTGTGCTGGAGTTTGAGATTAATGTAGCTAACAAGCAAGGAAGCTTATAAACCACATGACTACAAAAACAGACAAAAGGTTCAAGATGATGTCTAATACTGCTTCTAGCTAGGCAATGCACCTTTATCCATTTTACCCAAAGATAACAACCTGACATAGCTGGAGGCATGTGCATTGATTTAGCTGAGGGTTTTTTGGTAAGGTTTTATCTCTCATTCCTTGTCAGCTTTTTGCCTTGTGGTTCCAGTGCAAAACACTAAAGTAGTAACCCTCAGATACCAAACATGTCTTTGCTAAGTGACTACATTTAAGGTGGAAAATATATACATTACTCTTTTATGCATCTAATTTCCTTCTTTCTGTGTCTTCCAGTGACAAGTTGTGAACTTTTCTGACTATTTCAGCATTGCTGATTTCTTGTCTTACCAAAAAGGTCAAAAAGATACTACAGAATTTCTATAATGTTGCTTAATACTTCACAAATAATCTACAAAACCTCCACCTCTGGTAACAGGATGGCTAACCTATCATACTTGTGTGGTATCTGGCAGTAAATTCATAGAAACTGTCTGGTTTTAGTTGGAGATTCTTATAGCTATCCTGTAGAAAACCTTAAATTTTCCTATGTATGTCATAAGGGATTATGTCCCATCAGTGTGACATAGAATGACTCTGCAGATTTAAAACGAGTTTTTGAGCACCAATGACTCTAGAGACACTAGAGCCCAGAATATTAACTAAGGAGACAGTGCTGCAGTCTCTCTTCAGTCAAAACAAGCATAGGCTTTTTCCAAATGCACCACCATGAGTTGCTCTGAATTCATCTAATTTGAATCATTAAAAAAACTGCCCATATTTATCAGAACAATTTTGTAAGAACAAGTATGGGATCACATCTGTAGGGTTTTCTTTTCTACCTCTTTCCCCCAGTTTACGTGTTTGTTCCCGACCAACGACGGTGGGCATGCTATCTTAATCCGACTCCAATATTAACCGTGCTATTACCTGCATTAAGATCTTCAGTTCGTTTAGTATGTGTTGGACTGAGATTCCAAAGAGAGTCCGGGGAGCAGAATTAAAGAATGTCCAATCACAGACCTACACCTCTACTGACCAGTACATACTGGCTGAAGTATGCTTTAATTGCTTTTGTCAAATCAAAAGGTACTGTGAATAGAGGCACCATAAAACCAAGCAATGTGCCATTAAATCATGTTCAGCCTTAACATTAAAAGAACATTAAACTAATCACAAAAAACAACAGTAGTGGGACATTTTCAGCACAAAATATGTACATATCATGTTGTGCCAAATCATCCTATAACACCTCATGTATGTCTATACTAAGCTCAAATAAACAAACATTACCCACTGCTGCCCCTAAAAGCATTAAAGCACCTGATAGCTCACAGAAAATACCAAATAAGTTAAAACGGACGAAATAAGACTATATGTACAGCTTACATTCTTTTCTCATGTAAAATCTAACCTTTGCATGTCCATTTCATTAGGGCTGGACATATTGTGTATATTACCATGTTTTGCAACTGTAATTTTCTTTTACAAAATATTGTGCTGTCCTGCATCCGATTTAATATCTTAGTGTTGCATAAATTAATAGAGGGTTGTGGGCATCTCTGGGTCGCATGTGTGTCTGGGTAAACTTAGACTTGGTCCCAAAATATCTGTGATGAGTCATGCTGTGTCAGATGACTCAGGGGATGCGTGCCTCAGACTGCAGCACTGTGGGACTCTGGAATTTTGCTAGTTTGAGTTCCTGCACACAAAACATACCCAGGACACACTTTTCCATGGGGCCAAAGGGGCAATGAGTCAATAATGAATGATGTGGGTGCTCACATTTTCCTCAGTGTTTAGTTCATGTCTAGAATAGGGGACAGTAACATGACTACAGCCAAAAAAGTAGTCCTCAAGCATCATCCTCTGAGAAGATAAACAGCTACATTATAATGAGACATGCAATTATTAATTATTTTTGTAATTGATTGATTCATGACCGCTACATGATTGATCAACCAAGTAAACCACAACTGTTACTATGACCTTCTTTGGTCCCTCTCACAATCTGTCAAATTCACCATATAGATGCTCTGAGAAACCTGTGCACAGTGACAATGTGGAAGCACATATTACATTCTACATATTTCAGACATTAGTAACATATTTTGTAAATGCCCAAAAGAATACTTGTAATAAAATCTTGCCTGCACTTTGATAACAAAAGTAATCTTAAACCACAAGAGTGGCTCTCCTGATTCATAAGAGCAGAGGATTTGATTATTGCTGCATTATGTGATAGCAATCAGCTTAATGCTGCGTAATCTTCCACCAAAACCTGAAAATCCCACCGCACCATCCATCCCCCCCCACCCACCCACACCCACAAGGACACAGTGGAGCCAAAACAGCAGAGTGTCTCTCAAAACAGAAAACACAGCACGGAAGGACACAGAGGCAAAAACACTAGCAGGGGAGGACAAAATATACACTGACAAATGCTATGATTCAATTCACATTGGACAGTTTGTACAGAATGACCAAAAAAAAAACAATGAAGTGAGGTTTAGGCTTAGTATTCAGTTGTTAATCTTAGATTTATTATTCCATATCTACTATAAATTATTCTGTATCTACTAAAAATAACAGACTTGTATGTTATGAAGTTACAGGAAATGGCAGGTTATACAAGCATTTTAGAATGTTAACAAAACGACATTGTTATTAATAAGAAACTGCAGTGAATAACTAAATTTAGAGTGCATTATTCACTTAAAATGTATGTATCACACTGTTAAGACAGATCAGGTGTAGTTTTTTGTTTTGTACAATGTCAGTGTTAGCTTGATGACTGTAAAAGTTGGCAAGTTAGAATTAACACCAAACTGGTCAAGTTCAATAGCGAAACAAACTGAATTCTCTCACAATAAAGCTCACTATAATTACTGAATGAAATTTTGCCAAGAATCTGAATATAGCAGCATTATGCTTAACCAACCTGGCAACAACTGAAAGAATGCCTTTTTGGGTACAGCATGGACAGGCATTTGAAGAGTGGGCCAACATACTAATGTTTATTAGTATTTTTTTTTTACTATTTTCTTTCCAATTTAGATGTGTTTGAGTCCACCCACCAACTAGGTTTAAGTACGCAATACCACCAATCCAAGCAGGGTGAAGACTAGCATGTGCTCTTTCTGAGTCATGTGCAATGCAACTGCAACTTTTTTGAACAGCGGCAAATGCAACGTCATCAACACACTTGGAGAAGTCAATTCTGTTATGTTAGCTAACATATGTCTGGGCTGGCTAGCGTTTCACCAAGTAATTGTGGGAGAGGGAGGGGCACCAAGGCCAGTTGTCTCTAGATGACAGGGCCAAAACTTTCAACACTGGAGAGCAGGGATTAATGGGTTAATCTGTTTAATTTGCTTCCGCCAAAGCCCTGTTCACTTTATGAACTGCTTAAATGGGTTTGCATCACCCGAGATCCATGGAATAACAAACAAGAGTGAAAAGCCTGCTCAATAAGATCAATGTGCTGCCACAGCTGCAGTTTGTGGTGCATCCTCAGCATTAACAACAGAGTCATTATGCTAGAGTACAGAGAGCAGTAAATACAGAGAGTAGACAACAGAGCAAGCTAACTAGAATTACTTTTACTAAAACAGTTCAACTCTATTATGGTCTGGCAATGCTGCGTCAATACAGTCCAGTCAGTACTTCTATAGCTGTATATGGTGCAGGCCAGTTTAGCTGCATGCAAGTTCAACACAACCTCTCCTTAGCTTAGTAAGCAAACATACCATCACTGGTCTGCATCAGCATGACATCAGACTATGAGAGAGAGAGAGAGAGAGAGAGAGAGAGAGAGAGAGAGAGAGAGAGAGAGAGAGAGAGAGAGAGAGAGAGAGAGGGGGAGATAGGAAGAGAAAGAACAGAGATGGGGAGAGAAATGTAAAGATAGAGATGATGGATAGACAAAGAGTGAGGAAGAGAGAGAAAGAGCCATAGAGAGAGAGAGAGCAAAAGATACAAGGGGGCAAGAGAAGGAGATAGGAAGAGTCAAAGAATGAAAACAGGGAGGGAGAGAGAGAGAGAGAGAGAGAACAAAATAAATAAAAGCTGTATGCTCCCCCAGCTGCTGCAGTGTCAAATACCTGCAGAGACTCCAAGCACAAACACACATGCACACACACCTACCTCTCATGCTATGGTCCTGCCGACAGGCAGGAAACAATAACAGTGGAAAGATCCAGACTTTTTCCTCTCCAGACAGACAGACAGACAAACACACAGACTGAGGGTCAGACTGTAAGGATCAATGTTTCTGTAATAATCAATATGTAGAAACACAGAAAGAGATTGATCTGGTCTGAGTATCTTCAGCAACTGCAGCCTGGAGCTGTGTGAGCTTTACCTAGCGTGGTGACGCTGCACCCGACTAAACCCACCCCTACACTCCAACCTCCAACATTACACTCCTCCCCCTTATGCTTTCTCTCGCTCTCTCTCTTTCAAATCCTCTCTCGACCACGGATGGGGCTCGTGTCTGCCTGCATCCAAAGCTGCAAGGTCAGAGTGTGGATGAGAAAGATAGAATAGAGTGGAGAAACTGAGAGAATGCAGAAAAGAAAAAGACTGACTGTAAAAAGACAAAAGAGAACAATGGAAAAAGTATGAAAGTGAAACAGTGAAAGAATGAGATTAAAAGTAAGACAGCACAAGAAAAGAGATCAAGGCAAAAAAAAAATGCAAAAGACAGAAGAGGAAAAAGTAAGTGGGAGTTGGAGAATAAAGCAGAGAGAGAAGAAAGAGAATATGAAAGAGTGCACTATCCCCTCTGTGCTGATGGAGAACAACTGGAGCTCTCCTGCACAGCTGGATCAGCTCAGAGCACAGAGCTTAAACATAGTGTTAAAACTGGCAGAGTAAAACCGCAATAAAAAAAACCCAACTAAACAAAATTTCCGACACAGAGTCTGTAAAAAAAAAAGAAAAAAAAAAGCCAGCAGTCGCATGTTCAAGTGGAAATATCATTTGTATTTAAAACAGAAACCCCCTCCGATCAGCTCATTCTGATCTACTGTTCCATCTTCACTCACACGCTAGATCACCCAGCTCTTTGATGTCTCTTGCTATGGGTGAGTGCATTTGATTGTGTGGATTTAGCAGTAATGGGATTGGGGGCTGACTGTTGTTCGGCAGGTGGTGTTCCCGATTACTTCATGTTTACATTTGCTTTGTGAAAACTTCACAGCATTAAAGCTTTCAGAACTCAACGTGGCATCTGGGCCCATGCTTGTTATCTGGAGTGGAATAGCACAAGCCCAGAACTTTAGCTTCCATTACTACTGTTTTCTTAAAGCTGAACGTGTATCTAAATATTTTATTACAATGACACCTGTCAGGGGTGTGGGATATATTAGGTAGCAAGTGAACAGTCAGTTATTGAAGTTGATGTGCTGGAAGCAAGAAAACAATTAGTGAGTGTAAGGATCTAAGCCATTTTGACATTTTTTTATTGTGATGAATAGACAACAGAGTCAGATGCCAGGTCTTGTGGAATGTTCCAGGTATGCAGTGGTTAGTACCTACCAAAAGTGATCCACGTAAAAAAAAAGTGTTAAAACTGTGACAGGGTCATGGGCATTCAAGGCTCAGTGGATTCATGTGGAGTGAAGGCTACTCTGTCTGGTCTGAGCCTAAAGAGGAGCTCCTTTTGCACAAAGTGATAGAAAGGTGTCAGAACACAGTGCACCACAGTCAGAGCTGTTTCAGCAGCACGAGGGGGACATGCTCAATATTAGGCAGGTGTTCATAACGACTGATTGCTGTATATACACATACTTTAGTACTTTTAAGAGACCCATGTAAGTCTGTTTGAGATTACCAAACAACTAGACACTGAGGCAAGTGTGGGGTTTCATGACATTATGGGTTGACTGATGGGATGCTACATGTTAGCATTAGTCTCGTAACTCCTGTGCAAAACTAAAGAACCTAAACACTTTTTGTGACTGACTTTTTAATGGAATAATCATTAAGGTCATTAAAAAAACATTGGAATACCAACTGCACAGTTCTCAAGGCCTTAGGGCTAATTGCCAATTTCACTACAAACATAGTGCACTCTTTGCAGTAAGTGAGGTCATTTTAAAATATACCTAACTCAAAAGCTATGTAGGTAAAATTCATCCAAATTCAGCCACATCTGTATCATTGATATATTACTAAAGGGGGAACAGACTATAAAGGGATTTCTGCTGTTTAGTTTATGATTCTGATTTACTGAACTGTCACTCTAATCAAAGGGAGCAATCAGTGCAGTGAAGAAAGGGATAGATAAACCCTAAATGTGTGGTCATGGGACACATGGGAATCACACAGGGTGCAGCTGGGTTGAAGTGGTGGATCTCCTAAAACCCATACTCCTCTTTCTGCACACAGATGTGCTTCACACAATACCTTTTCAATTTCTTGCCTGTACACTACTGGGACACATTTTTTTGTGTGGTCAGGATGTGGAGTCATATATATGTACATATACATACATACACTAAATAATATAATATACAAAAGTACTTATATCTTATAATAATGACTTACATGTTTTATATATGCACATGTACCTACAGGACATATGTAATGTTCTAGGTGTATTTTATATATGTAAGTACTGTAATACACAGTATATGTAAGTATATGTACATTTATATATGTAATTATATGTAATACACATCTCTCTTTCTTTCTCTCTCATACATACATACCTAATATATATATATATATATATATACACATACATACACACACACACACACATTTTTTCTTTTCTTTTCTTACAATGGCACCTATTGAAGGATAGGATATATTAGGCCTCAAGTAAAGTTATTGAATTGATATGTTGGAAGCATGAAAAATGGGGGAGCGTAATGATCCAAGCCACTTTGACAAGAGCCTTAATGTGATGGCTGGACGACGAGTCAGATCACCTCCAAAATGACAGCTCTTCTGAGTTGTTTCTGGGATGAAGTTGTTAATACCCATGTCAACTGATGAACCGGCGACAGTGTCATGGGCACCCAAGGCTCACTGATACATGTGGAAAGTGAAGCCTAGCCCCTTTGGTCCTATCCCACTGAAAAGCTTCTGCTTTTATTCCAACAGTGACACTGTTTAAATATTTATCAATGAAATTGTATGACCCATATGTACTCTATAACTGCTGGGGTCTCTGACTACACCATCAAAGAGAAATAACAGTCTAGAGAGTCCACACAGTGTGGACATGGCAAAGTGTAAGTGGACAGGTGAGGGATTAGGGTCATGACTAGCTGGGCTCAGGAAAACTGGCTATAGATCAGTAGTGTGTGCGCATGTGTGCACATGTGTGTGTGCGCGCATGTGTGTGTGTTGGGAGAGCCTAATGAGGATAAAGAAGCTTGGGCTTTAATCTGCTGAGAACTGTACAGATTGTGATATGTCCAGTGCAGCCACAAGCAGTGACCAGTGCAGTGTTTCCATTAGTTTAACCAGCACATATCAGAAGACAAAAACTTACTGTAAAACATTAAAAAAAAAACAAAAAAAAACTGCTGCCCACAGTCATAGTGATAAGAACCACACTCCTGAAGTGTTTAGTGTCTGTAAAAGCTGCTTCACAGGAATCACTTACATGAAATTTTGATAGATGGTGGAAAGGGAGGGACACCCAGAGAGGCAAGATGACTGAGTTATGGATGGCTGGGGCATCCCCAGGGATTGATATTAAAATAAGGCCCACGTTTAATTCGGTTTAATGGTTACACAACTCAGAAGTCACAAATTATGCTGCAAAATGGTTTAATTCCACTTTGAGTTTCATTAACAGATTTTCTCTAATTGTAAAAAATTTCCATTTTTTGTAGAGTTTATTTTATTTTTTTTCCTCTTATGACAGGAACAATTTGAAAATGATTAATAGACAATTCACTTCTCCTTCCAAACAAGTCCCTAAAGGGCAACTGTGTCCACAGGATAAGCGGTTGAATTTATACTGCTATGTTTTATTTGGAGGAAAAGCATTATTTTTTTGCAGTACGGCCCTCTGGAGGCCCAGCTCGCTCTACTTTGGGCTGGTTTATGATCAGAGAGAGGCTTTAGGCCTCAGAGGAGCTGCTTTAGCATGGCTACACAAAGGCCATATAAAACACACTCACACACTGACACACACTTGAGTAGTGCTGCTGCCTCGTGTCTTACGGGTGACTGGGTGAGGTGTATGTGAGAGGCTCTCTTGGGCACCACACAGAGAAATTACAGTTACATCCACTACACTGCTCTCACACACACATGCGTGACAGCAGAAAAAGGGAAGACTGGGTAGAGTTGAGTCACAGCTGTTCAAACAATAAACCATCAGAAAGCAATTTCCAGTTGTAGATGCTGATTCGATGCTGTGTGCTAGGAGAGGGTTACAAAACAGGCTCTACACTAGTTGTTGGAAAGTTGTTGTGAGAATATGATTGCATTCTGTCCCAAGTGCATTAGTAAGGTCAGGTTGTTGGATGTTGGAACTCCATCCAGTATATAGGGGATGAGCTGAAGAGGTCTTTGTGATCCAGAACTAAGCATCCATCACTCCAGAGAATGCAGTTCCACTGCTCCACAGCCCAGTGCTAGGGAACTTTATATGTTTCTAGTTGTCACTTGGGCATAAAGAATGTGTCGCTGCTCCAGAGTCTCTCACTCTATCGCCAATTCCATCCCATAATGATTGCACAAGCTACATTACAAGCTATATTAAATACTAGCTTATTGTGGCAAATATAATGACTGGATGACCTATCTACCAACCTAAATGAGTTCTTGCATGCATTCTCTGCACACATATTCTACAAAGCAAATCAGGCAGACATGTTCGGTAAGACCAGCGAGCCAGTTGCACAATGGCAGAGAAATTAACTTCAACAGCTTTCATTTACAAAATAAATAAAAATTTGGAGAAGGCAATGTTATATTTACCTGCATCAACATACATACCACAGTGCCAAGATTAAATGTAAAGTTTCAATTTAAAAAGCATGATGAGTATATAATATATAATTAGCTATTTTTTTTTTTATAACTTAACAGGAATCATATAGCATTCTCCAAGACCCTGGAAGGCCCTGAGGGTACCCCACTGAAACAACAAAATAACACAAACCAATTATTTCAGTAATGTTTTACTAATATATTGCAAGGCATATTGATCATATTGAAATATAATGCAGTACTATATCATGCAGCCAAACTGCATGGTGCAAAAAAATCTGTGGTGGAGGCCTTTTTAATCCTGCTACACAATATGCAACCTTTTATGATGCATTTACCAGCAATCAGAGAAAGTGGAGTTTGTCCTAATTTCATGCTCTGCACAATCGCTGTTCCATTGTGTGATAGTTCTACTTCCCAATTTCCTTATGATGCAGGTAAAACTTGAAAACACAAAAGGTCAGGTTAGCCATTATGAAAACATGGGCTTGGGCATCTTGTACTTGATGGCTGTCACCATCAGTTTATTAGTGACTGAGTAAACTACAAATTTATTTTAACAACTAATCAGAGAAATCAGAGTTTGCAAAAAAAAAGTCAACAAAAGACCTAACTGAACAACTACAACAAAATCCTTTTCAAGGATTGTAACATCCTTAGTACATTCCAAGGACTGATGTGTCTCCTTTTTACTGAGCGCTTTCCACAGCACTCAGATGAGAACTGGTTGTTAACTTAATTAGTAATCATTTATTATTTACATTCATAGCGCATAACATAAGTCATGTGACCGTTTACAGTTTCATTAGAAGCAAAACAGACTAGCATATTTTTACCTGTTAACACAGCAGCATATGGGGCGCTACAACATTCAGCCATTAGGGGGAGCCCTTGCACAATCTAGAGACTAAGAAAAAACAGCAAAGCAAGAGAGCATATGGGCGAAAAGAGGCACCTTTAGATTTTGAGCCAGTGTTTGAACCAGGTTGATATACACAGAAGCACAAATGACTCCTGACAACAGTGTGTTTTACACTGTAAGTCCAAATCAAATCTGCAAAGATTTAACCCTCCTACTTTGCTGCTCCAGTATTTTTTTTTTCTAGGATGGAGAATATCTTTTTACGGGTTTACGTCTGATCTACAGAATGCTTCATATAATTATCTTTAATGTATGCTGGCATTATAGCTGCAGCGGCAACTTCGCCTTCGACCAATTAATGCAGCGCAGGAGTCAGGGCGAGCATTCTGATTGGCTCAGGCCACTCAGGGGAACTCATTAGAGAAAGCTATAGAGGAGAAAAATCTTGCTGGCAAAACTTCTGACACGAGTTTGATCACTGCGCCAGTGCAAGTCCACAAAGCTGGGAGGGTGATTTCCACCCTCAACCTGAAACAGAAAACTGCCTACAGCTCCAAAACGATCATTTAAAGAGACGTTTCCTCAAAAGCAAGCTAAAGAAAGAGCCCATGTATAACCTTGGATTCCCAAAAAGAAACTTTACAGGAGAAGACTTTTACAACTTTCAAAGTTATTTAAAGGAATATTATAGCAAAAAAGTAAATTTTAACCAATTTGAAACTTGAAAGAAATGTTTGGTGGTGCTTATTTGGTTTAACACTGGAATTACAAGGCTAATGTTGCTAAAAAATATTCAAGTCAATACAAGACTAAGTCAATAGTCACCCAAATATTTCCTGTAAATGTATGTTCGAAACCTGCTCAAACAGCACCCAGCTCTTCATTAGGGCAGCACAGTATTTAATTAAATCTGAGTAAAGTTTGATATGACATTTCAACACAGTCAACAGCAGCTAGCATGTTGAATGTAAAAAATGTTTGTAGTATTAATAACTAAATAAATAAAACAAGAAAAAGTACTGTTTGTTCCAACAGTGACAACATTGACACAAAGTGCCCAACAATGAAATGTGACCAATGTATTTAACCCATCACCCCTTGGAGCAATGAGCAGCTATTAAAGGTGCCCAGGTAGCAGCGTAGCAGGACGGGACCTTGCTTAAAGGTACCTCAATGGTACCCGGGCCAAGACTTGAACCTGTGACCCTCTGATCACTTGGGCAAGTCCTTACCCACTAGGCTATGCTCCTTATTTAGGGCTGCCAAAGCGAAAATGTTTTTAAAAATGCATTTAAAAAATTGTGATTACAAAATGAATATTTAGGACACTATCACTGCATTGTTTCATTAAAGCTTATGCATCAGGTTATTATAAAAATTAAATGACAATAAGTCACAGTATTCCATAAGATTAAATAATTTTTAATTGACTGAAAGCCCTATTATTAGTCCTTATATAAAGTTCCTAATGTCTTTTTGCAATGGATTCAGTTTAAATAATTATTGCAAAGCAATTACACAATTGATGCTTCTGGTGTGTGTTAATTTGTTTTGACCTTTTACATTGCAAAATGTGTGAAAATGCACAGGATGCCTTTTCCACAATTCAAGACATGAATACCCAGCACACAACCTTTTAACTAATACAAATGCTTATTAACCATCTCCGTACATACTCCACCTAGAAACTTTGTCATGTTCTTCGGCCTCAGCTATGAGTGAAAAAAATAAAGCTACATAAGAGTGAATTGGAGTATGAGGCAAGAACACATTTACATAAGCAAATATGTATAACAAATATGTAAATGTGCTGAGCGAGTCTAACAAACAAGAAAAGTCCTTTCCTTATCCTAGAAAGCAATTTAGCATAGTGTGGTCAACACTCCTTTTTCTGGTCCTTGCTTGGATCTTTTATACATGGTAGCTTTGCGTAATTACCCTGGAGAGATCAGAGCGGAGGCGCTGCAGTGTTTGCACACACTCGAAATGCTATAAAGTCTCCCGTCCAAGAGGTTTAAATGATGCTGCAGGCTTATTTTTGTCTGAGGAAATCTAAACTTAGCCTTTAAAAAACGTACTTGCCTGCAAGATGATGTCATGTCCAAGACATTTCAGTCGTTTCAGAAAAAATAAAGCAGAGGAGAAGAGCGAGAGTACATCACGTTAAAGGAATAGTTCAACAGAGAACCAGATTTGCACAATTTGCACAGCCAAAACATAGTTTCTTTAGTTTGCACAGTTAGATGGTAAATAAAATGGCGTGTCATGGACCTTGCAGCACGTGGTTCCTATCACCACCATTGAACTCTGACAGCAAATTTGTCAGAGCACCATGAAACTACAGTTACACAATACATCAACTGTTGTTGCAATATTGGCCTTTGTAACATATGCAAGAGTTAGAGTGCTTTTACTGTGTGAAGTGAACCTCCTGACCAATCACAGCTCCACACAAGTGTTCTGGTGGTGGCATAATCATAATCAGTCCATTTGTATATGATCAGCATTGTAGTATAGAGCAATAGCATCACTGAACACTATATATAAATTTTTGGGGATCTTCTGCCATTCCTCCTTGCAAATCCTCTCCAGTTCTGTCAGGCTGGATGGTAAATGTTGGTGGACAGCCATTTTTAGGTCTCTCTAGAGATGCTCAATTAGGTTTATGTCAGGGCTCTGGCTCGGCCATTCAAGAACAGTCACAGGGTTGTTGTGAAGCCACTCCTTCGTTATTTTAGCTGTGTGCTTAGGGTCATTGTCTTGTTGGAAGGTAAACCTTCGGC
>JBBPDA010000132.1:15654894-15666908 GCA_037974385.1 Arnoldichthys spilopterus | reverse complement strand
AGAGAGAGAGAAAGAGAGAGAGAGAGAGAGAGAGAGAGAGAGAGAGAGAGAGAGAGAGAGAGAGAGAGAGAGAGTGAGTGAGTGAGTGGGTGGGTGGGTGAGTGAGTGAGTGAGAGGGGCAACAGTGTGAGAGAAGGGAGAAGAGGTCATAAAAAATAAAAATAAAAAATAAAAATATTCCATCATCCCTTTATTGCTGCCATAACATTATAGTTTTCTAAAGATTTAATATAAGTTTTTTTTTTATCTAGCTCTCCAAAGTGCAGCTGTTCAGGCTCAAATCTAACTGATCAGGACAAGGATTCCCCACCCCCAAAATCACCTTTCGAAGTAGTTGAGGCAATCATTGACAACACCCACAACCAAAACCCAGTTTCATCTCACTCCCTGCCAAAGGTGCGCCAAAGGTACGGCCCACAGTTCAGATGCTTCTGTATAAGGAGGATGTCTCGTTGGTCTAAATAGTTATAGAATAATGCATATGCTAGTCTGGGGGAGTCTGAAATCTCTGTACTTTGTTATTTGCTCATTCAAACTAAACTTCATTTATGACCATTTCCTGCTCTCTGTGTCCTAAATCTGTCAGCCTATCTATCGGAGATTTCATAAAAAGCTCAGCACAACACAAGCTCTGCATCAAAAGCCTTTCACTGCCTTAAATCAATCTAGGAGAGGTTGAGAGGGTAAGGAAGGTCGATGTGGGCTAAAAATATCAGCAACGTTTCAAACAGTAATATTTCTGGTGAGATGTAGTTGAGTATATATATATATATATATAAAAACATGAGAGCTTCACAGTCAATGCTAAATAATATAGCCAACGTTAGTGTCTAAAATTTGCTTCAGTTTTGTGCTAAAGCTATGGAGCTAAAAAGTAAAAAAAGCTCATACCAGTTAGCATTGTGTTAGCCGTCTAAAGTCTCACGTTTTCCTTGAACAGTGTTGTGGTTTTTAGTAATCTCAAATAAAGATTGTTGTTTTGACACTGCATGACACACTGTTATATTTACAAATGGACAGAATTTATGACAAAAATTAGCCTTCAAGATGACTGCTGCTGTTTTTAAGTTATGCTACTCTTGTCTATTCTTATAGATAACAGTGTGTCATGTGACACACTTATTTTCTAAACTACTTATATTAAATGCTTAAAAAATAGGCTTCTGAGCTTGTGCAAAGCAGTCCCACAAGGACACAGGAGTTTTAATAACAAAAGCTGGAAAGGCTAAAGCTATCAAGTCCTGCCCTTCTCTTTTGGGAGTGTTCAAATTCCTCTCATGTTTTTCAGCTCAGGATCAAAAACACCAAATTTCTGCTTTTCTGACACAGATATGGAGCGTCCCATGGCTTTATTGACCCCACCCACAGTGGGCCACGATTACTCGTGAGCCAAAAACAGTGAAAACTAATGCTGTGAAAATAAGCATCCCAGAAAACCCTTGATAGAATGTCTCACACACACACACACACACACACACATACAAACACCTTTATACAATGTCAGAACATAGAGTCCCATATACATTACACATATTTGTACCTACATGTAATAATCATTCTCAATATATTATATACACTCATAACCTTTTATGCGTAATTTTGGTGGTCCAGGAGATTAACACTGCTCCCTGCTTTTTATAACAAAGTCAGAACATTTTTGTACACACACATGCGTGCACACACAGAGTTTCCTATAATTCCTATCTTTATGAGGACATTTGGACCTCACAAGGCATAAGTAAATACATGCCCACACGCAAACACACGTGCACACACACCCCAGAGATCTTTAGGAGGTGTAGCTGCAACAATAGGGCCCTTCTTGTCTGAAGAGACTGAACTATGTTATGACTGCATCATGTGGGTTTTGTGGCCATCCTGTTCAGAGATGCTGGACGTCAAGCTGCCCAGATGACTAACTGCCTGCTTGGAGAGGAAGAGCCTGTTTCATAGGCTGGACAGCAGGACCATGTTTACTGCTGTTTTTCCAGAAGAGTCTTCACGCTGTAATGTCCACGTTAGGTGTGAGAGAGAGATATGTTGTCATTATGATAAGTTACACCATAATACAGTTTTCTGATGATATCATGAGCACTGTCAGTACCTCCAGAACACTGAACAACTGCATGTTTGATAGATATTCAGATGCAGAGATCCTATGAACAACCACTGCATAGTAACAAGACGCTTACTGGATGTCAGCCCACTATGCCATCTTATCTTATTCATTTAACTTGAACCATTTCTTGTCTCTCTTTTTCCATCTTAGCTAATTCATTTTAGCAAACCCAGAATTTCAAATGGTTCCCTACTCACACAATGGAGGTCATGACATAGCAGCTTCTCCACCAGCACAGTGCAATAATAGGGATCTATCTGGTATTCAATCCTGCTCTCATGAATAGAAAGTGTGGTAACTGGTAAAGAGTGTTGTTGATTTTTTTTTATTAGGACCAGTCTAAAGACAAATACAAAATTCTTCCAGTTGAGTGTCATTTATTCCCCTCAGCATGGTTTAATATGGGAAAATACTGGTCTGTTTCCTCTCTAAATGCTTCCACTTAACTTGCCTCTCTGTGGCTCCTGGCTATTTTACAAGTTTAATCATGTTTATAATGCTTACATAATGACATGTGGCTGCATTGTTAGCGGAGGAAGTCTCTGTCGATGAGCAACTATTCACTGATAATCCTTCTATGCACTGCTTTTGACATGCGCACTGTGTATCTCCACCTTAAAGGAGAATGGCACAAAGTAATAAGAGTCACTATGACATCCCTGTGGGGAAAATTACAGACTTTCTAATAATACAATGCACAGTCAGTGGTTCTTGGAAAAGATACAGGAGAGAATCAGAAAAAAGGCGACACCAGGCAACAGTGGAAAAGCTTTGCAGTCCAAATCTGGACTTCAAACACTGAAATCAAAAACGGACCTTAACCCAAAGAAAATCCCATCAAAACTTGACCTGAGACCCTCAAAAAAAGTCTGTCCAAAACAGAAGTGAGAACAAAAACAAACACAAAAAAACCCAACATTTTCTGTCTAAACACTGACACTGCCCCAACTCATGAAAATCTTTAGGACCACCTGCATCTGTAAGGCAGTAAAGGATTAAAATTGGAGCCAAAGATACTCCAGAAACATGTCTGGGCAACTCTGCTTTATGGACTTATTCACAACCAAAGCGGTTGCACCTCAAGGTCAGATGAAGAAAGAACTGCTCCAGAATAAGGCAACATTAAATGGCGGAGGGGCAGCAAGGTCACTGTGGTCATCAATTTTAAATGACCAGTGCTGGGTGAGATGCATAAAATATATGGAAACCCAGGTGGGGACAGGGTACGGTCCAGGCATTAGTCTAGCTTTAAACAGAGAGGCCATCAAAAGATGTCAGCACAGTCAGGCCTTGAAGATATGACCCAGCCTTGAAGATATGACCCCAACATAAGGTCAGCCATAAAAATGAGTTCCAACAATATCATTTCATGTAGTGCCAATGTACTCTTTTGCAACATGTTTCCTGAACATTACATCTGTGAGCATGTCAGTACTGTAAACCTGGATGTAGGTCTGAAATCTGAACATAAGTGGCAGTAAGGCAGGCAAAAGCTAGCAAGATGGTGGGGCGCCTTTTCAAATCATACAATTTCTTCTGAAAAGACAAAAGACCTCACACATTAAATTGTTAAGCCAGAACTCATACCCATTAAATTTTATGACTTCCCCAGGAACTCATCAGGTTCCAGGAAAAATAAAGAAATGGCAAAGCCTTTAATGCAGTCAGTTTCAGCAGTCTTAATTTACCCAACAGATGCTGTTCAAGACTGTAAATGATGGGAATGAAAGAGGAAAACTTATCAGCAACAGCATCATTATTACATTTATCTGATATTCCTGTTATTGCGTCATACCTTCACACAATGGAACATACAGTGAAACTAGATCCAATTATTCTGTGCAAACAGAAACCTAGCCCTAAAATATTCATAGTGGCTAATTACAATACTGGCCCAGTGTCTGAGGGACAAGTGGAGGAAAGGTGATATACATCCTGACATATAAAACTTGGAAGAAGCTTGTGCAGGTATGTTTGTCATAGAGAAACCAAGGACAGAGACAGCAAACTATTTTGTGATCGTAAATCTATTTCTTGTACTTCACAAAGCAAACCTTGGAAAGATACAGCTTTGACAGCTGGTTGAATACAATTCTCTGTAAAGTTATGTTGTGATGAAAAGACTGAAATAGTGAGGGTGTGGGTGTAAAAAGCTTGAAGGATGGAATTGTGAAGTCTTTGCAAAGTGCTGTCCCTTAATCAATACCACAGTGACACTACTGTTTTGCCACTGCAATCCCACACAGTTGTCAGTGGCAATGACTGAAGGCTCAATTAGTTTAAGCAAGCAATCTTTTCCACAGAATGAAACAAACATTCATATAATTGGGTGCAAATGACCAAACTGTTCTAAAAATATCTTGTTCCCTTGCATAACCTCTCCCCGAAACAATGCAGTGGTTCCCTGTCCAGCCCAAAGGCAATGAATCAGTCTGAATTCTTTACTTACCCATGGAAGGATCACTTGTCCATATAGATGATTGCTCTACTCCACATTTGCTGCAGTTTTCACACTTTCATGCAATCAGACTAAGTCCATAAAAAAGTCATTTTAGATCAGATTCTTCTTTAAGCGATAATTAGATCTTCAGTGGAAGTTAATATAGAGTCTTTTCATAGATGTTCAGCATTGAACTAGGGTCCTGTACTGTGCAAAAATCCACTGCTGTCTGCTCTAAATCTGCTTACAAATCCAAAGCTCAAGATAGCCAGTCCCTCTGGTAGGATTCTCTTGGATACTGTAACTGGTGCAGGGAGATCCCCCTGTAAAAATACAGGTCAGCATCAGGAGTCCACCTAAAAGAGCTTGGTAAACATCCGAGAAAAAGTCCGCTAGTGACGCACAGGAGTCGTCCAGTCAGCCCATAGGAAGCACAGGATATCTGGGAGATTCGTTAACCTCCAATGAGAAGACATTCTAAAAAAAATTGGCTTCCTCTCCATAGACTGAGAGAGAGAAAGAAAAGCAGAAGACAGCAAGCAGAACAGGACACAGACAGGGTACCTCCGGGCTGAAGCGAAATTCACACACAGTAAATTAATCATACCTTGGGCTCCAACAGCCTTGCTCCTTTCAGTGGCTGGATCAGGTTGCCTGGCCTCTACTCTTACATGGCAGCTCCTTTTAAAGAGCCTGGAGTATCTACGGGCCAGTGCTTCTAAAAACCCATTTCTTTCAGCAACTATCAAAGACTATCCTGCTCTTAACAAAAGACAAGTGGCCTTTAAAGGCCGAAATTTACTACAAATAGCTGAGGCGAAGCAGAAGTAGCATTCCCAGAAGGTGGTTGTGTTTTTAAGCCCAGGAGGATTGCATGGATCTCAAATCCCCAGCAAAACAGGACAGACAGAGGATAGGCACTTGCAAAGGCCGCCAGCCAAAAGGCAGAGAAATGAAGCAGGAGGAACGTGAGCTATGGCTGGAGCTGAGAATGACTTGTGCCCTTAGGAATGCCTCACACACACAGGATCTAGCGGCATGTGGCTGAAAGCAGAAATAAGGCTGCTGCTGCTTCCGGGAAGGCTATAATCAAAGGAGCTGCCAGCCGGTCTAAACAAACACTCGCTAAACCATTAATGTTGACTTCACAGTCACAGAACTGTCCCTAAACTAAAGCACACACTAAAGCATTTAAGTGAAGTACAGTTCTCAAAGACTGGCAAGAAGAGACACTTAACTAGAGACTGCATGATGTAACTGTTTTTACCATGACAATACTTAAACTTTGAGTACCAACTGAGACAACATAATACTTGATTTGATCTAAAAGCTACCAAGACTTGAAATAAAATATTTATATCTGTAATTTTATATCTGTAAATCTCTCTTTCTCTCACACACACAGTCTTTGTTAATTCTCTTGAGCCTTTAGCTTGCACCTTTACTGATAAAAGTACAAAAGGACATTTAGTATTTTCACTGACCAACTTAAATGATATTTTAAAATTATAATTTGATGTCTGCAACACAGTCAAAAAATTGTGGGACTTGAATCACCTTTCCTTTCAGTAACATTTTTTATTTATTTAGGAACCGAGGAGACTAATTGTTGCAACTCTGCAAGTGGAACTTTTCCCATTTTTACTGGATAGAAGATTGCTGCTCTACAGGCTGTGTTTCCTGTTGTCTGATTCTCGTCTTCATAATAATGCATCATACATTTTCAGTAGGAGACAGATATGGACTGCTGACAGACCAATCAAGCACACGCAAGCAAAGATGTTGTAGCATGCGCAGAATGACATCCGGCATTGTCTTGCTGAACTTACAATGGACTTTCCAGAACAAGACATTGCCTTGATAAGAGCAAATGTCTCTTTAAAATCCCAATACATGCCTCTCCATCAATAATACCTTTATACAAATCCATGTCCCCCATGCTGTGGCATCTGGTGCAAATCATGACACATGTTGGCTTTTGCACCCATCAGTGACAACAGTCTAAATGGTCTATTTAAGTTTTTTCTTCTTAAATACATCATGTATATTTATATTTATATTTATATCACGCTTAAAAATCTAAAAACTCTGAACATCCCCACCCCTACTGTCACCTCAACTTCTGCTGCCTATACTTTGGCTTTACTCACACTGCAGGGAAAATCAAGGGGTACATCATACAGTCACAAATACCTAAAAAGACCTCACACCACTTACAAATTTCGCTTTACTTGAGAAATTCTATTGAGAAAGATTTATGCTGTTTTTGGATTCTTTTTTATTTGATATTTTACTGCTGATATTGGCCTAATAACAATAACTAGGGCTGAATGATGCGGGAAAGTAACTACTTGCAATTTTTCTAACCAATATTGTGATTGAATTCGATTGTAATTATTTCCAAAAAACATTTTGGCAAAGAAGACCCTCAGACAAATTCTTTAATGTTTCAGGCTTCAGTGCTGAATGTAGTGTGCCATGCTGCCAGTTCACAAGCTAATCCCCCAAAAATGACACCAAACAAGGCAACAATGATGCTTTTTCTTTCAGCAAAAGAAGACTGCATGCACAGCTACAACTTAATACTTTCACTCAAGGTCACCATTGCGCTACTGGACCACCACTTTAAGCCCTTGTGAACAGAAGGTCACAGGTCCCAAGTCCTGATGCGGGTACCACTAAGGTACTCTTGACCGAGGAACCATCACGGTACAATGTTACCTAGGTGCTTTTCATTTCTGCCTGCTGCTCCATATGTGCACAAGTGATGGGTTAAATGCAGGCCACATTTCACTGTGGAGACTTTGTTTGTGACTGAGTGTGTTCACAATGACAAATAAGTCCCTTTCAATTTCACAGGATTGTTAAATGTGGTTTGGGTTTCCTGTAGAAAACTTACCAACTTAAATTTCTTTATATTGGTGCTTATAGAAACCTGGGAGTGTGATAAAAACATAAATATAGTCATTTTATTTACTATGCAATATGACCAGAGAACAGAAAATATACTGAGGGTTTGATTGGAAAACACGGTGCACATCCCTCTCCTCCATTAATGTGTTTTAAAAATCAATTTTGGGTCAAAAGCTTATATTTAAATGAGAATAATTAAAAGAGGCAAATTATGTGTGAGCATTTTTTGTAATATTACAACAGGCATTAAACGCTATGGATGGGTGGTTCCCAGCACTACCATGATAAAATTCTGAATTTTACATAAAACAATTCAGAATTACATTTTTAAGTACTGTTTCTTCCTTTACAAGCAAAAAGGTCTGGATTGAAAGCTTAGAAGCTGTAATTTGCTCAAAATGTCAGTTGTTTCAAATGAAAAATAATTAATATAAAATGACTAATAATTCTCCACTGTTGATGCCATTTATTTTGCTGAAGAGTTAAAGCAGAGTTTTAAATGTGTGTGTCCTGGCCTTTCTTGTGAGTGTGTGTTTCCATTGGGTTAAAGGAACAAATCTCCAAACAGGAACTCCAAAATCAAAAAGCAGCACAAGGAGGCTGTCTGGCTGTCTGGGCATGGAACGTGGATGGAAAATGTCTGAAAAAGAGCAGTTACACAAGAAGCTTTACACATAACTGATGCGGACAGGACATCTGAAACGTAAGCATTGCAGCATGCGCAGAAAGAAAATATCTGCTGAAAAACACAGCTGAGGCTGTGGCTGCTGGAACTTTAGGCAGAGAATTACAGGGCTTAGGATTTATGAGTGGTGACTGGCTACTCTGCTGAGCGTAGTGGCTTGACTCAGAGCCTCTGGCCGCTAATTTAAGCCTTGCCTAGTGGAAGTGGCCAAGATAGCTACACTATTAATGCCACGATTCCGCTCTTACTCAAGCGCACGTGGGAGTGCGTTAAGAATTTTGAGTCCTTTTAACAAAACAGTTAATGAATTACTGCAATAACGGAGTGGCTGCATTCATACTTAAAAGAATAATCAAAGCAACTTCATGTCAAAACAACTAGTCAAGGCATGTAATCAAAAGTTGTACTTGATTGGGCTTTGGAATCAAAGTTCAGGGTGCATTGACTAATAAAGAGGAAGCCATAAAAGTAAATATCAAAAAACTTGATGACAACTTAAAGAATATACATAAATATAAAAAAAAGTAAAAACTCTCCACATCTTCTCCATACAATCATGATCTTCATATCCTAAGCTATTCTTGTTACACATATTACACATCATTAATGTATTAAATTACAGAAACATTTAGCTCTTCTCAAGTAAATCAACCCAAAGGTACAAGTACTAAGTTATGGAACTACACCATTAGCAAAAACGGAAATGTCCTTAACCTTCACCTGACTAGATTTCCTTCGAAAAGATCAAGAACACCAGGTGTGACTTTAGACAACAGGTGTGACTCTGTAGGGAGTCAGGAATATTCAACTATCCTCTCAAGGACAAAGCTCAGTGATTTCCTACCTTATAGTACGAACTGAAAGGCAATACTTCCACATCAGGTTCAGCATGGCCAGGGCATTTCTCGCCTGGTTGCTCCAGATAAGTCTTCAAGTCCAAAGAGTCTCAGTCCAAAAGGAAAAGGAAAACATGAAGGCTAGGGGTGTATGAGACGAGTGTATGAGTGTATGCTGTGTAGTCAAGCGTCTCCACCCCTAGCATCCAGACAAGCCTCTCCTTCCCTTCTTTCTTCACTTGACCACAAACTGTGTCCCACTCCTGTGAACCCCCCAAGGAGAAAAAAAGGGAGAGAGAGAAATGACTAATTCATTCCCCTCCAGTTCAAGTTACTGCAGTTGTTGCTGGTGATGAACAGTGTGTTTGCTTTGCTCTGGTTTTGCAGCCAAACCAAACTGTTCCCCTTCTGGGAGGAGAATTTCAAGCAGGACTCTGGGATTACCAAGTAAGGCCTTACTGGGCCTACAGAACTCGCGCATGCCATCCTTTACGTCTAGGTGGTCAAACATACATATTTATTGTATATGTTGCTGTGCCTGGAAATCACAATCGGTAGGAGACCGGTGACACTGCTGTGAATGCAGAGAATGGGCCATGGTCAGCAGTGGTAGTGGTTTTATGGTGGTTCTTTTTCATTGATGAAAGGCGTAAATGAGTCTGGTGGATTTAGTTTAGGGTCAAGGCGTCATGTAAGGATTAGCTAGGCTTAGTATTAGGATTTGGAATGAGTTCTGGGTTATTTTTGCATTAAGGTTTGGGTTAGAGTGAGATTTAGGTTTTGATCTTGGATTCAAGTTATTGTTAGGGCTAGTGTGAGTGTCAGGGTTTGATTAAGCCTTAGATCTTGGGCTGAGGTGGTGTTCTGTTTAGAGTGAATGTTAGTGTTAGTTGATGAATAGAGAGTTAGATTAAGGTTTAGATCTTGGGCTGAGGTGGTTGTTCGGGTTAGAGTGAGTGTTGAGGATAGATTAAGCTTTAGATCTTGTGCTGAGGTGGTTGTTCGGGTTAGAGTGAGTGTTGAGGTTAGATTAAGCTTTAGATCTTGTGGTGAGGTGGTTGTTCGGGTTAGAGTGAGTGTTGAGGTTAGATTAAGCTTTAGATCTTGGGCTGAGGTGGTTGTTCGGGTTAGAGTGAGTGTTGAGGTTAGATTAAGCTTTAGATCTTGGGCTGATGTGGTGGTTAGGGTTAGAGCGAGTGTTAGGGTTAGATTACAAGGGTATGCCCCCTTTAAAGCCCACCCCCAAAGTCCTCTATAAAAGCTTTTGTTACAGTAACTGAACACTTTGTCCCTTGAAAGAATAGTAATGTTTATTTTTTAATGTAATGCATTTTATGTTCATGCACATTGAAATACCTATTTAGAGTTAGCTGGGGTATTTTCTTACCTTACATCCCAGAGCTAACAACAGGCTAAAAAAATGAGACCAATATTTACAAGTGCACCATCGCCACCTCCTTTGACCCCCACTATCATGAAGTATTGGATTTGCTAAAGAAAAAGTTTGTCCCCAAATATGTATTCTCATTACATTATCAAGTCTGAGTCCATGAAACTAGGTTTAGGGTTTAGGTTTAGGTCATTGGTTGAAGTGGACGTTCAAAACAAAGTGTCACCATGGAATGAAGGCTTTGGTAGATGTTTCAGCTGCATATCTCACTTTGAAACCTTTCCTCCGATTGTCGGTCACTTTTTCCAACTTCACAGTACAGCCTCTCTCATCTGATGGGGCGTCTTAATTTCCTTTGTGTTTGACGGCGATTTGGCAAGCACATGAGTCCAAGAACAAGGCCAAGTGTGACATGTCTCCCTGAGGAGCATGAGGCCAGGAGTGATTGCAGTTCATTGCCTAAAATATGACGCATGGTGTGACTTAATCAGCCTTAATAATGTGAAATATGTATTGTGATGGATTTGTAATGTGGAAGTGTTGAGTTGAGAATGAGGTCCAGAGTTAGTTATTCTAAAAAATGTGTTTAAGGGCTACTCCCCCCCTAAGAGGCTATGAGGTCATTTCAAGTGAAAAGAAGAAAAAAAATTAGCTGCATCTATAAAATAGTTATGCAGAAATTGCAAATTAAAACCATACCACACACTGGCACAGTCTGAGAAACGCAAGGGAAGAGGAAAAGGAGCCAAAAGAGCAATGAACAAACGCTCAAGGCTGAAAGGTGAAGCACAGAATGTGAGAAAATTAAAGAACAAAAATGAAAGAAGGAAATGAATTAAAGGAGGTGTATAAGGAGGAAAATATTAGAAAAAACATGTGACCAAGGGAAAGCAATATTGGACAGCGCTTCAGGGTAAATTTCTTTTTTTATAAAGCACTATTGAAGTTTTGCAGAAACTTCAAACAAACAATGTTTCCATCCCCTGTGATGACTTTAATGTTTCATCATGTTACTTGTGTAGAGGAATTATTGCTTCAGGCAAAGTTCTGGAACTAAAACACCCCCCAAAAAACAGACAAAGCAAGGGGTGTGTTTTATCACATGAACACATTTCAGCATGTTGAAGAAAAAAAGTTGGATTCTGTTAACAAACAACGTTTATATTAACCAAAAAAAAAAAAAAAAGATCTTAGCAAAGGACAATCTCTCCAGTGAGTCTCTGGACCAAATAGCTGTTTATTCCCTCTCATTCATTCCATCCTTTTCTTGCTACCAAAAAGAATCACTCGCAAAAATGTTGGGCAAAAACTTACATGTTTAACGTTCTTGCTAACACTGGACCACACACATTTGACATGTTATTTTGCAAAATATGGTGTATTGAAGCATCCAGCTGCAGCATCAACAGCCTTTTCCATTCACATTAGTGTGGAACACACTCCTCCGCACAGACACATCCAACGCACACATGCAAGTGCAAACACAACCAAAGCATCCTCCCTGCTCACACTCATTAGTGTTGAATACACACACACACACACACACACACACACACACACACACACACACAAACACACAAACACACAAACAAACTCTGCCCTCTTTCATACACCTCCCATTTCTTGGCAGC
>JBBPDA010000132.1:15626454-15636884 GCA_037974385.1 Arnoldichthys spilopterus | reverse complement strand
CAGAACAGCTGAACAAAAACACTAAAACCCCACCCACAACCACAGGATTGTACATATATACATGGAACATATGTATTAAATACAGAATTATATTTACTTATGCTTTAACATTTGCCCCCCAAAACCTCAATTACATTATAAAATGGCATTTCCCAATGAAATATAGTGAAACATGCATTTTCTTTTGTTCTCTGAATAAGGATGCTGGTCTGGTGTCAACTAAGAAAATGCCTGCAGTCATTAACCCTTAAAAGCTGCAGTGATGATTAAAGCATGAAATATTTTTTTAATTATTTCTCTGGTTTAATATTTAGTTTGAACCACATTATTTGAGGACTTGCTCATGGGAGCCCTCTAGCGTTGTGCAGTCCAGGGTTTGTTGCTATAGGAAGGGTGCAGGCTCCCCATAAAGCAGCTCTGGCAGCATGTTGCATAGCTAAAAATATTGCATAAGTAAAATCTGCAGTAATGATATCTCTGGCCACTGGTCTAATAACTCAAAACTAATGCTAAAACCACACATGAACAGGGCTGTTAGTTATGTGTAAAGTGTTGTTTTTGTTGCGTGCCAGATAAAAAATGGCAGGAGAAGAATATGCTGCAGCTTTACAGCTACTACTCCAAAGCAGCACCTTGTCTGGACTCTAACTTTATTACCAGCCATTTCTTCGGCTGCCACACTGTGTTGACTGTCAGAAATGGCTGTGTTAACATCCCATCAGGCACTTCTTTTCTCTCCTAGCTCCACTCGGCTAATGAGGCGACTGGCCTGTGCAGATGCGGCCTGATGATAAAACGATCCTGAGTGTTATCAGCACCTCTACGGCCAGGCTTTGGGTGTGGGGGTGGGTTGACAATAAATGTTGAATGGTGCTGGACGTCACTCTAAGCAGGATGGGCGCATTTAAAACCCCCTGTGAGACCGCTGCCACCTTGGACAGGGCAGATGGGCGTGTAATTGGAGTTATTGGCGGGGCACAAGAGGCCAGATGGGGGTCACAGCTGGAATGATGAGCTGAAGCCATGCAGCCTGTGGCCTCTCCTTCAGTGCTGAGTGATTACTATAGGTTTGAAAAGCTCAATCTAGCTCGATAGAGTTCAATAAATCCTCTGGCTCTTCTCAGCTTTCCACTGTCCAGCAGCCTTGGGCAGACCAGAAAGGAAGCCATGAAGTCTAATGGCTACAAAAACACTGATAAGTTCAGATCTGACATTACTGATATCACATTCATTCACTTTAAATGCAGGCCATGAGCCCACCTTAAAAAAAGAATGATTGGTGTTTCAGCAACGGGAAGGGAATAATTAAATATTATGGGACAAAGAGTACTCAATTGTTTCTTGTTTCTTATACTTGCTCCTGGCAGCCCACAGCACTGAATGGTTTCACATATCCCTTGATTCAACATACACTATACAGCCAAAAGTATGCACACAGCTGAAAGTCATATCTATATAAGCTTACTAGGGATCCCTTCCCTAAACCATGCACTGGAGGGACAGGTCTGGCTCCCATTTGACCTTTCAATTCATCCCAAAGGTGTTCAACTGAGTTGGGGTCATAGCCCAAATCTTGAAGGACTGCCACAACCCATTATCCCTCCTCCACCAAACTTTACTGCTGGAACTATGCATTCTGTAAGATAGCATTCTTCTGGTATCCACCAAACCTAGACCAGACTGCCAGACAGTAAAGCATCATTTACCACTCGAGGTAAAACATTGCCACTGCTTCAGAGTGCAGTGATGTCATACTTTAAACCACTCCATTCTATGCTTAGCATTGCCCATAGTAATCTTAGGCTTGAGAACTTAAATTTGGTAACAAGGAGTACATACATTTGTCCATTTAGTGTATATGATCCAGCTCATCATTGATTATGGAAACCTCATTGAGCTGGAACAAGTGGGCTAGAGCAAAGAATAGTGACAGTGTATGAACATTAGATGATTATTATCTGTCTACAGTATACAGTGTCCGTACAGTGGCATCACATTTACTCATTTTAAATGCAGGCCATGAGTACATGAAACTGTGGGCTGTGAGCAATATGCTTGTCTTTGGGTTCCATTCACCTCAACTCATTGAGGACTTGATTGGAAAAGCCCTGAAGTGTTTTTCAGTCCAAATTTTGTTCCACAGGGAGCCAGGCTCCCCATAAACACAGCTAATAATGTTGCATAGCTAAAATGAGTTGCAGTAGCTTGAAATTGAAACCTGAATTTTGTCTGCGTTAAGCTATGTAAGCTTCCAGTACTTCATGTTAGTCCCAAAACTAAACTTGTCTGATCAGCTACACCTGGGATAAAGGTGTAAACTTGATTTTTTTCCCCCAAGCTATTCATTTAATAGCTTTCAGACTGAAGTTTGCTGGAAAAAAGTCAGATGAATGCTTTTAGACAGCACTTTCTTTCATGCCAGTGCCATTCTACTAATGTTAGGTGAGAGGAAAAGACATAAAAAGAGAAGAAAAAATATATTGAAATTGTCAGTCTGGCTTTGAATGTGATCATTTTCTCTTTCTGAGCTGGACAGACACCCCATTTTTTCAGCTAACATTGTGAACAATGACCGTCTGAACCCATCTTGTCTAAGGCCTTTTTGAGTACAAAGCAGTGAAGCAGTACAGTATGAGCGTCACCTTTGTTGGATCACATCAAATCACAGCTATTAAAACCATTCAGATTTCTAGGGTGATCTGCAATGATGTGTGGTGCATTTGTAATACCACTGGTTGACCAAAAAGATTATAATTATTTCATTATGAAATCTTTCATGTACATATCATGATGCTGATACCAATACAAAAACATGTTAAAAGGCACATAAATTGGGACTACATCTACCAGAATATGGGACAACAAATATGTAATAAATGAGGTAAAAAGAGCACAGCAATCAATTTATTAAATATCTGAAAAATCTAATCGTCTGTCTAATGCCGATCTAATTTCACACAGATAACTGCTGATGTTGATATGATTGACATAATTGAGTGTACCTATTAATGTCATACTGGAGCTAGAAAGATGATGTAACCTCAATGCTGAATTAAGGAATAACAGGCAAACTTATTTACGTGGGTTATCTATAATAACTGAAAAACAACTACAGATAATTAAGGTCTGATCTCTCATAGTGTTTTTAGTGATGTAACATACTTTTGTCCAGCTTCATTCGAGACTATGCACTGTTGGGGTAGTTACTCAGAAACAGTAATCCATTTCAAATAACTCTTTAGTTCTCTCAAACTGTAATGGGATTACTGAATACTTCCAGGAAGTCATCTCTGTACTCATTACTACCTCACTGTTACCAAAACCCACATAAATATATACCCTCTGTACTAGGGAAAATCCAGTTGTCCTTTCAGTATTTCATAGCCAAACACAGTAAATATCACTTAAAAGGCATGTGACTATTTCAGCCTTTACTGTGAACTGTGAAAATCATTTTGGTTAATTCTAACCAAAACAAAAAATATTCAGTAGAAAGAAAGAAAGAGCAGCTGCCTCATGCTAAAGTATTTATGAATAAAATGAAGTATGACCTGTATGAAGTATAACCTAAGTGAGGTAAGGTTGGGGTGCTCTCTCGTTCCGTTTAAAAATATGCAGAAATGGATGACTTGACAGACTGTCTAGTAACCATGTCGGAAAGTTTCTGTTGTGCTGCTTATTCGCAAATAAAAGTCACACAGTAGGCTGCTGCAGGTAGCACAGTTGGCCACAAACTACATAAAGGATCAGAAATAGATACATTCTAGACAAAAGTTTAGTTTTAAATGCATAAATGCAAAATCTATATTCTTCGGTATAAACCAGTAATGGAAGTAATTAAGCTTTTACTATAGGGTTTTTCTTTATTTTTTTTAGGTCCACATATAACATTTGTGTAGCTTAATGTACCAAAAACAGTCCAAAACCACATGACCACTTTCCAGTCTAACTTAATCACTCAGCACATTTTAAAAGCAGTCCAAGCTGAAACATATAATATTAATAATGAGATATATAACGTTGTTTTTGTGACATCACAAAAGCAATAAATTAACAATGGGCTGGTTTTTTTGCACCTTTGGGGTAAAGAAGCAAGTTAATTTAGTGGCAGGCTAAAATCTTTGGGTGTTTTCCCGAAGTAATAAAGCAATAAAAGCAAGATGATTCTTGCATCTTCACTACAGGGATTCATGTACAATTTATAGATAAACCCATCCTGCTTTTTTTTTTAGAACACTTCCCTAGGCTTCACCCTGACGTTCCTTATCAGTGTACTGTTCATCTCCACATGTTCAAAGTGGGTGAACTCTAAGGCAGTGCCTCAGAGCTATACTCCCTCTAGTGGATATGAATTACTGCCCTACTCCCCCCAAACTCATATCACTCATTTGCATCCTCTGATATCCCCCACTGCAGCCCAAAGCCAAAACACTGATGTCTTATATGATAGCAGTAAAAGACTACAACCACAACACTGTCAGCACTAACGCAGTCCCACGGCTGCCTAATGCAGATAACAGTGGGATTCATGATCTATATCAAAATAATTTTAGAATTTATTAACAAACTGTGTTCCTCAGTTTTATTCTCATTTGTATTCTTGCACATGTTCTGCTCATGTTCTGAAAATAAAGAGACGAAAGATATACTGATAAGAAAAGGTATCAGTCTATGTTGTCTAACAGTACTACAGGAATGGCTTCTTTTTAAATCACTTACTGTATCAGTAGGACCATCTTTTCAGTCTGAGTAAGAGAGGCTTGAGAGGTACAGCTTTTTCACATTCTTTTAAAATGTATTTTATCTTGATTTTTCAGATTTTCTCCAATAATTTAGTCACCTCTTAATTCTATCCACATACCAGGTTTCTCCTCCGCTCATATGATACTACCAGCTCTGGGAGGGTAAGGGTGATGTTTTGTTCTGAGTCACATGAAGCCAACCACCACCTCTTTACAAACTGCTAATAGCGCAACTTCATTGGACAGTGTGACATGCTTGGAGGAGAATACTTACTGCTTGTCACACTGTGTAAGCCGACAGATGCCCCTGGTGGCTAGCACCACCTTGAGTGATGAGAGAAGGAGGGGTCATCCTTCCTACCCAGAAAGCGAGGAAAATTGTGCTTTCTTAGACTCCAGACTATAGATGTCCATAACACCACTGGGGATCAAACCAACGGCCTTTCAATAACAGGGCCAGCACTTAGACCACTGTGCCACTTGGGAGCTCCCCTGAGATTTACAGTTTCATACTTGCTGTGAACTGCTGTGAAATGTTGGCTTCAGTGAGTCATGTTCAACATTACAGTAAATTTTAAAGGTGCCATAGAGTGAGAAATCAAAAGAAGAGTTCAGTACACAAAACTAAACATGCCATGGGCCTTAAATACCATTGCTGCATAGATCTAATGAAAATGCCACAAATGCAAAACACCCATTCGAAGCAAACAAAACAAGGGTATTATTTAGCGGTTGGGCTAATAACTATTCACATACCCACATTTATATAAACCATTTCACATTCTAGCTGTGCTGCCAGTACAAAAAATGGCAGGCCACGGACACAAATGCATTGTTTCAGACTATGCAGTGGATATCTGCACTTGTCATATCCTTCCCAAAGTACTGAGTTGTCAGCAGGCATGGCTGATGTTTGGTTTTAACAGGATCCTGCACTAACCTCGACAGTGTCATACAGGCTTCGCTCACTCCTTGGCACTGGAAAGAGGGGCACATCCAGCAATACTTCTGTCAAAACTGCAGCCTGTAAGTACCATGCTGTTTGATTGACTCACTTTTTGATGGTTGATGCTGTGTTATCATAAGCAAAAACAAAAAATACCACTTAGAAAAATAAAATTATAATCTCTGAGAAAATAGTTCCTAAGTGTTTGTTTTGTCTTTCGATTCAGGCCTAAACATAAGGTTCTGTGTCTAAATGCTCTTTTTCTACATATACTACTGCTGTGCTGCGCCAGTCAGAGCACACCTCAGCAAATATTCATGAGCACTACAAATAGGTAAAACAGCTTGTTTCAATCTAAGCTCATTTCATAGGTTTGTAAATGTGCCTGTAAAACTGCTTCAACCGCTTTATTTCATCAGACCAGTCACATATCATGTGTCTAAACAACAGGTAGCAACTTAAACAGAATAAATGCATTTCATGCCACACGTAAAAGCCATTGAGTGTGTGTATTAAATTTGTTATTTAAAAAAAAACAAACCTCATTTTGAACCCTTGACAGCTGAAAGCTTTTTAGCATTTAGCGTTATTATGAAGCCCTAACAAAGTTCTTTAATGGGGAAAAAAGAAATCTAATTTACACTAATAGCCTCTTACCCCAAATGCATCTACCAAACTTTGTTTGATGTGCAAAGTTTGCTTCTTTAGTTTTACACTGGTGCTACATGACTAATGCAATTAGCAAGTAATGGCAGCTAACATCCATTAGCCTGACACAAGCTGCACGGCTAAATCATCACACACTTGCCTCAAACTCAAACTTTGTAGAGCAAGTATACTAGATAGTAGCATATAATTTCAACCCAGCTGATATTAAATGTGATTGGTCATTAATTAAAACTTCACACTCTCACACTCATCTCAGCTAAATTAGCTATATGTGATTAGTTGATAATTCTGTCCTGAAGTTTGCCACAAAATGATAAATCATGAATCATGTCTGCTAAGCACTGAGCCTTTAATTGATGCTCCATTTATACCTATTCATGTACCCCTTACCTGTTACCAGTTCACCTGCTTATTATGAAATGCCTCAGAACAGTGTAATTAAATAATATATAAACTCTTCAGTCTTATTTTGCCCATCACCACCCTGAGTTGTCTAATTCAACATTTGTTTATATTCAAACAATACATTTTTTTGATAAATCCAATAAAAGTCACATGTTTGTATTTTTGACACTTAAAAAAAGCTAAAAAGAATTTGCAAATGATATGTTTTTGTCTTCTTTGCATTTTACAAAAACATTTCTGGAAATGGGGCTTATACATTCTAGCCACCATGTTATTCCTCTTTGAACACTTCAATTACTGCATGTATCACATTGTTCTGTCCAATTCTGTTCAGTCTGAAAGATTGTGCTGGACAGTGCTGCTGCAAATCAGTCTAAATGCAACTCGAGTCCCCATGTCTACTGATTATACTTTTTTGTTTAAAAGTGGAAAAAAGTACAAACAAAATACTTTACATTTTTTTTTATATGTGACATAGCTAAAGGCTAACTTTGAACATTAAACATGTCTTGGCTAATCAACTACAACTGAGATAAGGTAGGAAACTAAGTAAATGTTCTTTATTTTGGTCAAAGTATCCCCTTATTAATAGAATTTATAGTGTGCTTATTAAACTTATAATTGAGGAAAAGTATTTAAAGCTCAAAGCTTTATAGGAAATCAAAGAGGAAAGCTACAGTTTTCACCTGAAACCACAGCGAGGGCCATTAATGATGTACAGAACATAAGAACATGGCTGTCTTCTTTCTCTCCGACATCATAATGAGACAGAGTGGGGAGCGGTACGGCTGTACTCGTTTGCCCTGGCAGGATAAAGTGACGGTTAATGGCGAGACGTAGAACTGGAGGTGTATAGGAATAACTTTTAGACGAGCCTTCACTTCAGAGATGAAACAGAGGCTCAACCTTTGCTTTGAAAGGTCCCCGTGTTGCTGGTGAATGAAACGATTCCAGAAAAAGATGAAAAGGTGAATGAAATGTCAACAGTCTCCAGCTGCTTTCACGGTTGATCTGTTTACTGCAGAGCAGAGTCGTGAGCAGGCAATCAGCATGGTTCAAAAACAAAGCTGGAAATCAGCCATCCGTGGACTCATTTAGGCTTTTGTGAAGAAGAAAAAGAAAAGATTTCTTCCCATTACTCATGAGCATGTGAAGTGTTTCTTGTGATTTCTTTATATAGAAGCCTGATTAGAAGACCTAAGTAGTGGCCGTGCCTCCTAGGGCTGCACAAAATGGACAAAATACAAGTACTGCGGTTGCGATACATCTGGCAAGATGTAAAAACACACTGATGAATCAGTTTGTCATAGTTGAAGACTAGCCTCCCCCAATGCGGACACTCTTTTAGAACTTTGATGCTCACTACACACAGGCACTTTGGTGTCCAAGGCATTTTTTCAGTAGTGCAGAGGCCAATATAATGAGAAATATTAACAGACAATGTATTACGCAGTCTTTCCTCCTGCATCATCAGCCTTGCCATTGTATTTTTAGACAGCTGTATTCAATGTCAGACAGGCCAGGTGTTTGGGCTAATGCAGGATGCCCTGTGAAGTCATTTGAAGTCATGTGGGCAAAGCTGATGGGACAGCAGGGTCCACACAACGCCAGCCAGCCTGTCATTGTGAATATGCAGAAGAGCTGAAATGAAAAGCTTAAAGGTGGAAATATATCCAAAAAATGTTTTTGTCTAATCAATCAATCACCTTGGTGGTCGCTAAAGGCAAGAAAACACAGTTAAAAATATAGCAAGCAGCAATAGCTTGCAAATGAGGAAATGCATTGAGACAGGTGAAGAGGACTTTTCTGGGACAGTATTATTTCATAAGGTTTTTTGTGTTACTGACCACTAAAATACTACACTTGGTATCAGCTGCAAAGTCTAAAATGTGGTAACAGCCCTTGCCAGTACACCTTGATATAAAAACACACTACATATTTAACATAAGCTACCTGCAGCTGGCACACTGTGGGGTCCATAATAAAGTAAGACAGTCAATTATAGAGCAGAGAAAAGCAGTCTAACATCAAAACCCCGGTACTGAACTGCTGACGCTACCATTTTAATCAGGTTTCGAGAAAACAAGCAACCTTAATTAACAAGTCAGCACACTTTAGATGTTTGTTTTGAGATACACTTCAACATTAAAATAGAGAGAGCCCCATACAGCTGGGATAATTCGACCAAAGGCACCATTAGGAAATTATAACTGGTCAATTTAGAATGTATGACACTCATTAAAAATTCATTAGGTGGTTAGGAATATTTAAATGTGTTTTGCCAACCATATCTTCAGGATCATACAGATGTTTTGCGGAAAAGCGCAGCCAATGCTCTCCAACCAAGTGCTGGATGCATCAAATATTAAAAACCGGTGTTTAAATATTTGATCACCACCAATTTATAATTATTTGATAGGATCAAGGGCACCTTCTGACAGACGGGCTTCAAAATAATTTGCCACAGTGGATTTGGAAATACTTTGGATGCATGACCTTAGGATATTGCTTCTCCTGTTATTCTACTTGTGTCTTATTTACTTATAAATATTAAAATATTTCATTTCATTACAAATTTAGCATCTGCTATATTTTCTAAACATGCTATAAATAGCATTATCAGTCAACACAATTACAACACTAGCAGTAGCTGTCAATATTAATGACAGGAAAATAAAAGATTATTAGATTAAAAGACAAAATTTGACTCTGAACTTGGGAAATAAATTGAAATTGTGCTCTGAAATTTACAGAAAAATGCTTAAATAATTTTTGAAGCATTTTAAGTCTGCTCTCTGTAGAAAAGGAGATTTTTGGTTTAGGTTCACCTGGAGTTGTATTAAAAAGAAATTCAACATTTATATCCTGACTATTAATGAACAGTGTAAAGGGGGCTAACATATGATGCAGCGAACAAATGGACTACAGTCTGTTACTGTAAACTACAACTGTGGCCTGCACTTACATGGAAAGGGGAGCTGATAAAATGGTCAATGAGTATACATGATGGAACACCGTAGAAGATAAGGACTGCCAAAAATGCTAAAGAAAGATCACTATAACATTTTGTACGGTTTGTATGTTGCGTGCCTGCTGTTATTTGGGCACACATTGGTGTTTAAGAATTTTTCACTACTGCTACTTTAAGGGAACAGCATTCATGCTGTATTTAAGTGCCAATAGCTGCAATACCAATACAGTATGGTATCTGTGCAACAGTTATACTATAGTACTGTTTCAATGTCCATCATTTTAGAATAATGTAAAAAGAAAAATAAATAAATCACTAGATAACATACTGGAACTTCTGCTGTTTGTTATGGCTCACACATCCCATAGCTTAGAAACACACATCTATCAGCCAGTGTAAATGTGATGATAAATTATGCTGTGAGCTACTCAGTTGGACTGTACTCCACTAGCTTGCATACTGGTGTGTGTGAGTGTGTGTATTTGGCCATCAGGCTGGTGTGTATCCCACTTCCCAGCAGTGCTGCACAGTGCCACCTTATATTAACGTCACTGAAACTATGCAACAGTCCCAGAGCAACAGGCAGGGGAATACTGCAGCTTTGATATGAATTGTAATATATTAATATATGAACTCTGTGACACAGTAAACTATAGCCTGAATTACTTTAACCAACGTTTTTTTAAGAGTCATTGAA
>JBBPDA010000132.1:15582305-15616934 GCA_037974385.1 Arnoldichthys spilopterus | reverse complement strand
AGACAACATTCCTGGCAGGGTGCTTAGGGAATGTGCAGACCAGCTGGCAGATGTCCTAACTGACATCTTCAACATCTCCCTAAACAGCGCCACTGTTCCAACGTGCTTCAAGACTATGACCATCGCTCCTGTGCCAAAGAAGTCTCCAGTGTCCCGCCTCAATGACTACCGTCTCGTTGCACTCACTCCCATCATCATGAAGTACTTCGAGAGGCTCATCATGACGCATGTCAAGGACTCTGCTGCCTCCTTCACAGGACCCCCTGCAGTTTGCATACCGCCGGAAGCGCTCAACAGACGATGCCACCACCCTTCATCTGGCCCTCTTGCATCTGGACAAAAAGGACACACGTGTGAATGCTGTTTATAGACTTTAGTTCAGCATTTAACACAATCATCCCCCAACACTTGTCTGAAAAGCTGAGCCTGCTGGTCCTGAACACCTCCCTGTGTGACTGGGTCCTGGACTTCCTGACTGAGAGGCCTCAGTCAGTTAGGATTGGGAACAACACCTCCAGCACCACCACACTGAGCACTGGTGCTCCACAGGGTTGTGTGCTCAGCCCCTTGTTATTCACCTTGCTGACTCACGACTGTGCAGCGATGCACAGCTTGAACCACATCATCAAGTTTCCTTGGTGTTCACCTGGCAGAGAACCTCACCTGGTCCCTAAACACCAGCTCCACAGCCAAGAAAGCCCAACAGCGTCTCTACTTTCTGAGAAGACTGAGGAAAGCCCATCTTCTACCACCGATCCTCACCATGTTCTACAGAGGGATCATTGAGAGCATCTTGATTAGCTGAATCACTGTCTGGTTCAGAAATTGCACCATCATGGAGTGCAAGGCCCTGCAGCGGATAGTGAGGTCAGCTGAAAAGATCATTAGGGTCTGTCTCCCCTCCATCATAGCCACCAGCATTGTGGATGACCCAACTCACCCCTCACACAAACTGTTCACCCTCCTGCCGTCTGGAAGAAGGTACCTACATTCGGGCCTTCACTACTAGAATGTGCAATACTTTCTTCCCCCAGGCAAAAAGATTCTTAAACACTCAGGGAATATCAGCACACACACACTTTAATAGTCCTTAACTTATATTTATTACTTATACTGTATTTATGCTGCTCCATTCTTCCTGCTCCTGTTTCATTGGTTACAGTCACAGTATTGTATTTTTGCACATCCTGCTACCTCACACCTGGTGGTCCCATAACTGCACTGGTCACTGTTGTCTTGTTTTGTACCTGTCTGTCTTTGCACTGTCCTGCAATGTCTTTGCACACAATGCCCTTTATGTTAGTTGTGTAGTGTTTGTGGTCCTGTGTTTCATGTAGCACCATGATCCTGGAGGAACGTTGTTTCGTTTCACAGTGTACTGTGTGAACTGTATATGGTTGAAATGACAATAAAAGCCTACTTAACTTGACGTGCAGTTCCACCTGCAACACTATTTTCACATTGCATTTGACTGCAACACAATTTAAGGTGGAATAAAAAATTTTTTAGGAAGCCAATGAACCATGAGCACTAACTTAGCAATGCATCATTAAGTTAAAGCTACATTTTCAATGACCGGACTTGAAAAGATTCTGTAAGGAGTTTAAAAAGGGTTTAAAAATTAAACACACTTCTAAAAACCTAAAATTGCTTGAGGTAAAGTGAATGTGTGCTGAGCATACGACCATGAAGATACAGAAGCACAGAAACAGTATACTAGCTCCAACATTTTTTATATAAAACTTATAAAAAGATAAGTAATACATAAGATGTATATGAATATGGCACAGTAAAGTGCTAAGTGCTTTAGAGGAGATATAAAAAAAGAAAAACATTTATATATAATGTATCATGCAAAAATTGCAGTATTATTTATCTGCCATATTGCCCAGCCCTAATCTGGCTACAGCAGGAAAAAAGGGGAAATTAGAGGTCTCTGGCTACACATCATGCATTGCCATGGTTACCTTCCACTTATATCCATAGTTCCTCTAAGAATTTTCAAGAGTCTTCGATTCCGTTCCGGATTCAATGCCATTCATATTGAAGGTGAAGAAGAAAAAAACATTTATTTGAACCATTTAAAAATACTGGTCAAAAAAGCTGTAAGTCATATGATGATGCTACGTGGGTATTCATTAACAAATAACATCTCGAATGAGGTAGTGATGTATGGAACTCCACAGTGTCCCCCACTTCTGAAACCACATCCTCCCCACTGCTCTTACCCACATGTTGAAGTGATCTGTGAGTGGCTCACTTCATTCCAGACTGATAGTGTCCTTGATCAGGCACTCAAGACAAGCGCTTGCACGCATGCACGCGCACGCATGCACACACACACACACACACACACACACACACACACACACACACACACACACACACACACACAGTCTCACAAAAAGATATCTGACAGCAGTTCACCCTCAATATCCAGTCCTTGACAGAGGATTCTGAAGGCCAAGTAAAAAAAAAAGCCTCAGATGCCCTCCCCTCTCAATATCACACTTGCCTCAGCCTGCTACAGGTCACAGTGGAAGAGCTAACCATGTGGCTAGAGCCCCACTAGAACTGGATTAGTCTTACCAGGGGAAAATCTAAAATTTGCACAGTAGAGTTACAATTTCAATGCATTATAAATTTTATAGTAAGAAAGACCAATCCATCATTTAAAAAAATGTGTATGTAAATATATGTAAATGATGGTGTTTATAACACAATCGTTTCAAACCAGTAATTTAACATTACGTAGCAGCTCAATTAAAAACACAAAAATCTTAAGAAAATAAAATCAATCACACAGCAGCAGCACCATGGATAGGTCAGTTGGTGAAGTAAATGATATAAGAGCTTCCACAATAATAATAGTTCTGTTCCAATCCACATTACAGTAATGGAATAACAAAATCTGTGAACAGACATGACTATGTGGCATGATGTTATTGAGTTGACATGAACATTCAGGCTTTGACCTTTCAATCAGTGCTATCTGTATGAATGTGGGGAAATTACACATAGTTCACCTACATTCATTGGCCAGCTCATTACAACCCCATTACAACATCCTCTCAGTTTTAATAATGCCACTTATTCTCCTATTAGAGATTCCATTTGTTCTACTCCAGTCATCTTTGACTGCTTGGCTGAGAGTAAATTTGCTTCTAAATCACAAATCATGCTAGTTTTACACACACAATTGAGGGTTATTTTCTGTAATAAACTCATAAATATCTATTTGTTATTTTGCTCTTTAAAACAAGCAGTAGTATTTTAAGGATATATTTTTTAATATTATTGATTTAAGTCTGAGGAATTTTGCTGTCGTGTCTACAGCCTTTATATTTTTCCCATTAATTGACATGAAAAAAAAGCAACATTAACTGAATATAGCAAAACATCAATAATAGATATAGTAGTGCTACTGTTTGGGGTTTTTCCCCATTTCATGCCACTTTCTGCAAGTAGTTCAAGTCCAAAGTTTTGGTAAAAAAAAAAAAAAAAAAGGCAGAAAACAGCATAACTTTATTGCAGTGGAGTCTATTAGCAGCTTCCCACAGTGCTCCACTACTGAAAGATGTCTAAAGAATCCCTCAATAATGCCTCAATAAAAATAACAAAACAAACAAACAAAAAAAAAAAAAACAACAACACAGTAACTCCTCCAGTGGTGCAATGAGATCAGGTCCACCATAATGAGCTCCAGCACCTGGGAGGAATAACAGAGAAAACAAAACACACACAAACTCCAGGTAACTAATTGTGCAGCTCTAATATGATTCCTGCAGAGGTGGAGTAGTTACGGGGGAAGAAGGATTGCTAAGAATAAATAAATAATTAAAAAAGACTGAGAACAGAACCATAAGGATGTGACAGGTTGAATGATCACACTAAGCTGATACTGGGGAACAGTAGATGCTTCAGAAGCACAGAGTGTCAAAGCCATGTGGTGGAGAAGGGTGTGAAAAGGAGTGTGTGCCCAGAGGACTGGAACATGACTACTTTCAGCTCCACATACACATTTAACACACCCTGGCAGCTACTGAATACAATGACTCAATATTGCCCACTGAAGAAAAAAATAAACACACAAACAAACAAACAAACAAATAAATAAAAAAATATCAGAGGCAGTAGTAATCATAATACTTTTCTACTGCTATATAAAGAAGCAATACAGATGTTGCCTTTATTGCTGGATGCACTGCAATTTTTTCTGAGATGAAAGCAAAACACTGACTTACTCTACCAGAGTGACAAAAAGTCAAGTACACATATTAGCCATAACACTAACAACTCTGAGAGGTAAACTGAATAGCATTGATGATAGTAATTTCATTACAAATATGAAACTGATGTGCTGGAAGCAGGAAAATTGGGTTGAGGCACTTAGACAAGGGCCTTATTGTGATGGCTAGACGACTAAGTCAGAGCACCTCCAAAACAGTAGGTCTCGTGAAGTGTTCCAGTTATGCTGTAGATAATACCTACCAAAAGTGATCCAAGGAAAGACAACTGGTGAATCAGCAACCAGATCACTGGCACCCAGTGCTTACAGATGCATGTGTAGAGCAAAAGCTAGCTTGCCTGTTCTTATCCTAAATAGGAGATCCTGTTGCACAAAAATGTTAATGCTGACTCTGATAGAAAGGTTTCAGAACACCGTAGTCAGAGCTGTTTCACCAGTATTGGGGTGGGGGGTGGGGGGCTACTTAAAATTAGGCAGATGATGTTAATGTTATGTTATGGCTAGTAGTTTGTGGCATACTAAATAAATATCTAGAGAAAAAATTCATTTAATAGTTTCATGGGTAAGAGTTAATGGACACATATTTAGTCACAATTGGGCTTCAGCTGATATTAACTTTATCTTTGTCCATTATTTTCTTCATAATACACAAAAGCAGTTTAAACCATGTGGTGAAAATAGGTTAAATCAGTACGTTTCTGGTCATATTACTCTTAGATTACAAGTCCATAGAATTGCCACAAATAACAGGACAGTATTGAGAATTTATAAGGAAAAAAGTTTAAAATGTATATCTATAATTTTCTTAGCAAATTAACAAATAAAACAAAAAAGGATTTTGCATTTACTTTGAGCAGCTTACCAGAAGCATTTATTCTGCTAATTCTTGCTTCATAGGTATCCTCCTAAACCCACAAGTAATTGTATGCATGCAATTGGCACTTTCTCCATCATCAATATCCCACTATCTTATCAATTCCAGAAGCTAACACTGAAGAAGTCTGTAAGGATTTTCTCTTGCTTGCTTCCAAATGCAACTGAAATCCCTCTCTATGTTAACCGCCCTACCAACAGTACACTCACTTTTTGACCATGTGAAGAAATCAATGCTGGCTTATGAAGGAGGCAGAACTGGCCTAAGGCATGTTCATCATATGGCTAGGCTAGCTTTTACTTATCCCGCTAGCCCCTCACTACAGTTTTTTCCAGCTCCTTCATCCCTCACGTTATCCTTGGCATGGCTCAACGAAAGCCTTTTCCCTGTGAACAAGGATTGCCATCTCTAAAGCCTTATCCAAATGATTGAGCAGAGGTCCCATGGGTCCAACCAAAGCCGTCTGTACTGATGTTCAAAGCCTGCCCGTTCTTCCAGCTCCTGTGGTCAAGAGCTATTAGCGTGCAGGGAGTGCTAACAGCCACTAGCACTTAGCGAAACCTATGTTTTACCCTTGTCATCTCTTAAGCTAATTAAAATGAACAAACATGGGTAACAACAGAGCTAATTGAGGAGTTGTGCTCCTGTAACACTAACACACAGATGAAGCTTTGAAATTCCCATTCTCAAGAAAGATCAGATTCTTGTTGCTCTGCTATAATTTGCTGGGATTCATCTTGCCCATTTCAACATGTTTGAGGATCAGCTTTCAGAGTGCTTTTAGTGAGCCATAATGCAACCCAAGCAGGACCAAAAAAAGACTGATATCCCTAATGAACAGAGTAAAGGAGGGCAGCGCTGTAGGCAGAAACATGCGTTGAAACTGTATAAGGCTTGCCATGCAAAGGCCTACATACAGTAGAAAGACACTATGGTTAATGTAATAGCTTTTCACAGGCAACAGGTCACATTTATACCAACTTACAAATAAGCTGTAACTGTATGCCAAAAAAAAAAAAATAGTACCGTCATCAACATTATATGATGTAGACCTTATGATGGAGAAAAAAAAAGTCCTGGATCTGGATATACTAAAGGATTTGGATGACCTGCAAAATGTTTTGATTGTTTACATGTTGTTGTTTGGCAAGGCCACAAGCTATGCACACATTTAAAAGCAGTCATGCACATTTGAGTGCTGACAAGTTTGTGCAAAATAATTGGTTATGAATCAGACATAGACTTTTTAAGGACCTTCCTCAAGTCAATTCAGCCAACAAGTCCCACTGTTAGTAAATCAGCACTGTTGAGAAGTGTATCAAGGATGGTCACAAGCAATGTCAGTTTGTGAGGTAATGATACCCCCCTGATAGAACTAATGCTATTTTGATAATCTAAACTGGGATGAATAAACAAGAAAGAGAACAATCCTAACTCAATGCTTGAAAGTGATGACATGTCAAGATGTTAGCCAGTCAAAAGAAGACAAACATCCAGGTGGCTAATTGCGAATAAACTTTACTCTTATAAAATACACTTTTTTTTCCCAAATACAGTAAAAATCACCTTTTGTTCATTTAGAGACGAAAACTAATCTCAATGAGACTTGATTTTTATGGTCATTGACATGTGGCTCCATGAGGAAAGAAATGTGAGGTGTTTGCCTCCCAACTTCCCAAGTTGCTGGAGCCTCCTGTCCTGTTTCTTCACGGCTCGGGGAGCCAATGCTTTCCCCATTTTCCATCCGAGTGCATCCTGAGACTGAAGAGGTTTCAGCCCAATCTCTCCACAGCAAAGAGAAATACACACAAACCTTTCCAATACTGCACAGATCTAACACTGACTACTGACATAGTCACCAAGGTCATAACTGTTCATTTTTAACTGCCACTAGCAAACATGCATATAATGCATATAATATACCTAGCTACCTAACACTGCATAGTGAACTAGTGATGATCAAATTTTAAAAAAGTTCCAGTTCACCAGCACACCCATTAGTTCACATTTCTTGCGCACTTGGTAGACATTTAATGTGCTTTCTGACTAACTTTACCCCAATTAAATAATTTGCCCATTTTGTTTAAAACCCCTTTGTCACAGAGTCAAGAGATAGCAGCAATTAATCATTTCTGCTCCAAACAGTTACAGCAGAAAGATGTCTTGTAGTATACCACATTGCTAAAAAAAAACTAGAATATAACCTAGCCTAGTTTGAAAAGAAAGGTTTGAAGCACTGGTTTAAATTTAAACAAAATTAAATGAAGGACACTGTATTTCTAGTGAAGAACAATTTGCTACAATTGATGGAATCTAGGCTGGTCTTCTACATGGTGAGCATCAGATGCAAAGAAAAAACAATCTATGTATATATTATAAACTATATTCAACATTTTCTTCTACATTTCACCTTTCCATTAGTTTAAGCTCTCTCATTACAGTTGGCTACCTAATGATAAAATGAATTATGACTGGTTGGTTAATTATTAGTAAAATTAGTTAATTTTGTAATAATCCACCTAAACTTGTTTCAAATAAGCTCTAGATGTGATCAAACTTTATTAATCCTACACAAAACCTAAATTCAGTTGCTAGAAAGTAAAAACAAGTGAAGAAATAAATGGTACACATGCAGCATCCTCCAAGTTTTAAATGTGGCAAAGTAAGAATTTCATTGGACAGTGTAACTGCTTGTTCTACTGTGCACATGACAATACTGAGGAGTGATTAGATGTTCTGTTAAGCACCCAGACGAACTACAACCAACACATTGTTTTGGTTTAAAAAAAATTTTTGCCATAAACTGAATGTGCTCCTCCATCTGCCACTACAATATAATCCTAATGGTCAAGGCTATGGTGCAGAAAGGGCTACAACTGACCAAATAATAAAAAATAAACCTACTGTCCATTTCCAGACCCATTGAAAAAACAGAGTTTTGTGTAGAAACCAGAGGAGTTTGTGCTTGCAGCAGCTATAAGATGCTAGCATCTACAGCGAACAGAAGCAAACAGTAAACCGCTCCATTTACCCAAAAGATGCTGACTTCCATTGGCGACAGGGGTAACTTCTCCGACTGAGAGGGGTGATAAAGTCGCCTTGGTTATCTGTGACTTCAGGGGGCAAAGAAGCGTGTCGTCTTCAAAGGGGGAAAGAAAAAAAAAAGAGAGACATGTTCAGCTTACAAGATGTTCTTTTTTTTTAGGATGGTCAGAATAGACTGGGTTTCAGTGTATTAACATCCTTTAGAAAGAGTGAGGATGGAGATCAGCATCAAAAATGGAAGGCACTGACTCAGAATGATGGTAACAGTTCAGGGACAGTGGTGATGGTCTATCCCTGATGTAAGAAGATGCAGGATAGCAGTGGGAAAATAGAAAAAGAAAGGACACAGTGGCATTGATGTGTAAAATATGGTAGACAGTTAATATCACATTTTATTTAGCATCCTTCTCCAAAATACCACCCACTGTGACAGTAATATTCTATTCCCCTAAGCAAAAACATCCAAAAAGAGGAACACGTTAACCTGCTAACACAGAAATGCATGCTAAAGGACTATATTTTTAGTTCTAACCCATACCTACGACAAAGAGTCAGCCTTCTAGCGTTCAAGTTTCCCAGAATAAAACAACAAATCCTTATGTTATATATGCGCTTTTTGTGGGTTTTTTTTTAAGAAAAAAAAACTCTTACCTTTTTGTCATCTTACCAGGTGAACTTTCGCAGTTAGTCAACTTTAGATGAACATATTCTTAAATTCGTTAAGAGAAAGATAGCAAGCTACCAGTCTGATTCATTCTCAAAACTGGACTGGCTGTCAAGTAATGCACATAGATGTTTTGATCAGCAAAAAACTCCTGAGTTTAAATGTCAGCATCTGTAAGATTAAATTAACAATCTTCCATTTTGTTACACGGCTATGGTAATGTCTACATGTGAAGTCCACTGTTCCAAAGCTTGGGGTGATATTCACAACTTAGCTAATGTGTGGTGACCTTAAAAAATGTTTCTGACTGCAGTAAAACGGTGTTCTGCAACTGTAGGCCAAAAAAGCAATTTCAGAATTCTGTTGCTAAGACCTATATATATATATATATTTTTTTTTTTTTTTTAATTATTATTTATTTATTTTTTTTATTTTTTCAGGGATGTATCAATGCATGGCAATTTTATTATCATGGCATAATGCAAAAATGTGACCGCATGCATTTAGGATATGTGACAATACATTGTGAAGAAAAAGCATTCTTGTAATTATAATTATAGCAAATAACTAAATATTTGATGTAACTGCATGGTTTACAGTCTCCAAACTGTGCTTAACAACTCCAATCACAAGTCCAATCACCCATGTCTTCTGTCTAGCTCTAGCTTCTAGTAAATTGTGGCACAGCTGAACAGTCATCATTTTTCTTCAAATAGATTACATTGTAAAAACTGTGAGATGCTGAATTGAGCATATCATAACACTCCTATAGTGTGCAGAATATATCTTATTTGTTGAATATATCATGAGCGTATGAGCCTTGAGTGTCAAAATCATCAGTACTGACCACCATGTTAGGAAATTAAAAACCACTCATTATTCATTACAGGGAGAGGGATGTAGAGGTGTAGAGATAAAACTATGGCATATGGAAGGTAGTTGAAGCAGGTAAATAAGTCACTGGGAGCTTAGGGGTAACAGTGGAATGGTAATAGGCCATGTTCCATATGTAATATACCTTTGCTGTCTCTAAAAAAAAATTAAATAAAAAATAAATAAATCAAGAAGCAGCTCCAACTCAGAAGACTGCCTCTATATGAAACTTTTATGATGCATGAACCAATAAAAATGCTCCAAAATTATAATTTTAAAAACTCTTCATATTGACTTATATTCGAAATAAAGAATGATTTTGCCTTCTGCTGTAATGTTACCATTGGGGAGATGCTTTTTTTGTGAACAACAATAATATATATGTATATGTGATGAATGTCCCATCTTATACATGCATTATACAGACATACACTTTTCAGCCACTGCAAAAGCACCTCTATGTAATTAGAATTTTGTTGCGGCATATATCCATTGCTGGTGGCACAAATGTCTTCCGCTGCTCCCTTAGAATGTCTGTCTACAACACAGGATGTGAATGGATGTGTTGATCGCAAAATCATAGATTTCCAATCAATTTTCTACTAATTTTATGCAATTCTTCTAAACTTGACTCTAAAAGAGACTGTAAACTACATAATTTTTGTAGAGTGGGTTGAAATGTATTATTCTGGTTGTTTTTGTGTAGTGTTTGCATAAAGAGGGCCACTCTTTCATAAATAACTATTCTTTGGGGAGGTATTTGGTTGCTTTCCATTTAAGTACAGGAAGAAAATTTGTATGTATTTTTTGTCCACAATGAATAAAATTCTTCCAAATATATTCATCTTTTTTCTTCTTTTTCTTCATATTATAATAATTTCGATCGAGAGTAAAACAAAGCATCAGTTTGATATCAGTATTGGTGGAGCAGTAGTATTGGTATCAGAATTGAAAGTGAAAGGGAAGAGTTGGCAAATCACTACTATCTCAGTTAATGTAATAAATAAATGTTGCAGAAGTTCATGGGTTTTTAAATAGCAGAGGTTTAAATAGCTGTCTGTCACATTACACTACTGTTAAGAACCTACATAACCATTCTGTACTCAACTTCAATGCAGCTTGGTGAGAAGAGATCAACTGTTGGAGCAATTATTCGAAAATGGAATAAATACAAGATCACTGACAATCTCCCTCGACCTGGGGCTCCATGCAAGATCTCACCCCGTGGGGTACAAATGATCTTGAGAACGGTAAGGAAACAGCCCAGAACTACATAGGGGGAAATGGTCAATTAACTGAAGAGAACTTGGACCACAGTAACAAAGGTTACTATTAGTAACACACTACGTCGTCATGGATTAAAATCCTGCAGCGCTCGAAAGGCCCCCTGTTTAAGCCAGCACATGTCCAGGCCCGTCTAAAGTTTGCTAGAGACCATCTGGATGATCCAGAGAAGGATTGGAAGAATGGTATGTGGTCAGATGAGACCAAAATAGAACTCTTTGGTATAAATGCCACTCGCTGTGTTTGGAGGGGGAAGAATGCTGAGTTGCATCACAAGAACACCATATCCACTTGGAAACATGGGGGTGGAAACATTATGCTTTGGGGCTGCTTTTCTGTAAAGGGGACAGGACGACTGATGTATCCTGAGATTTTGGGCAAAAACCTCCTTCCATCAGTAAGAGCAGTGAAGATGAAATGTGGCTGGATCTTCCAGCATAACAATGATCCCAAAAACACCACCAGGGCAACGAAGGAGTGGCCACGTAAAAAGTATTTCAAGGTTATGGAGTTGCCTAGCCAGGCTCCAGACCTCAATCCAATAGAGAATCTGTGGAAGGAGTTAAAAGTCTGTGTTGCCCAGCAACAGCCCCAAAACATCACTACTCTTGAGAAGATCTGCATGAAAGAATGGGCCAAAATACCAGCTACAGTGTGTGCAAACCTGGTGAAGACCTACAGGAAATGTTTGACCTCTGTCATTGCCAAGGTTACATTACTAAGTATTGAGGTGAACTAATGTTATTGACCAAATACTTATTTTCTGCACAATTACACAAATACATTTTAAAAAAAATGAACAATGTGATTTCCTGGATTTTTTTTACATTCTCTCTCTCACAGTTGAAGTGTACCTATGATGAAAATAACAGACCTCTCATCTTCTTAAGTGGGACAACTTGCACAATCGGTGGCTGCCAAATACTTTTTTGGCCCACTGTACATCTCTGCATTTTAAGAATCTAAAACGCACTTTTGGACCAAATAGTTCTAGGGATTCACTGAGAGGAACTACCTACAGGGAAGCTCCCCCATTAACTACACACCTTTAGGTGTGTTTTTTTCATGTTACTATAGAGCGGTGGTTTACAGCTTCTCTCCCATAATCAGCATCTCCACATCATCCTCATATTATGTCATTACGCAGTTCAATTAGTTCATGTTTTTGCTCTAGGTTACATTATTGCAGTGCCTTACTGTCTGAATGTTTTAGTAGGTGCTTAAACAATTTCCAGTTCGTCCAGAATGTAGCAGCATGGGTACCTAGTAGAACCAGAAAAAGATCATATCACTGTTTGGCTTGCTCTTTAGGGGCTCACACCCCGGTTCTGTAAAGCTGCATTTTATTTGATCACATGTATTGTATTTAGTGTGGTAATTCATTTTTGAGAAATTATGGCATTTGTTTAATCTGCATTGCCAATATTCATAAAGCTATTGTTAAAGTTTAAGCCTAAGACACCAACACACTTGCAAGCAGGTAATTGCAGGTTTCTACAGTGTTGTATAAAGTACCTGAAAGTGACACTTGAGTAAAAGTACAGATACCTTACCAAAAATAACTTTGGTAGAAGTTAAAGCCACAGACTACAACGCTAATCAAGTAAAGGTCTTTGAGTACCTAGTATATAGCTTATCTGGCACCTCAAAACATGAAGCCTACAAGGTCTTCAAAGCCTAAAAAACCTTCTTTCTTTTCTCCCTCTAATAATTATAATGTGATGCGCACCAACCTAAAGGTCCCAATGTGAATAAGAATTGTGTGTTATTAGCTAATTAAACTGAACAGGTCTTAAGTGTTGACACTATGAATTGGAAATGTACTGAAGTAAAAGTGAATGTTGACAGAATAATAATAAAAAAACTTAAGTAAAGTACAGATACCCCCAAAACATACTTAAGTACAGTAGTGAAGTATTATTACTTTGTTAGTATACAACACTGGATTCTATTAATGTCAACTCCTAAGCATTAACTATAGGTAGGTGTAAATCTGCCTGTAAAAATGCAGTATGATCCATACCTGGCTGCTATAAGGGAAATATAATGAAAGTGTCTGGTTGGGTTATTGTCTGTAGAATTAGATCTCATGGTTCATCAGTCACTGGAAAGATTCAAAGACGTGAGTTGAGCTTTAAAGAGAGGCAACATTTTACAGTGCACCATCGTTGTTGCAGTTGCACTTAGAATTACTTTTAATGTAAGATTCTGAAACATTAAAGCCATTGAACAGCTTCCATATTTTTTTTAAGTCAACCTGAATTTAAAATTGAGTTTATAAGCCTCGCAATATTAAGCATGACTTATTCTTTATCATTAAAAACACAAAGTTCTTAGCTCCATAGTGGTACAACTGTTAAAGTGCCGACCCTTTCAGGCATCAACTGAATTCTGCAGCCCTCTCAATTTCCCCCAAAATATCTAGCTCCACTTCCTGCTTTTCCTTTTATCCCCCCTAGAGTGGTTCACTACCAGTTCAGGTGGATTTTAGGTGGTCTTAGTGGTCAGTTGACAATGGACAGCACCACTGTGGGTTGAATATTTTTGACTGGTGGACTAATCTAAAGTTTAATACATACAGTGACTTTCAATGCAACTGAAGCAACTGATCATGTAAGGTTCAGCTTTGCTTGAGAACCTGTAGCCATATCTGGGTCATTTTTGTGGACAAGGTTCGACATTGCAGTGGTAGAGTAATGGTTCGGGAGCTGCCCCTGTGATTTAAAAGGTCACTGGTTCAATTCCCAGACCGGTAAAGGTACCACTGAGGTACCTGTGAGCACAGTACCTTCCCCAAGCACTGCTCCCCAGGCACTGCCCACATCAGCTGCCCACTTCTCCTACACAGATGTTAAATTTAGAGGGTGCTGTTCATGTGCACTTTGTGCTGTGCTGTGGTGTGTTCACATTGACAAATAATCACTCATTTTCATGTTGATACCCATGCTCTATTAGTTTAATACTAATACTTTCAAACCAAATAGTTCTAGGGACTTTTTGAGAGGAACTACCCATTGGGAAGCTTCCCTGAAAACTGCTCACCTTGAAGGGAGCCAGTAGGAATGCTGAAGTGATGAAAGCCAGCTGATGGCTGGTATATTGCATAAAAGGACATGTGAATCAGAGCATTTAGACTTGCTTTTCTTCCAATGGTTCTAAGAACCATGAAAAAGTTCCTCATGTTGGAAAATGCCTTATGAATACATTTTTCAACATTTCCTAGCCATACATTCCATTATAAGACTGTATGAGGGTATGTGGGAATCCTAAGCTATTAATATGATTAAGAAAATATCAGGCACTGGTCATTTTAAGATCACAGGGAACCTGCTGAGAAGATGCACAGATGATTATGAAAATGACACTCATAATCTGCCAGGTTTTGATTTTAGTGCTAATTAGTCTACTAGATGTGGCAAGCAGTATCAAGAGATCCAAAACATGCCTTTGTTACTACAGAGGAGAAGAAAATCTTATTAAAAACCTGTCTAAAGTCTTTAATCTGTCTGAACTCTAGTCCATATCTACTTCAGAGAATAAGTGTTATAGAGGTAAAATTCCAATGAGCTGCTTCAGTCTTGCACTACATATCAGAGCTACCATCATTCAGTTATTCGCACATTCCTTTAACTGAGAGGAATTTATATTTATCCCAAATCTCTTTAATTCACCATGCGAGATCAATGGAAGAAGCTAATTGATAAAAATCCCAACACACACTCCTCCCTACCCATTTCTACTCACTGAATTATTTATCAGCATATGCTAATGTCTTCCTATTCAGTAGCACAGTGTCAAGCACTTTGTGATTTGAATTATTTAGATTTTTGCACCTTGAAACTACTTGAAATCTTAAGACGGTGGTGACATCATCCATCATGGAGTATGTCAGCCTGTGGCCTACTCGGTGATTAACACCATGCTAACTTTTGGCACAGACAGGACCTCAAGTACGATGTAATGTGAAATAAAGTGCCGTTTAGTTCACAAAATGTTACCGCCCTGAGTACAAAACTGCCTGGGTTCTTTAAACAATCCTGCTGTCTGACGATAACCCACAATGCAATGGGGGTTAAGTCTTACTGAGTGCTGCTATAAGCCTTATGTTATCATCCCAGAGCACGTTCTAAAGTTACATAACCACAGTCAACACATCGCCTCACTCTCCGAGCACAAAAATATTTCAAAAGAGTTGGCAAGCACTCAACAAAACCCAAGATTATCCGCTTCAAGGACTAATTGAGGCTAGAAATGGCTCCAGCAGCTCCAGAAAGGGTGACTAACTATATCAAAAGCTAGCTAATATTGCAAGTAGCAACCACATACTGAACACACTCTAATTTTGAAAGGAGGGCAGTCGGTGGGGGTAAATAAATGATCTTTACTATTTTAACAGAGACATTCTGGCAGGCAAAGCACATGCCGCTGATTAAGCCAACAGCCACAGCTGTTAATCTGTCTGGACAATTTCTCTTGCCCTATTCCTTTAAATGCTCCTTCACTTTAATATGCCGCAGGTGATTTCTTTTGAAGTAAGACCACCTTCACCCCCCTGGACGGCAGTTCAAGCCCCACGGTCAACAGGGGGGAATGACCCTGAAAGCTGCTGGTAAATTCTCATTAGCTTTGGGTCCCTGCTTCCATCAGCCAGCATTGATTTATGGAACCTTTCCAGCACTAGTGCTCTATAGCTCAGGAAGAAAAAGTGCCCCCAAAATAATAACTATAATACCTTAAAAAAACAAACAAAAAAAAAAACCCTGTCATTATTTTCTGCAGCTGTAGCTGGCCTTATTGATCACATGGCGTTTGGTTATGGCTCAGAAACTGGCTCATGTCCACATCACAATATATCCTTCCTAAGGCACTCATGGGGGCATTTTGACCACAGAGGCCATTTTGGCAAAGCTACTAGCCCACACATGCAGCCACCCTCTGGCTTTTAAGCACCAGCCCCTTTAAAACTTTCCGTATGGCCCTGTCCTTCTTCCAGGTAAATCAACACATTTTTCCAGCATACTTCATTCCATTTGAATTCTCATAGGCCCCTCATGGCTTATAAGCCTTGAAATGTCTCTACCACTTAGTTTAATTATCATCTCATGGAAACAAGTGGAGCAATTCTGCAGAAAATGTGGGTTCTAACATATTTGTGGTAGAGGAGCAGAAGAGATTTTACAAACTGAAGTAGTTACAGGTGTGTGTGTGTGTGTGTTTTGTGAAATGTGAAACCAAAGGAAAGAAATAATGTGCAGCCTTGAATCTGTCAATACGGAATGTAAATGAAACGTGTTTACATTGCAACGATGGGTGAGTAATGGAAAAACTGATGTTTCAATGGAGCAACGACAGAAAGAAAAATTTCTGTCACTGCCAGCCGCGATGGCATTGTACTGCGGAAGTCAGCATAATGTTCTTCCATTTCCACACATTTGCCATCAGCTTTAGTGACAGAAAAAACTGGATGTAGATACTGTTCTATTTTTGGGTGCTGATGCAGCTTTAAATGCAAATGTGTATGAAAACTGTTACAAATGATTAAACAATTATTCTTTTTATTTAGAATAAAACCATAACTTAAACTACTGGCCTAGACGTGGGCAGGAATGCCACTGCTACTTCATATAGTGTCACAGTGTTTTCCCCATTTTTTAGATTAGGATGTAACTAGCAATTTTTTATGTTCTAGCATTGGATTGTTATGTGGTATGTGCTCAGTTCAGATTCTAAAAAGGGTGTGGGTTCAAACATTGGCATAACAGTATGATATAGTGGTGTGCAGCCTAGCTCTAGCCTACAGAGTGAGTGGGGTCTAGCTGTAGTTTATGAGTGTTTAATCACAGCATTTTTAATTACTGAACTTTTAGGCAATCTAAGCAAACATCTTTCTACAAAGCAAAATATTAAACTGGAATGCCAGCAGGTAATAAAAAAAATCAACTATTTTATCCTTGCCATTTTATGTGGAGGAAACCAGCAAGAACTAGCCCTTCAAAATGCAGACAGACAAAGTCATTCTACCATCACCACACCATGTAATGTAATGTTCACATGTTAATTATTAAACATATACCAAATATAATAGCAATAATAGCTCTGTATCTCCAAGGGTTAACCACAGACCTGTTCACTCCTTCTCTTATCACAGAATGCAACAGAGATATGAGCATAAGCAGTGGATGAAGCTGAAGCTTTGTGATAGAGTCACTGGTCAAACATGCAGGGCTTTAGTTCTGATCACACAGCCATGTTGCTCCGCTCCACTGAACATCAGCTGTCTATCAGTGCACTGGAGCTTCAGAGGGGGCTGCTGTGTGACAGGCCAGAGTTAAAACACAGACACACACAGGACACAGACACGCACACAGACACAGACATAGACACACACACACACACACACATATATACACATATACACACATGCATACATACATACATACACACATATACACACATATACACTCATACACACGCATACACACACACACACACACACACACACACACACACATACATACATACATACATACACACATATACACTCATACACACACATACACACAGTACATACGCATACACACATACACGCATACACACATACATACACATACACGCATACACACACATACACGCATACACACACACACACACACACACATACATACATACATACACACACACACACATATACACTCATACACACACATACACAAATACATACATACATACGCATACACACATATACACGCATACACACATACATACGCATACACACATACATACACACACATACACGCATACACACACATACACGCATACACACACCTGCAGATATAAAAAAAATAAATTAAAAAAGCAGTTCATGTTCTCATTCTCTTTTCCATGCCCCACCTCCAACTACATTATTTTATAGCTATTGCTGCTGTGGTTGGGTCAAAAACATGTTTTGTACATATTGCATTTCACAATGATATATATTTTATATTGGTGTGAAAGGTTATATTGGCAGGTCAGATTGAGGTCAGAACTGTAGAGCTCATTTTTTTATGCAATCTAGAAATATCCACCTCTTATCATTGCTTTCAAATATATAATTGCATTTGTCATAATGTCAAAATGAATACAACAAAAGCACATTTTGCTTGCAACTATCTTTGCATACTTAGCTAATGGCACCGGCTACAATGCTAGCTTTAACATTACTAATGAATTAAGATGCATTTTCATTGTGGGTGTGGCCAATGTGCAATATTCATGAATAATAAATTGATGGTGTCTTAAAAGCACATGACAAAGACCGGAAGAGAAGTCTACAGTAATGATTTCTTGTTTGGAGTTTGGGCAAAAGAGAAAGTGCAGCTGTTTTGGGTAAAGAAAAGGCAACTATACTAAAATTTAAAAAGGTGTGGGTTATTCCAGTAACCTAACTACTGATACTAAAAGCAATATGCATTCATGAGTTCATGAAGATCTGTCATTTGTGTGTGCCATTACATAACATTTACTGCAGAAACCTTGTGATGAACTTCATAAGTAGCTTTTTAATGTAATATTTTCTTAATACTTAATACTTTCTACTTGAGCTCCTATGGAAATGTGCAATGTTGTTAGGGCCAAGCTTTGGCAGTTTTGTATAAATCACATTTGATGTCAATTCTAGTTTAAATGCATACAAGTGAAGTTTTTTCTAGGCACACAAGTAACACAGTGTGCATGCATTTTTTGTGCATTACTCCTGTAAATTTCTAAATTTCAGATTTTTACTGAAAGCTTGATCCACTGTTATCATCTTTCTCTAGTGAGGCCAGACTATGGTCTAGTTACAGTAAATATTAAATTTAAATTTAATACTGGGACAAAAGGACAAACCAACAGAATTTTTTATTTATTTATTTAAATGATGAAATGTAGCTATTGTGAAGAAAAAAAAAGTACCAATAAGTGTATAAAGTTATAAAGCAGTGATTTTTTTAGGGATGCACATATACCGAAACCAATAATTTTGTGTCTCAGAATAAGACCCTCTGATAGGCTGTGGTGCAAGCAATCAGAAACATGTCTAAATCATCACTACATCCCAAAGATGGCAGATAAAAACAGATCTATATCTATATATCAAACTCAGCAGGTGAATTATCAGCTTGATTTTAAGGTAAATACACTAATTTGATTAGCAAATAAAACGTACACACCTACATAGTCTTGTAAATGAACAGAGCTTTAGAGCCGGTGCCCTTCAACTGTCTTCCCTTAGTTTCAGTGCATTCACTCTCCAAAATATATTAAAAATCTGAAGGGAGCCATGGCAAACATCCTTTCAGCTGTGTATGGGTTTTGAGGGGCACCCAGCAAGGATTTTAATGAATCAAATGCCATTAGGAATTTATTGATGTCACATCAAAGAGCACTCTGATGTTTAGAAGATTCAAAATGGCAACTAACTATTTGTGAGTCCAACTACTGAAATTAAACTCAGTTCCAGCTTATTTGGGACACAGAGCACTGATTTTACTAAAATGGATTTTGGATTTTGGATAAACATATTACAAATAATAAATTCCATAAATATTAGAATTTGTAATTATATTCATGATCAAGCTGGATTGGTATTGGTACTTCGTATCGGCCAATTCTTGAGGATCAGGAATCAGTAGGACCAAACAGCAGGACCAGAAATCCTTTCAAAGCACATTTTTAGAAACTGCACCGATCAGCTGACTGACATTTTCGCCTCAAACTTCAATGAGTCTCAGGTTCAATGTGTCATGTCTGCATGTTTCAAGAGATCCACCATTGTACCAAAGTCAAAGCACAACAAGCCCTTCAGCCTGAATGACTACAGCCATGTGGCTCTAACATCGCTAATCATGAAGGTGTTGGAGAGGCTTGATAAAAACTGGTACACTGAGGATGCCATCTCGCACATCCTTAACACCAGCCTTACCCACAGTAATAAAGAGAATTATGTAAGACTGCTGCTCAGCTTTCAATACCATGCTTCCACTCAAACTGTTCAACAAACTGAAGGACCCTGAACTGAACAGCTAGCTCAAGTGATCAGAGTGGCCAGCTGTGTGTCCAGCACCGACACACTTAGCAACGGAGCTCCTCAAGGATGTGTCTTGCCCCAAGTTGTATATAATCTTTACTTGCATGGCCACTCACAGCTCCAACTCCATTGTAAAGTTTTTTGATAACACTGTAGTGCTTGGCCTCATCTCTGACAATGATGAGTCAGCCTATATGAAGAAAGCAGAGAACTTGGGCTAAGTGGTGCCAGACTAACAGCCTACAATTGAACGTCAGCAAAGCAAAAGAGCTGAAAGTGGACTGCAGAAGAAAGCAGCAGTGATCCTACCATACCTCTACATCAAGGGCACTCCAGTGGGAGGGTGAGACACTTGTGTACCTCAAATATTTAGGTGTTCAGCTCTCAGAGGATCTTACCTAGCACACACATTAATGCTCAGGTCATTAAGGTGAGGCAGTTGCTTTATCACCTGAGCCATCTGAAGAAAGTTATGGTTTCTCCTGATTCTAAAAACCTTGCTGTTGTTAAAGGCATTCTGACCATGAGCATCACATCTTGTTTTGGGAACTGAGCCAAGACTGCAAGGCCCTGCAAGACATTTACACCAGATGCTGCGGAATCAGAACCATCAAAATCATTTAGGATTTTTTCCTCACACCAGTAACTGTCTGTTCCACATGCTGAATTCAGTGAAATGGTTATACAGCCCCATGACCAGAACAGAGAGACTTAACAGGTGTTTTTATCCTCAGGTCATAAGGCTCCTAAATCAGGACATGCCTCTTTTGCAAAAGCACTCTCCTTGATTATTTTTACTTATTACTTATTTACTGTATTCTGTGTGCATATTCTGTATTTCTCTGTATTACATATATCTACCTATACTTCTGCACCTGTCTTATAAACATTTTTCCAGATTCAATATCATGTGTGTATGTTGTTAATTATGAGATTTATTTTAATCTTATTTGTTATATATTTTACTTCATTCTGTTTTCTTCAGTCTCTAAAATTACTTTAAATTGTTGCACAGTCTTACAAGAAATTCAGGGTACATTTTACTGCATGCTGTACTTTAACTGTATGTGACCGACTAACAGAATCTTGAATCTTCAGCATTTTTTCAGCATTGGAAGGCAAAACTAGCACTGGTACATCCCTGTTTTTTCCATTTTAAATCTAATATTTATTCTAAGAAAAAAGCATTCAATAAACTAATTTACCTATAACAGCTAAAGAGAGTGAAAGTTCTACGAATTAATCAGATTTTTATCTAAAAATGATTACACAACAGAAAAAAACAACTGCGTCTGACATTTACACAGTAAGCATAATTTTTTTAATCAATTGATATGAATACACCTAACCTGATACTTTGAAAATTGAGTTGTAAGCTAAACATTCCCAGTAGGTTAAATGACATTTTTCTGCTTGGGCAGATAAAGACATCAAATGGTTTCAAGAGGAAATCCACTGTAAAGCTTCACTTACTCATTATATCTAGCCTGTTAATTATTTTAGATGTCTTTAGATGTAAAACTGTTATTGTAATTTTTATATTTGGGTTTGGAGTATTAAGAGTAATACCCGTTGCATAAAAAATGCACAATAAAGCTGCATTAGGATGTAAAGAAAAAAAAAAGAAAAACCAACACTTAATTATGCTAATGTCTAGCGATGGTAATACCAAGCAAGCTCTTTGTTATAATGTAAAACAATGCAGTTGATGAATTCCACACTTTAATGAGTTCTGTGTTGAGTTTGAGTTGTCTGTGTGTTCAATCTACGATTGAAATAGCAGCGTGCCATTTGTTAACAGCTTTGCTGTTATCTGTAAGAACAGTAAGCTGTTAAAGCATCTGGAGTAAAGAAAAATGTATGAAAAGTTCCCACTTTACAGTGGCAGAGACTGGACTGGCCAGTCTGTGGAGCTCAGAGTCTGTCAGTAGTTTTCCTGTCTGTGTGTTCAATCTACGATCAGTACAGCCTCGGGGGAGAGTTTATTTATAGAGAGCGGTGGTAAGTTCAATGGTGCTCAATAATTAATGACGCTGCAGCCTGGCCGTGTAATAAGGCCGGCCTGAAACAACGGCAATTTACTGCATGTTACTGAGGCTTTACAACACACAGGTTGGCAGGGTAGGTAGTTATAAAAAGAGAGAGGGGGAGAGAGAGAAAATGAGCATGTGAGGGCACACACACACACGCACAAGATATACAGTTGAGTGCAAAAGTTTGTACCTCTATGGGCACACATGCACCAATAACCCTGGCTGCAGTTCACTGGTTATCTTTCTTTGAGCTGCTTTTGGTAGATAATAACTATTACAGACTGAGAACACTTTACAAGACCTGCTGTTTTGTAGATTCTTTGACCCAGTCATCCCATCATCACAATGACATACACTTTAACTGTCAGTGGTTTTAATGTTGTGGCTGATAGTTGTGTGTATATATTACATACATAGCTATGCCAATAATATGCACTGAACTAGACTCCTAATGCTACTTAAAATGCCTTTGAATTAGTTTAATGGTTTGTTACACAAGGTTTTTTGTTTTGAATGCAACACACACAAACACTGGCTCAAGACTCTGGAAGACTACACCTCCATGCACAAAGACACCTTTCCACAGTAAAGGAACAGGAGAGATTAAAGTTAAGTGATCAGCAATCGTATTTTAATACTGAGAGACTTTCAGCTTCTGTTTCAGTGAGATTTGCAACTCAGCAAACTGCTTCTGCGGATTGCATATCAAAAAACTTGATAACGCTTTTTCCACAGGAACACACACACATAGACATATTCCTCATCTAAGTCAGTGAGCCAGTGGCCTTCCCCACTTAACCTTGGTGCTGGTTGAGTACAGAATGCCATGTCAGCAAACACACACACACACACACACACACACACCAAGAGCTGATGGGCTTCAACAGAGCAAGATCAATGCACACACACACAGAGAAAGGGAAATGAGAGCGTGGAGTGGTGGTGGGGGATGGAGAGATGGAGAGACAGAAAGAAAAGAGAGACAGCATGTGAGTGAAATTAGCAAAGAGGCACAGGGAGAAAAAGACAAGGATGTGATACAGGGGATGAGAGAGAGAGAGAGAGAGAGAGAGAGAGAGAGAGAGCAAGAGAGAGAAGGGAGGGGACACAGCAGAGCAACCAGGTAAGACATAAATGAGAAGGAAAAGGTTCTGAGAAGACACACACACACACGCACACGCGCACACACACACCCTTGTTCAGGGGGAACAGGATGTATGGGCAGACCCATGCTGACAGAACAGCATCTGCAGGCTGCTCTCAGACAGAGAGTGTGAGTTTAATTGTGTAAACATACAATAAGGTAACAGTAAAAACATGTTGATAAGTAAGGGTGTATCTGCTTTAATACAGTATTTACAATATTAAGTATATTATAAAAAAAAAAAATTCAAAAAATAACCAGACTGCAGTTGGGAAGACCAAGTGTATTGGAAAAGGGACTGTGTTCATGGTATTTACAGTCATATACAAAAAAGTGTAAACATCCCTGGTCAAATGAAATATTTGTTAGTTTACTAAATGAGAATAATTGCACTTGCTCTACAGGAAATAAATGTAAATACATATTTTCTGCAAATATCAGTGTTTAAATTCTATATTTTTTATTGAATATATCGGGATATAACAATATAAAATGTGCCATCACTTTTGCCCAGGTCACATTTATTCCTGTAATGTTATGTTCAGAAAATAAACAGTTACTGTGCATCACATGTGCAAAGGTGTGTTCTCTGTAAAGGATGTGTGCTGTATTTTCCACTTGGACGTGTTCATCTTTATCAGCAATAACAGGGCTGCCAATTCTCACGTATCTAGAGTCTTAAAGCCTTGCTTTTAATCTCCTGGTCTCGCATGCTCAGAAATCATACCAGCTATAACCAGCTTATAAAATTTAAAACTAAAACAGGGGGAAAAAAACAGTGCTTGAGATGATTGTATGCTCATTTATGGAATCATTATTCAGTGTCCACTGTGTTAAACAGCCAGTGTGTGAAGAGTGATAAATAGAAAATACACAGGATTAAAAACTTTAAATAAAACCTATCAAGTTTTTTTTTCTAGAATGGCCTTTATGTTTGGTAATATAATAAGGAAAATAAAGGGAAAAAAACCTGCATTAACGACAGACAAACCAAGTCAACACAGACTCCTAGACCGTGACCTGGCATTTCAAAACAAAAGTCATGTGCGTCTCACCAACACTACCATGTCTAATGACTGTTTGAAAAAGCACACAGTGGATCACTAAGAAGTCATTTACAGCAGTAGCAGCAATTGGAATTTTCACACGTTGGCCACAGCAGCAGGGTGCCTGCTTGTGAACTGGCAGTGTGCCATTTGTTAAGACGGCAACGATTGCTTTGCTGTTATCTGTAGGAACGTTGTTAAAGCATCTGGAGTAAAGAAAAGTGTATGAATAGTAAAATTTTTTGTACGTTTATATAGAGCTGGGCAATATGATGATATTTATCATTATTGTGATTAACTGTGGTCACAATATGTTTTTCTGAGCTATATCGATAGTACTTAAAAAAAACGCTTAAAAATCTTGCATAAGTGAACATATTGTACTATGGTGTGAAAAACACTGAATAAAAATTATTTGTACTCATACTTTCATTTTTTTAAGAAAAAAAAATATGGCACTGTTGGCTGTTTTCCCCCCTTTGTTTCATCTTAATACATATTGTGGCATATCGCATATCAGGGAAATTTTTCAAAACATTGTGATAAGATATTTTGCCATATCGCCCACCCCTACATTTACATATATCTGCCTATTTAGCCAACAGCACTTTTGTTCTACCACCTCCTCACACTTAAGATATAAGGAAAGTTTTAGCTGAAAAAAGATGACCACAAAAGATCATTAATATATATTAGTAAAGGCTCAGAAACAAAAACAGGCTGTTTAATTCTAAGGGTTTGAATTGAAAGAGATGAATGTAAATGTTTGCATAAAAATGAGTTATTATGGTTTTGGTACATAAAACCACACAAAGGTCGTTAGTGGACTAAGCATAGCATAAGGCCCTTTAATTAACTACAATATCAACTTTTTCCATAGTAAATCACATTCAACATTGTCTGCAACACAGTTGTCACTGCACCCTGAAGAAACTAATACTAAGCTGTAATTCTTCAAAACACGACCTGAGCAAGTAAATACTCAATCGTGAGGGGTAACATACATCACTGTGGTACAGGTGTGTTCTAAGTTATGAAAACAGGAACATTTTGACGTGCTAAAATATTGAGAATGTCAACCAGGTCCAGATTTTATGTGACTGAAGAAATATGATTCTCACACATTTTCTAAAGGTGACAGCCATGAGCTATGCTTTTTCATCAAGCCCTTGTTCTCTTGGCGCGGGAAGGTGAGTCTGGTTCATGCCATTTCAATCCACTATTTTATAGCCCCACCTAAAAACTAGAAACCCAAAGACTACAGCTTGAAATGTTTAACAGCTCTGAACAAAATAAAATTTTTTATTAAACATCACACATTTACATAACCCTTAAAAAACATTTTTCAGTTTCTACTAGTTTTTTGGAAAGCTGAAAAATGCCTATGGTGAAATTAAAGCAACATTTTCAATGAGGTCTATTGAAGTTTCAATTTGCATAACCCTGACCCATTTCAAACAAGGCATTTCACAATAAAGAACTGTCCAAGGACTCTAGAATTCCACCTTGAACAGTAAAGCTGTACACACAGATATCTGTAGTTAGAACAGTGTGTCCTAACAGTGATATCTCCTACACACACACACACACACACACAAAATCGCTAATGAAGCGTGTACAGGATAACATCCTCCATAACAGCAGTAGTCCTATTTGTCCTCAGAAGGTTCAACATGTCCCTCAAAATTCTCATCAAACCCTAAACTACAGAAGATGAATTAAAACAGTGGTTGGAATAACACTGATATCTGGCTTAAACTGCCAACTTCCATTTATCACATTTCACAACAAAGCCTGACTGAAGGGGGCTTAAAGAGATAAAAGAGATAGGGGAGATTTGCATCTATATGCCTATACTACACTGAGCAGTGATTTCACTTATATGGGGAGAAAACTGGTTGACTTCATGCAGCTTCAGAGCAAATTCATCTCTTTCTAAAAATTCCGGAGCTAGAAAGAGCACAGCACTCAGCAGGGTTTCTGCACACTGGCTTTTCGCTGTTACTGGATGTGTGAATCGTCCTGAATATAGTGTGGACCTGCTTTGTGTAGACTGAAGCAGGAGTGAGAAACAGCAGGAACATACAATTAAGCATTTTTGGTGCAGAACGGTCATGGACGTTATGACTGCCGTTGCTATAAGTTGTTCTAATGAGTAGCTTTGTAAATGAAACACTCATGCCAATAAACCTATCATGAACTTTCATGAACCAGACTTCTGAATTGAGTGGGTGCGAGTTGTTGCTAAATATATCAAAGAACCATCTATTTTAACAGGAAAGAGCAGTTTGACAGATAATAAAGATGCCTGCCAGGGGCAGAGCTATGTCGTGGCCATAGGGGCCAATTCTCCCAATTAAAGCTTGACCTTCTTTGTTGCACCACCCAAGCCTAGTTCCTTTCTCCTCCTGCAGTACACACAACGTGATATGTTCAAATGGTTTTCATGAGAAACAAGACTAAAATATAACTCAGTATTTCTTACAGCCTTAAATTGTTAGCTGATAGCACTACATAAAAAGCACTAACAACTTAAGTAAAATAATACTCAAAGATTGGACAGCTTAATCTATTTGATAAGCCAAGTAGAGCTTGATTGCAATCTCAGTTATATCCATTAAAGCACACAGTAAGATCTCATAATAAGCTCACCGTAAGACAACTCCAGCACCTTATTATGCTCCCACATGTGATTTCTTTAACATTTTTGCACTTCTAGTAAAGAAAGCACTACAGTTTGTTGTACTATTAGGCCATGTGACAAGGTCAGACGTGAATTTATGATACACTCATAAAAACTTTTTTCTGTGTTTTCCCAAAAATGTACTATACTAATAACTGAACTGTCGTTTGCTGTACATTTTAATTATACTATATATTTATTAAATGTAAATGTAATTAGTTACAGAATGAGTTACATTTAAATTCTGTATGTATGTATGACAAACTTAAATCTACACGTCTGACTGTTTTCTGTTTGCTTCAACATCATAAAGTGACAAAAACTAAACTAGACTAAAATAGATGCATGTGTAATGCCTAATGTGCATCTAATTTGAATTTGAATTATAATCCACACTTCTTTCCTTGTTTCAATGAGCGGAGAGTGAGAAAAACCATTTACTCGATGAAATGACCCCACACTTTTGTTTTGGGGAATTATCATTATTCAAGTAAATACACTGATTTATGATGCACGCAGGATTTTACGAACTTCACATACTACTAAAGCATAGTGACCAAAACGTGTTCCAAAAAGGCTGGTCAGACAAAGAAGCAACTTAGAGGACAGAGAATTCCCATTCATTTCTCTGTGATACTGTATTATTGACATAAAAGCTTCTTCTTCTTCTTCTGTCCTTTTCTCCCCTTTGTCCTTCTTCTTCCCCCTTCTTCCTTAACCTCCATCGTCCTTCTTCTTCCCCCTTCTTCCTCTTCCTCCTTTATCTTCTTTTTTATTATTATTATTATTATTATTATTATTATTATTATTATTATTATTATTAATAATAATAATAATAATAATAATAATAATGATAATAATAATACCCTAGCATTCTGCATCTGCAACTAAATACATTGGAAAAATTCTGGCAAGTGTTCACATCTGTTGACAGTTTTGGAGCTTAATGTTGCTACGTTAGTCTAATTTTTGTCTAACATAAAAGCTCCATATTACAGCTTCCCACTCTGACATGCTGGACAATCTTTCCTATGCTATGTTACAGTTTCCCCTCCTCAAACTCTGTGTGTGTATTTTATGGGCTGATGAAATCTGGGCTCAACAAAAAACCTTTTGTGTTCAAGCAGGGCTTAGTGCTCCCTCTGGCACAAAGGAGAATCATTTTCTGCTGGAATGGATGCACTGGTAGCCTGTAGGAACAACCCTGGATGTGTGAAATAGCAGAGTAATCCATCAAAAATGCCCCTACCCCATTATCTCAGCCTGAGATCAATTTACTTTCAGTGCCAAACTGAATCCACCTGATGTCATTCAGTTTCTTGACATCATAGCTTAAACAAGTATACCGGTCATAACTAATATTTTTGGTAGTAAAAATGCAAATTAATTGACTGTTGTCTTGTTGTCTTATTATTTCATGTCATACATAAAACATCAAAATGCCTTAACCTCTAGACCTACAATTCTGGCTGCCTACGTTTCAAAAATCCAGAGAAATGTTAACATTTTAATATTACTAAAGCATTAAATACTTATGAAAATGCCTTAAAGACATAACATCACAGCAAACTACATGTGTGGCCTAGAGTGACCTAAATAAAACAAAAAAGGACAACTGTCTTCGTGCTCTTTCAGGGTGCCCCCCCATTACCCCTCCGTCAACCCCCTAGCACGAGGTTAGCCAGCGTAACAGAAATAACAGTTAGAGGTTTCCTTCAAACATGTTGAGGTGTCAATGTTGCATCAGCGGCACTTTAGAAACTTGCAGTGGCTGGCTTCACATGACTTTGACGAAACACATTAGCCTTCACCCTCCCAACGTTAATGGTACCATGGGATTGAGAGAATCCTAGCTAGTTGGTGTAAATAAAAATTGCTAAATTGGGGAGAAAAATTGGAAAGAATTATGGAATTATGGATTTTGCAGGAGCTAAATGCTTGGTCCCTGTACAATAAACCCTGTTATTTTATGCAAAACACACTATTCAAATCATTTTTCTAGATGCTAAACACTTTTACGTTAAAATAAGGGGTTGCACCCTGCACACAGGTGATGATGCCATCAACATTCACACGGTTGCACACCTGCCACCAGCTGTGTACTGTTGTCAGCTATATTATGATGCGATGAATACTTATACTACTACTACTACTACTACTACTACTACTAGTAATAATAATAATAATTTAAGTTATACTTCTTTATTATCAAATGTTAATTTAAATTACATTTTGTAAAATCACCTGTAAATATTTAATATGCATAAAGAACAGTTGTATTGGCACAGCAGTCTCCTACTCCTGTCTTCCCTGCTGATTCCAGCATGAACATGTGACAGTGATTTGAAGTATTAAGTACTTCTTCATGGCCTTCAGAAGTGCTACAAACAAAACATCTGGCCTGAAGGGCACCGACCATTTCAAGCAATTGACCTGCTCTGGGCACATATCTATCATCATGATGAAGAGTCTCCTGGCTCAGCCTTGATGGAAATAAGTGTCCATGATATCTAACTGAAGTGTCAGGAAGACAGATGGCACCAACATCTTTCTTTCTGGCACCTGTGCAGCAAGCAAGCTTCCAGCCATTTTCACATGATGAAGAGATCTGCTGTTTGTGATTTGTTTTAGTATAGGTAGGTGGCATCAAATATAATATGACTTTTCTAATAAATTCATTTTTAAAAAAGACAATCCTGATGATGCAAGAAATCAGAAGAACAGTCAGAATCAGAATCAGAAAACTTTATTGATCACTGAGGATATTGCTTAAACAACAAACAGGCTGCATGAACAGACGTTGAAATGTACGAACCTGTCCTCAGGACACAAGCTTGCTAATCCCAACCAGGGCCAGATGTTCATACAGTATGAGGGCAAGCTTTGTTCAGATTGTGAATATTCATTCAGCTTAGCCTAACCCTAACCACCAAGACAACATGTCTTTTGAGACCCTAATGCAAGTTTACACCTGCATTTTAAAGGTCATAGAAAACCACTAGTTGCACAAATTTAGCAGATTGATAGAAAATTCCGCTAAATGTGCAATCAGTTGCATGCATTATTCATTTATGCGAAACATAATTACATACCTAATACATAATTGTTTATTTTTTTTCAACATATGTAAACACGCTAATATTTCAACCTCTTTGATACACTGCATAAAGACAAAGGTGATTACACTAATGAATCATTTTTTGTCAGGAATTTTTGTCAAGCAAAGACCAGGCCTTTTGGAGTAGAGTCGATATAGTTGTTTTACCACAGTAACAGTACCAATGTGGTGTAGATCAAAGACAGCTTTTTAGGAAAAGAACCCCATACCAACTGTGAAGTATGGTGTTTGAAAGGTTAGGGTGTGTATGCTGTCTAAGAGACAGTCACTGATTCTGCTATGAATTCTGGATCATATCAAAGACTGCTTTAAGATAATGTATATCCAAAAGTAGAAGTTAAACTGTAAGTGGACCTTTCAACAGGACAAAAATCCTAAAAACATTAGAAAAATCTGTATTGAATAGTTTAAAAAAAGAAAGGAGTGTTTTTGAACCCCACTGAAATGCTGTGTGGAATTTTAAAAAGACAGTACATGTAAGAAAACCATCAAACATCTTGATCTCAAAGGAAGGAATCTTGCATGGAGGAGTGAAAACAGAAGTCCAAAGTCAGACACTGGTGGACATATGTAAAATGCTAAAGGGGGCATTGCTAGCTTCTACCTACTTACGCCTTTATTCTTCTCCATGGAAAAATGTTACAGCTGTTTTTTAAAAAAACATTTTTGGCATTGTATTTAAATTGGTAATGGTTTGCTTGTTCATATGTGTTCAAAAATCAACTATTTCCATCTTTTTCTTAGTAACGCGTTAATGGTTTTGCGACCATCACTCAAATTTCTTACAATTAGTATCCACACTTCCCAAACAATTAAAAAGTATAATAAAAGGAAAGGTGGTTCACAATGGTAAATATCCCCATGTCCCAATTTTTGAGCATGTTGCAGGCATCAAATTCTAAATTTCTTTCTATTTACAAAATATATTTAAGTTGATCGGTTTTTATCACTTAAACAGAAGACCAAAAGAATGAACAATTCACAGATTTGATGTGAACTAGCTCTAAAAAAAAGGCTTTTTAATTTAATAAAAGTTGTCAATGATAACTCAGATGTCAGGTTAATGTGAACAGTCTGCGTGGTGGTTGTAAGGTTCTAGAATGTTTTGCATCATTAACACTGTTTACTTTGCCTTATAAAGGTCTTTAATTTAACGTTCTAAAGCAACTGTCTTCAGTACTGAGGTGTGCTAGGATTTGGTGTAGAAGAAGCTAATCTGCATAAGAATCCACCAAGGATCTATAAGACTGTCAAGATCAAATTGTTCCCCCAAGGACAAAGTTACAAGAAGGACAAGAGACCCTCCAAACAGATAGATACTGACACGCATGAGCTTGCAGACATGAAATCAAGACTCATTTGGAATGATATGGTATCAGAGCTGGAAATGGCCATGCTTCAAAGATGACTGAAGCTGATAGGCACGATGACGAGAGAGAAAGAATACAATTCTTACATACCTGACATTCACAACACGCAAGGCTTCACCCTCAATTCTGAAAAGCAAAGAGAAAGACACAATGAGGAGAACTGACAAAGAAGCTTAATTACAAGCTACATTATGTGAATGTCAAAAACAGAAAATTAGCATAATATTTAAGAATTATTTCACATTATAAAAAACTGATAGTTCTGGTTCTTAACTCTGACTAAGTCAGTGTTTAACGCATATATATATATATACACACACACACACACACACACACACACACAGACACACACAGTGGAAGAAATAATTATTTGACCCCTTTGCTGATTTTGTAAGAAAGTAAGCAATGAAAAGTCTCAGAACAGTGTCATTTTAATGGTAGGTTTATTTAACAGTGACAGATAGCACATCAAAAGGAAAATTGAAAAACTAACTTTAAATAAAAGATAGAAACTAATTTGCATTTCATTGAGTGAAATAAGTTTTTAAACCCCTACCAACCATTAACAGTTCTGGCTCTCACAGAGTGGTTAGACACTCCTACTCAATTAGTCACCCTCATTAAAGACACCTGTCTTAACTAGTCACCTGTATAAAAGACACCTGTCCACAGAATCAATCTATCAAGCAGACTCCAAACTCTCCAACACGGGAAAGACCAAAGAGCTGTCCAAGGATGTCAGAGACAAAATTGTAGACCTGCACAAGGCTGGAATGGACTACAAAACCATTAGAAAGAAGCTGAGAGAGAAGGTGACAACTGTTGGTGCAATTTTTCGAAAATGGAAGGAGCACAAAGTGACCATCAGTCGACCTCGGTCTGGGGCTCCACGCAAGATCTCACCTCATGGGGTGTCAATGATTCTGAGAAAGATGAGAAACCATCCTAGAACTACACGGGAGGAGTTAGTTAATGACCTCAAATTAGCTGGGACCACAGTGACCAAGAAAACCATTGGAAACACATTACACAGCAATGGATTAAAATCCTGCAGTGCTCGAAAGTCCCCCTGCTCAAGAAGGCACATGTGCTGGCCTGTCTGAAATCAGCGAGGGGTCAAATAATTATTTCCTCCACTGTATATATATATATATATATATATATATATATATTTCTTTATTTAAAAAAATTATTTAGCATGTCAAGGCCAATCTAAATATGCACTGCTAACAAATTTAACAAAAAAAAGAAGCAATTTTTTCCCTTTGTTGCTTCATATTGTGCCTAACACTGTTTAACCATAGTAGCATTACAATAACTGCTTTCAGACCAAACAGTTCAAGGGACTTTGAGACAAGCCACCCACTATGGAGCTCCCCTAAAAACTGTATACCTTCACAGACATTTTTTCTGTTTGTAATCACACCACCAGTAGGAATACTGCAGTGAAGTAAGTCAGCTAATGGTTGGTATAACGACCATTTACAAGAAGATGGAGGATGCCATGTTCAGAGCTCTTCAATGCATTACAATCACATAGTATTTCACCTGTTGCTTATCGGCTCAATAAAGCCTGGACTTCACTGGTGGTTAATTTGCCTGTGAAATCCTTGTACACAATCTTCTGGACCAAAGACCATACACTTACTTTCACTCATCATTTCCTCTAATGCGAAAAAGGATTTACCCTAAAGTAGAGGGTAAAAAAGTTCTTCAAAATGTTCTAAGAACTATAATCATTCTCAGTCCCTGTCGTGCAAACACATAAAGGAAAAACTTCCTTTAATGTGAAAAAGTTCCTCAGCTTGGGAAGTGCATAATAACACATGGCCTTTGTGGCTTAATGTTTGAACCCAAGATGAGTATAACTGGGCAAGCTAACAAAAACTGACCTTTCGCCCTCAGGCTTTCTCAGGTCACTGAACTATGAGCCTAAACTTTGTCCATTTCAGCGAGCTCACCCAGCTCACTTCCTTCTGGTTAAATAGAGAAGATACACCAGAATTTTCTCTCCTTTATGATTTTCAGATGCTTAAGTTTAAGTCAACACACCATTGGTGACGTATGCACTCTGCCATAAGCAAATGTATGTTATATAACAAATTGCAGCAAAAATGGGTAGAAAGAAGAAGACTTTTTTTGGAATATTCAAAGCTTATTTTACTTTCTAATTTGAGGACAGTCCTCCATCTATCAGTAAGATCTTAATCGGCGCTCTCTTTGCCCTGGTTTCAGCAGGCCAAATAAAAATGTTTAAATATTAAACGATCCCTTTACTCCCTTTTCAACATTTAAAAGAACACAGTGATGAATGTGGCTTTGCAGATACTGGAAGGCTGTTCCAAGTTGAACATTTAAACATTACTCTGGTAAGTTATGCAAGATCCCTCAGCTACAAAAAATGTTGTTGATTGACCCATGCAGTTTCAAGAATCTTTCATGGCCTACATAATCTGAAGCTCTCCTCTTGGAATCAGTTTGAATTCGTTTCACTGCACTTTGCAATTGCATGGCTCAAAACAGGCTTTTTGGAAAAACAATCCTAGCTCACTAGTAAAGAACATTCTGGATATTTTCTTTGTCATTTTTCCTATTAGTGTAACAGTAACATAATCAGACCTTGTAAGGTGTCAAGGTGTTTTCATGGCAACATGCTTTATGCATTATCCAAGAGAAATATGAGTGTCCTCTCCATGTGTGAAATAAAGTTTTGCAAAATAACTTTGATGCATAATGAAAGACATGGTCTAAAAAACCCAAATACTGGCATGGATTCTAACAGCTGGAATTATGTCATTAACATTTTTTACAACAGCACAGGCTAAACTGAGCACAAAACATTATCATTGCCAGAACTGCACAATGTTTCCACACATCACTTTCAGTTGGAAAAAACTATAACCCTTCAAGAGAACTAATGAATATACAAAAATTATGTAATTAACAGAGAAAACAGAAAAAGCAACACTACAAAGAATCTGAATTACACACCCACTGTAACATTATTTTATTATTATTGAATTACTTTCTGCTGTTTAAACTCTTTTGGCATTTGAGACCTGAATCATATCTCTCAGTGAAGCTCTGTACAACTGCAACTAAAACTACAGGGATACACAAATACAGGGAGTGCAGAATTATTAGGCAAGTTGTATTTTTGAGGAATAATTTTATTATTGAACAACAACCATGTTCTC
>JBBPDA010000132.1:15568486-15582205 GCA_037974385.1 Arnoldichthys spilopterus | reverse complement strand
GAGTAAGACAACATGCATAAAGAGGATGATGTGGACAAAATACTCATTTGCCTAATAATTCTGCACTCCCTGTATAGGGGTGCTGGAAAGTTTGTGGACCATTTAGAATTTTTTTGTAATTCTGCATAAATATGAGCGAAAACATCAGATTTTTACAGAAGTCCTAAATGTAGATAGAAATAACCCAACTTAACAAATGAGACAAACATATTATACTTGGTCATTTATTTCTTGAAGAAAACAATCAAATATTTTATATATATCAGAGAGCCGCAAAAGTATGTAAACCTTTGCTTTCAGTTTCCGGTGGGAACCCCTGTGCAGCAATAACTGCTACTAAACATTAACTGTTGAACAGTCCTGCACATTGCCTTGGACACGGTTCCTTCAGCTTAAGCTTTGGGATGTTGGTGGGTTTCCTCTCAGGAACTGTTCACTATAGGCCTTCAACATTTGTGTTGGGTTAAGGTCAGAACCTGGCTGTTCCCTTCATTAACTGAGTTCTTTAACAATTATTTGGTACAATTACAACAATCCATGTGCAATGCAATGTAACTGAACTTGGATTCTCTGGATTTTCCTTTGGATTTTGCTGGTGTAATTCAGAATTCATGGTTTCATCAATGATGGAAACCCAAAGACAGAATGCCAGAAAAGGCCCAAATCATGATGATATCTAGGCCATGTTTCAAAGGTGGGTTAACATACTTATACTGGAATGCAACAATTTTTTTCAACCAAACCTAAAGCTGCTCATTTAACACTTCTCAGACATCCACAAAATATTTTTATATAGCCTTCTGCATTATCCACATCATTTGTAGTAAACTAGATAGGCAGAAATGCTTTTTCAAGAGCAGTGACTTTCTTCTTGCAACTCTGCCATATACACCATTGTTAGATGTTTTTGTTAAGATGAACTCATGAACATTAACCAGTGTGAGAGAGGCTTTAGTTGCTTAGAAGTTACCTTGGTTTCCTTTGTGACCTCGCAGACCATTAAACACTCTTGGGCAGGGTAACAATGGTTTTGAATTTCCTCCATCTGCACATTTGTTTGACTGTGGATAGGAGAAGTCCAAATGATTTAGAGATAGTTTTGTAACTTTTTCTAGCCTGATGAGCAATAATAACGGTGTTCCATACAAATCTCATTTGTTGGTGCCATGATACACTTAAAAAAAAATTTTTTTTAAACGGTGTGCCCACTCATGCCTGATCATCCTCATCATTATGTCAATGACTGAAACGCCCTGACTGATTTCAGTTTCAAATTAACTGATAATCCTAGATACTCACATATCACAGATGTGTAATATTGGATCATTTACTTTAATAAATGAATAATCAAGTATAACATATTAGCGTCATCTGTTTAATTGAGTTCAATTTTAGGACTTGTGCAAAAATCTGATGTTTTGGGTCACATTTATGCAGAAACTTCTAAAGGGTTACCAACATTTGAAGCACCACAGCAGTTTTTGGAAGGTTATCCATCAACACAGCTGAAAAGCTGTGGCTTTCGGGCTGTGATTTACCAGTTGATATTACCCCACATCCCAATGGGCTTTTGGGGTATGAGCAGCTTTTGGTGTGTGATGAACAGCTCTAATATTCAGGCCAGTGGCAGGTCTAGTACTCCTGGCTTCTTATGGCTCAGGCCCCATTGAATAATTCAAAAGATATACCTTTGTGATAGTGCTCTGTCAAGACTCCATGATTTTCACTGAACACTGACCAAAAGGTATCTGAAAGGCTGACTTTCTCTGAGAAATGCTGAAGCTTTCATACATTTGTTTTCTTAAAAAAGCTTGTCCATCTCTGATACTGAAAGAAGTAGTTCAGATAAAAGCCTTTAGGCATAGTGATGTGAAAGGACATATATCGCACATCCAACCTTAACCCCAGCAAGTCAGCATGAATGAAAAGTTTGCTTGATACAGGTAATCCAACCTGTATTTGTTTTTGTTCTGCAGCAAAGACCTGCCACCTAAAGACCTGTTCAGAAGTGCTAGCACATCCACCATGATGGTCAGACTCTTTATGTACAAGCTACAGGGATCTTGATGCAATATACATGTACAGAACACATAAAACAATGTCAAACAATCCCAAACAATCCTACTGTGTTTTTAGACTGATGCATGTAAATGAGTACTAAGGCCCTGTTGGCATTTGACTAAAAAGTTAATGAAAAGCTAGCACAATGCTAATTAGATGATGCTAACTGAGTCAAATGATGTCATTACCTATAAATCAACTTTGAATATTATTATTTAGGCTAAAGCGCTCTGAAATGTTTCGACATTATTTCTTCACAGATCACCAGAAAACACCAGTTCATGCTGCCTTAAACAGCAGTTCTTTTCAAAAGAACACACACAAAAAATTGTGAAGGTGTGCTTGTGCTTTGAAAGTGCTTTAAGCTGAGGGTCGTGTGATTCCTGCCTACAAAGACAAGCACAAATCTAACATCACAGTTGAAGTACTTCAAAGCCATAGCAGACTGCTTCCACCGGTGTGGCCAGGGAATAGATGACTGCTAGTAGCGTCGCTTTGTAGCCCTCCAGTGACTCGTGCTTTAAAAAAAACTCTTGGGCAAAAGATCAAGCAGCACAGGCACAGGCAGTAGGACGTGAATGCAGCTTGCAACTTTGCAACTGTAAATTTTAAAATATCTCTGCAAGAATATAATAGCAGAAATATTGCTATGCTGGTCATGTATTTAGTCCCATGCCAGCAGTTCCGCATTGCAACAACCCCTTGTCAAGGGGTTTCCTGGGCTTTCTAGCGATGTCACAGTTCTGAGGGTGTGACCAATGTAGCACACTGACTTTCTTTTCAAAATGGTGGGCATCACATATTTCACAAAGTAGTTAACTGATAATTTTTTTTCTCTTATTATACATTTGTTTTTTTCTTCTCTTATTTGGTAATATTTCGGAAATGTACAAGCATACAAAGTCAAAACATTAAAACTTTTATTCAGTGTCCTTTGTAGTTGACAGCAGGACTTACTACCTCTCATTTTTAACTAATTTCCATACTTCAGGAAGCAGAAGGTTTAGTGAGGTAAAAAGGATTTCACTAAGAATTGTGGAAGGAGATTTAGACATATAGCTGTTAGGAGATGAGGGGGAGGAGGACCAGACAGTAGAATAGGAAGATGAAAGCTCAGAGGAGGACGTATCAGCTTCCAAGAAGCCTGAGAAGGGACAAAGTGACAACATCCAACATCCATTATGGAAAAGAAGTCCCTTGTAAATTGAGGTTCTGAAGTTTATTGGTGTTACAATGTGTAGAACCAGAAATGTGTGAATTTTCAGCAGAATTCTCATAAACACACATATTCAAAAGCAGTTTAAAGCTTAATTTATCAAACATTTACCCTTTTAATTTACATTAGTGTATTAAACTAGCTCGTTGTGGAGGAGAATACTTTACATGACAACACTGACCACAGGCCCTCTGACTGCTTCAAACATTACTAATTTAAAAAAAATGTCAAAGCACACCAACCAGCAAGAGATGCTCATCTATGGAGGCAGCCTTAAAACAACTTAAAAAAAAATCTTTGGCAAATCTATATACATGGCATATCTCGGATTCTCTAGGATCTAGAAGTACTGGGCGGCAAAGACAATGGTGCAAGTTATTACCAAATCAGTTGAGACAGATTCGTCAAGATTAGGCAGTCCATCAAAGTGGCAAATTATCTTGATGCCCTCTGGAAGGTGAAACCTCTCTTAAACAGGGCAGCAAGGCTGCCTCAGTCTGCTGAGATCAGGGAAGGCTTGTGTAGATGATCAGATGACTCACTTTACAGGCCGGGGTCCAGTACCACAGCTTGTCCCAGAGAAACCAAATTCCAGCACCAGGGCTCATCAGCAGAACACTGCACAGAGCTACATACTACTTTTGCAGGCTTGCTTTGTTCAAGCAGTGCATCCTGATCTCAGTCACGCTGAGCACATCAGCCCCCTGGGCTTTGGGCTCAATCCTCTGCTATCAGCTAACAGACTGATGCAGAATCAACAACTTGTGTCTTAATGTAGACAAAACAAAAGACAGAGTTGTTGACTTTAGGAGAGCTTCTCAAGAAGATTCCAAAGATGTCAAGAGCACCAAGTTCCTTGGTGTTCACGTTGCAGAGAACCTCACATGGACCCTCAATATCAACTCCACTGCCAAGAAAGTCAAACAGCACCTTTACTTCCTGCAGAGACTAAGAAGAGCTCACCCCCCCTCAGACCTCACCATGTTCTACAAAGGAGCCACAGAGAGCATCTCTGTGCAGCTGCATCATTGCCTTGTTTGAGGATTGCTCCACCTCGCACCACAAAACCTTGTAACGGACAGTGAGAAAGGATTGATGAGGTATCTTTCCCCACTGTTTTAGAGCTCCTCTGGGAAAGGTTTCGTAGACCTTCACTGTCAGAAGGGGAAAAGGATTCTTCTCCCAGGTTGTCAGACTTCTTGTACTTCACTTCAATCACTGCTGAGCAGTTCTCAGCTGTTCTACATTCCTCAAACACAAATGCATATACACACTTAAACTGTTACATGATTAGAAAAATCATAACCAAACTGTATCTTTTCATGAACAAATATACTGTAAGTTTATTTTATAGCTATTTGTAATTGATTTATTTTGTAGGTATTTGCATAAATATTTAATGTTATTCTCAGCTCATCGACAAAAGTACTCAGTTGTTAGAATGTAGTATCTGTCATTATACTATTCACACTAAAATTGTGCTTTTGTCGGCTTCACTGTATGCTGTCCTGTACCTGTCCAGGTCATGTCCTAAACCTGTATTATTTCTGCAGTGATATGCACACAAAGCTTTGGAATGTAAATCAGTATGCACCATTTTAAATTGTTTAGTATCGCTTCCATTAATTCTGTTACCACCTATTAAATTGTGCTCAGGGAGGGGAAAATTATCATTCTACCAGTGTGACGAATATGCACATGTCCTCTGCAGAATAATTCATCACAGTAAGCAAATGAGAAACACTGCTGTTCAATACAACAATGTACCAGGTTATAATGACCTTAATCGTTAGTGTTTTAACAAGGTCCTATCAGGATCAATCATCATTTCAGAGCTTGTTTTCCTGACATGCATGTGTACACAATTAAGTCAGATATTTGTTCTGCATTACAAATCATTAGTAAGAAATACTGTGACATGCTACAGAGCTGAATATTCATTCTTCGCCTGCATCTGCTTACATAGCAATGTAACCCTGGTAGAGTCATTTTCCAAACAGGAAAGATGCAGATTCATAGCTGTCAACAGCACAAAGGTGCAGCAAGGTTACACATTTGTGCTCCTTACTTTTTTCTATAATATGCAGTTACTATTTTGCACAAATATTTTACTAAGTGATGGACATGGGAGTTTTACTATTGGGTTGTCTTCTCTTATTTCTGCAAAAAAAGAAACAAAAAAAGGGGGGAAAATTATATAATAACATAATATAATAGAAATTCAATGGCCTGGTCAGAATGTTTGAGTTTCTGTGGGTTCTTAAACAATATTTTGTCTAGGGTTAGGGTTAGGGTTAAAAAAACTGACTGAATCATGAAGTTAATGTTACGTTTATTTAAAAGTGCCTATGTGAAAATGTGGATTGGTCACACTAACAAAACTAAACAACCACTCCAAAATCAAACCAATAATCACAAACGCAAGCTGTCAGAAAATATCGGAGCACACCCAGTTAGTGTGTCAACGTGGTGTAAAGGCTAACCTGGCGTCACCTATGGAAAAACAAATACTTCTGCAATAAAGAGGTTAAAATTGCCCTTACATTAGATAAAAGAAATGTTAACAGAAACACAGTCAATGAGACTTGACTCAGGGACAGCTCATTTAGGGCTTAGTTGGAGCTGGGTAACAATAAGGACTTTCAAGGCCGCAGCACCTTGTGCAAGAAAACACTTAAATTAGGAACTTTGGGTATAAAGTCATTAAAGTCACAGGGGGAGTCAAAAAACAAAGCTATAGTATAAAACCATCAGCAAACGTCCATCATCATCCAGTATTGTTCTGAATCAGCCTGCTGCGCGCACACACACACACACACACACACACACAGACACACGAAAAAGGAAGCAGATTTGTAATGTCAAGTTAACCATTTATGACCTGCAATAAAATATCTCTCCCAATATTTTTTTTTTTACTATTTTTACATGGTGTAGTGTCATTTTGGGAGCATTTTAATATATTTAAATCTTTACAAACTGAATTTATAGGCTAGGTCTGTAATAACTCCACAGTAAATAAAGTGCTGAAAAGTACAATAAAAAAAGAAAATCAATCAATCAATCAACCTTGTCATGTACTGTAAAACACTTGTATAACACCTTAAAGCAACATTACATTTATGAACTATGCACATAAACCATTTTCCAAACAGTGTGCTAATGTTTCTTTTGTAGAAACCTGCCACAGTATATTCCCCTTCACAAGATTTGTACTGTTTTTACAAATTTTCTTCATATGCAGTACAATTGCTTCATATTAAAGTAAAATTGGCATATAATTAAAAACATCTTCATATTGTAATTGTCATGTCTTTTTCTCTCTCTCTTATTTTACTAGAAAAATGTGAATGACTACTTTACAACAGTAACTGCAAAACTAACAAATAACACCTCGTTCTCCCCCACAATGCGAGTTTTCCTTGAGTGACGGCAAGGTACAGTCAGTGGTCAGCCCACTGCCTGCTTTGTGCTGACTCTGTGGGCGCAACAAGAACAGAGCAATCACCTTATAATAATGCGTAGTAACTGAAATATCTTCTGCACAGTCAACGTATTGGGTAGCGTGGTCATTTGATTCCTGCGAGGTCTGGCCTGGGTCCTTTCTGTGAGGGCTTTTGATTTCTCTCCCTGTGTTTGTGTGGGTTTCTGTCAGGTGTTCCAGGTTCTTCCCACAGTCCAAAAACATGAATGTAAGGAGAACTGGACATGCTAAATTGGCCCTAGATGTGAGTATGTGTGTGTTTGTCTGTGTGTCTCCCCTGCAACGGACTGGTGACCTGTCCAAGCTGTTTCTTTGACTAATTCCTTTTGAGCACTAGGAGGCACTGGCACCCCCTACGACCCTGACTACGACACATGGCTCAGAAAATGAATGAATAGATAAAATCAACATTCAGCTACACACTACAGGTTCTAATATTCATTTTGATTGCTGGATAAAACTGCTATATTCTGTGGTCACCATACGGAAAGAGGTGTGGGAGCTAGTGAAACAAAAGCCTGATGTGGCAATCACTTTTTATAATGTGTAGTAAATGAAATGAGTTAGTGATATCAAAAGCATCCTATCTTGTAAACAGAGCAGGCATTTTTATCTTATGAAAATACACAATGACATGAATCAGTTAGAAGAAAAATACTGGCTGATGCACAGAGATGTCAATCACCACCCCACCCCCCAGAGTAACAGACAGCAACATTAGGTGGAAGAAGTGTCAGTTTTTACTACATTATTTATGCTTTTACATTTTTCACTCTTAGTCAGTCAATGTACATATGAAGAAAGCCGCATTTTTACACACTACAGATGAGGAAAATAAATGTTTTTGTGATGCATTTTGAAAGTGAAACATTGTGGGTCAATGCAGAAAAAAAACATTTAAGTGATTTTTTTAACAGGTGTCTGATATTTAATGGCTGCTGGCAAACAGCTCTTCAGTGCATTCCTAACACTTTTTGGCAGAAATAAGGTATTACTTCCTACAACTACCAAAACTATGAGATATGATTGTGTGTGTTTGCGCCAAGGTATAGAGAAGGTGAAAACAGCCTTCAACAGCCGACCACTGCAATATTTTATATGCTACACAAAAAATGTAGGAAGCACACAAAAAAGGCAGAATGAGATTCATCCTGTTACAGTATGCAAAAAATAAATGAAAATCCCTAATTCATTTGCCTGGTCAGAATGTTTGAGTTAGTATGGGTTCTTAAAATGTCTTCAGCATGATTTTGTCTTAAAAAACTGACTGAATTATGAAGTTAACGTTATTTTTATTTTAAAGTGCCTATGGGAAAATGTGGATTGGTCACACTACCAAAACTAAACAACCACACCAAAATCAAACCAATAATCACAAACGCAAGCGGTCAGAATGTATCGGAGCACACTCAGCTAGTGGGTCACAAAGTGGTGTGAAGGCTAACCTGGCGTCACCTATGGAAAAATAGTTACTTCTACAATTAGGAAGTTAAAATTGTTTCTGTTAACATTTCTTTTATCTAATGTGAGTAAGTGCATAGTCAATGAGACTTGACTCAAGGACAGCTAATTTAGGGCTTAGTTAAGGCTGAGTGACAATGAGGACTTTCAAGGCCACAGCACCTTGTGCAAGAAAACACTCAAATTAGGAACTTTGGGTATAAAGGCATGAAAGTCACAGGGGGAGTCAAAAAACAAAGCTGTTGTATAAAACCACCGGCAAACGCCTATCATCATCCAGTATTGTTCTGAATCAGGATCCTGCACCCACGCGCACACACACACAAAATATGTCATGGCAAGTTAATACTGTCAGAGCTGTGAAATAATTTTATTTTCTCTATAAAACCATTATTTATGTATTCACAATGCACTAAAAGTGGTGCAGTGGGCAGTGGTGGCCTAGTGGTTAGGACATTGCGCTGGGGACCTGAAGGTTGCAGGTTCAAATCCCGGCTCAGGCACTACTGAGGTACCCTTGAGCAAGGTACCGTCCCACTACACTGCTCCACGTCTTGGAAGTCGCTTTGGATAAAAACGTCAGCCAAATGAATAAATGTAAATGTACTAAAAACAAAAATTTTCTGTTTTACTGTTTGCATACACCTTGTGGTAATCTTATTTGAAATAGACTTGTGTTTATATTCTTGTAGAAAATTTAAAAATGAAGAACAAGATACATTGTGATGCAACAATAATTGTTTTGTAACCAATCACTATCCTCTAATTCCTAGTTAAACTAACTTTTGAACAAAGTTTTTTCAGAACAAATGAAGTTCGAGCTTTTGAACCAGCATCAAATCCAGACTGCACTTTGTGTGCATGGACATTTGACAAAACAGACAACTCGAGTGGAAGCTAGTTGTACAACAGTGCTAACTGAACACTATTTATCTGCTAGGAGGAAGGCTTCCTTCACATTACACAATGTTTGTCTCAGCAAAGTTGCCTCTAATAAAGTCAGGTTCATTAGATTTGGATTGGCAAGCTCCCTCAGAGAATGAACTGTGCATTTCCTTCTTGTTCGTGCAGCTGCCAGTTCAGTTAAAATGATACGGTTTATGAACAAGTCACAATCAACTCTGATGATGTAAAAACATTTCTAGAATCCAAATTGAATCCCAAAAAGACTGTCAAATTGAAAAACTCTGCTGTGGCAAATTTTACCTGTATCACCTGAGTGAGTGAGTAATTGGGAGACACTGTCTGTTGTACATATTTGTATGGTGTGTTCAAAGGAGTTGAGCAAGTGGGCAGGAAGTGTATTGACCAGAGGTGCCCAACTCTGGTTTTGGAGGGCCAGAGTCCAGCACAGATGGTGACTTCCCTGCTCAAACACCTGGTTCAACACGCCTGTTAAATGATAGGTCTAGGAAACGTGCTCGAAGATGGGAACTTTCAAACTATTCTAAACCAGCCCTCAAAAACAGAAGCTGGGCACCCCTGGTATGGGGTATAATCACCCACAGTGAATTCTGGGAGCAGAGTCCTATCACCATCTCTATTATACAAGACCAAAAAAGTCACTGGTTTCTATTGGCTTTGAGTGCAAAACCTTTTTTTTTTAAATCTCTGGCAGGATGACATAAAAAATACGGTTTCCTTTCAATGTTACGAGGAAGGCGTTGTGGGAATTTAACAACTGGATGCTGCCAGATAGCTCATAGCTTGTAGCACAATCCTCAAGGATGAAGTGTGTTTCTTAGACAGAATCAGTACCGTAACTACTGTGGCCATGCTGAAGGAAAGAGTACGCAAGGTAAGTTTTTTTTTTAACTCCTCTGCAAAAACCTTACAATGTTTGTGTAGGTTTATACACCGAAAAATTTTGATAGCTACATAGCTCCAGTGCAAAAGTAAAGAGGAAAACTTTGGACTTTGAATATGTCTTATGGGGTAAGTGTAAATACGTTTTTTTTTTTTTTTTTGCTGTCAGAGCGCCAGGCTCAAATTTTTTTTTACTGATGGTAAATAAATAATCTGACTCGGGGGGGGGCTGTCAAAAGGACACAATGTATTTAGAAATAAATACATTAGCAGTAGGGAATATTCATAGAAAAATTACAGCTCCAGTCCTTTGCATTCCAATGCTTTTGAAATGTGTTCATCATTGCTAGTTCACTATTGCAAGACATAAATCTCCACACAAAAAGCACATGCACCTGAAGAAATCATGATTCATTAGATTAGGCCACCATCTCCCACTGCTTCATGGTCCACATCTAATGTTTACATGCCAGTTGTATGTGCAGCTTGTTGCATATTGGGCTGTGCAGCTAATGTTTTCTGACAACATAGTAGCTACAATATCTCTTAGTCAACGTAAACATTTTCAGCCTTCTGTGCTACAGTGGCTCTTCTGTGGAGCAGACCAAGTGTGCTAGCTTTTGCTCCCCACAAGCATCAATGAGCTTTGGATGCTCGTAACCCTCTTGCAGGTTCATTAGTTGTCATTCCTTTGATCACTTTTTTGGTAGGTACTAATGACTGCATATCGAGAACAGCCTACAAGACCTGCCATTATGGAGATGATTGGACTACCAATCACAATTTGACCTGTAGGTCCTTTTGCTTGCTCATTCCTCCTGCTTCAGACACTTCAACTTTAAGAACTGACTGCTCACTTGCTGCCTAATATATCCCATCCCTTGACAGGTGTCACTGTTATAAAATAATCAATGTTATTGATTTCAGTTGTTCAATGATTCAATGTTGTGGCTTATCTGTGTATGTAAATGAATTGGTCTTATATCACTAGAAAAATGTATTTCAAAACAAGCTGTTTTCAATTTTCCATTTTAAGGTTTACAAACATCATAAAAACTCTTAACAAAAGTAAGGAAATTCAGTTTTACAGGACAGGGACACTTAGGAATGTGTGTAATGTTAGGAATACTTGATTATTAGTCAGAATGTAAATTATATTAAATACACGAATGCACAGAGTGGAGCCAAACAACAGAGCTAAGGGCCACAGAAAGGGATGTTCTCAGGGTTGAGTCTATTCAAGGTCCCTTGCTGGTACTGGAACAGAATGCAATGAATAAAACTGGTGGATTTGGGCAAAACTAACAAATATGAAGGTAATTCAAAACAGAGGATATGGAAAAGCCAATGCTCAAAGACAATGACCTTTTTGTTACTGTGCTAAATGAAGGCTGTAAATATGGAGCTTACAAACAAACGATAAAGTGCCACACAGTAAACAGGAAAGAACACATACAGCGAAGGACTGAATTAAGCAACAATGGATGCAATTACAGCTCCCAACACCAAAGCAGTGCTTTCACCTTGCGTACAGATGAATTAGGAGGATTAAACTAATTACAGTTTCCTCAACTGACTGCGCTTTTCAGCTCAAATAAATGGCTATTTATTCTCGCATAAATGGCTATTTATTTATTTATGCTTGTGCATGCTGGGAACACAACTGCCACTTTTATTGTGCTTTTTTATTGGTCTGAATGAGTCTTATTTGGAATGTTAATCGGAATACTACATTTAACACTGCTTTTCGTAAATGATTTGATATTTCATTTTAGTTTTCCTCCAATTTTGGCATGCCGCGAAAAAACTGGTCCTTCTAGAGAAAGATGTCAGCAGCTTGTGTGACAGCCAGTCTCTCAACACGTTTAAATTTTCAGGCCACTTGTGCCTATGGGATATGCAGTTTAGGCCTCAAGGACGAAAACAAAAACACTTCTGAAAAAAAAATTTAATCCGGCTTCCAACTGGCACAGAAGATATGAGCCAAATGCTCTTTAAAGTATTACACAGCAAACATTCCTGCTGCTCTGTTGGTGGAAGCTGGTTGCTATAAATAAAGCCCAGCTGTGACTCATCACTGTCATTTCATGCCTGACTCGACACTTCTGACTCATCACTGTCATTTAGCATTTGCTATTGTAAAGAGAAGCTTTAATTGAGCTTCAGAAGCATGAGTCAACAGTTTTGACGTGCGATTAATCATGCAGCAAGTGAAAATTTTTTCCACATCCTCATCAAAAGCCGGCATGTGATTTGTAGAAAGGAGGCTTAGAGTGTGGCTTGGAAGTGAGCTGAACTGTTCCACCAAAATGCTGGATCAACTAAATAAATAAATTACAGGGTCTGGGTGGCCTGAAGTAAAACCTCGAAAGTTGCAGAGTTCTTAAAATTACACGTGGGACATACTTTCAGAATTAACCGCTAAAAGATGTTCCCCAGCTGTGCCGCATTTGACAGACTTTCAAACACGACTACTGTAGGCCCATACCATTTCTTAACTCTTGATATGGTCTTAGGCTTGAGTGTATCTTCGCTGTCGAAGCAAATATCTCCAAAATTATACCTTTACAGAGAAGTCAACAACACCCTTTACTTCTAATTTAAGACAATGCAAAAAGCATTTATTCCAAGACATTTTGAAGCATTAATTTCTAGTGGCTTATTTATCAAGAAAGTGAAGCCTGTCTCTGTGAGAGCGAGTGAGCCACTGAAAAGAAAAAAAAACAAACACAGAAGGGCGTCTCATGGAGATTTAAACACATGACAAATTTTGCTCAAAGTTCATGAAATGTTCATTTACTACAAGGACGTAGAACCAAAAGCCACAAAACATCAAGTATATTCGATATAATGCCAATCCCTAGTCTATAGGCCCTAAAATTCTTCTGCTTGTCTCCAGAGCACTTTCTCATGGCTCCGCTTGTCTTAGTGTCTTGTGCTTGATCATGGACTTGAATCATGACTCTGTATATATAGAAGTATAAAGCAGTAGTACACACACATTGATGCCTCTGTGCTTTCCAGCCTTCCCTGTGCGGCTGTCACGTTCAATACCATCATCAGTTAGACACACATCACATGACACTGCTGGGAAAAATATGAAGATGTAAAAAAAATCCTTATTTTATTTATTTCTTTTAAGTCCAGGGATATTTTTAAGCCAAACTTGAGCGTGCAGAAAAAAAGGTAGTAGCTTAATACCTGGTACATATCCAGATACTGGCAGTGTGGGAAAAGTTCACAAGAACCAATCTCTTTTGGCTCCAAAGCAAACAGAAAACATGTGTGCACTAGGTGGCAAATCTCAGGGCTTATCCAAACAAGGTAAATCGTCTCAAGACCGTCAGAGGGAAAGCAGAGGCCAGGGGACTGACTAAAAGCACTTGAAAGCCTTAATAAATGAAATATAAACAAGTATGAATGAATGAATTTTCAATAAAAATCTATTCCACCTACCCCAGATGTGGTCAATCATCCTAGATATGTTTTTAACCCAAATTCTGGTTCTTTAGCCTAGAGCTATGAGGCCAGTGTCACTAACAAACACATGCATACATCCCCATGACTTCTCTCAACCTGCTAATACTTGGCACATGTATCTACTACTGTAGTTTTCTCTTTAGTAGTATACGAACTTGGTACATGGAATTTCCTCTCTTTGGTAGTTTAGGATCGTGGCGTGTTTATCTAT
>JBBPDA010000132.1:15548114-15563791 GCA_037974385.1 Arnoldichthys spilopterus | reverse complement strand
AATGCAGAGGTTGCATTTCATTGTGGTGCTTGAGTGTGTTCACAATGACAAATAGTCACTTTCACTTCACTTTCACTAATGGCCGAATGCAATAAAATCCTTACATCCTTCTCAAAGAAGCAGATGCTGTTACTGTTCTTTAGATTTTAATAGACAGACTGGGTGAGCAAGTGTCTAGCAATTTTGACATTTAATGTATGACTAATGTTTTGCTTTTATATGAACATTTTTTATCAGTATTAAATTTGGGGCAGATTTAGTTTTGACCTACAATAAATTAACACTGCTATAGTTTATTGATGGCTTAAGTGAATAGTAGACATATTCCCAGCTGTGTGTTTATCCAGTGTGTCATGCTTAATTAGTAGTTTCACTTTAATGCCTGTTCAGAACTTGTTACTTTTTTCCCCTGTAACAGAATTTCACAATCAATAGCAGTACTGGCTAAAAATGTGGTATTGTGTATCTATGCACATCCTAGTGGTTTCAAGTTGGTTGTTAATGGTACAGCTACAAACACTGATGCAGTAACACTTGGCTGTTTGGCCAATTAACTTTGCTGTTACTGCAGCTGAGGGAAGGCAAAACTTAACTTTTGTCCTTGGTGTGATATAAAAATCCATAATGATATCTGAGAACCCTAGAATATCTTTCACCACTTTTAACTTCACTGTGCATTAGCATACACACAATTCACAACCGCAGACTTTCAATCGCATAAACTTTAGAAAAGTCTTTTTTCCTAGAAACCTCCTGAGTGCAAGGTCCATCGAAGGTCACCAGGAGTCAAAGCTTCATTTGCTCGCTTTCTCCCCTTTCTCCCTATTAAATTTGCAATTGTTCAATCCTGCAGGGTGATGAAATTAACCTTTTCACCCACCTACCCGTGCCATAGCAGCAGCAAAGCAAATCACATTTTCAAAAGTGGATGAAAGGCCCTGACTTCAGACTGCATCCTTATGCAAACTCACACTTCAAGTGAGGAGAACAGTCTTAGTAGGGCAACACTATACACCTATCAGCCACAACATTAAAACCACTTACAGGTGAAGAGAATAACAGTGGTTACATCATTACAATGCCATCTGTCAATATATTAGGCAGCAAGTGAACAGTCAGTTCTTTAAGTTGAAACAGCTAAAATGGGTGTCAGAACATCTCCAGTACAGCAGGTCTTGTGGGGTGTTCCTGAAATGCGGTGGTAAGTACCTGTCAAAGAAGGAAAACTGATGAATCGGTGATAGGGTCATGGGCGCCCGAGGTTTACTGACGCATGTGGGTGTGTCTGAAAGCTAGCCTGTGTGGTCTGATCTCACAAATGAGCGGACTATGATCAAAAGTCGACTAAACACTCATATTATTGTACTGATTCTTAAATTCTAAAAATTATTTAATCAAAATATAAAAACAATAATGTAACAAAAGGACTTCTTAGCACTGTGTGATTTTTCACACAGTTCAAAGAAGGTTATTGCCATGGTTTTTTGAACAAAGATAGTCTAGGACAAAATTCTGTCAGTGTCAGAAATTTAAGATGACCACTGAGTACTGCAGGAATGCAGCATAAAATGAAAAACGTGGAAGGCCTTGACTCATTTGTTTACCACTTAAGCAGTGCAGATGGATGACTCACGCTGACTGTGTTTTCTTGTATGTTGACCTGCACCATAACCTATGATTCAGTAGATCTTATCATTGTACAGTCTACATACATTAAATGATGTTCATTAGATCTGTGTTGCACATTGTGGCTTGCAGTTACAGTCTGTAGGCACCTTTAATAATTTCAAACTAATAACCTATAAAAGACGTTTTTTAAAGTGTGGGCTTTTATAATGTGTTTTAAGGTCTTCAGGCCTTAAGGGGTTTTAAGACCTTTTTCCATGGCCATTAAGACACTGCAGAGATAAAAATTTCTTACTAAAGTGGCAAAATAATGACATGTTCTTCTTCTGTATGGATGCGCCTTAAATTATTTCTGCAACCCATGAGAGCTCTGCTTAGAGTATTGCTTGCATCCAGTTCCAGCAAAGACAACTCTGAGTGTTTTCCCCAAAAGGCCACTTTGGCAGGTTTAAAAACAAAAGCTGAAAGTTAAGGAACTGGTTCAGTAACAGAGCAGGGGAGGTGTGTGTGTGTGTGTGCGTGTGTGTGTGTGTGTGTGTGTAAGGGGGGGGGTGAACCTGCAGTCAGCTCAATGAGCTGTTGAATAAAAATGAACTCTCCATCTTCCAGGAAGATACCATCAGCTGGCCAGTGATTGCATTAGCTTGGCCAGGCCAGCACAGCCCAAAGCGAGCCACAGCTTCACTTAAGGACCACACTGAACACAAGTGTCTGAAAGAATCAATAGAAGGATTTGATCCTTTTGTTGTTTTCTTTAAAACTGTGCTGGGAATTGATTTGGAACATTAGGCTACTGAAGACTGCAATGCTTAAAAAAAAACATTCAGTGTTTCCGCTGGTAAAATTTTTCTTTAAGGGCTCACCATGGCAAAATGTTCCTATAACAGCCAATACAAATGCAGACTTCCATCCTAAAGTAAACACTTCTATACTGTGTATTATCATGGGTTGCCCATGATCTCAAAATATTACTTTATAAAAATATACATTTTCTTTACATACCATTTAGGGTTCTAGTATTGTAGTTTTTTTATTGTAGTATTGTAGTTCTAGTATAGTCATTTTGGACACAAACTTAAAACACACTTCTCCACATTGTAGTGCACAATGACTGCACAATTGCCTTGTCTGAAAGTAATGGCACATGTTATATTCTAGGGTTTTGCTTTATATGTTAAACTCAGAAAAAATGTCACATTAACATATGTTCTCTATGAGAATATTTGTGGTGTACTCATAAAAAAGTGAATAAAAACAACAAACAAAACATGCAACTTGACTGGAAGTGTGTTTGCATACCCTGTTAATGACATGATGTGGATTATAAAAATCATGATTTGGCTTTTATAAATACCTATGAAGTTTCATTTAATTCCAATTACATTTCTATTGACCCTTCTGTGTGTCCTCAACTTATAGCAGAAAACCCTGGATGAGTGCACTCAATTGAGCCAAAACCATCGTTTTTACCACAGTGTCCAATTCCAGCTGGAATGACACTTGGGTAGCATGATACATTGTTCAAAAGGTTACTCATGTCTGACAGAACAAAGCAAGCTCAAATCAGGGGATCTCTGATTTTAGCCACAAAAGAAACCGCACTCAAGCAAGAGGGACTTCAGAGCAGAGGTACAGTCTATGTGATATGCAGGTAGATGTCATATCCCCTCCAAGGCTTGGGTGTATACACACACTTAAAAATACACAAGAGAAAATAGACCATTTTTTCCCTGTGCCATGATTAATGTCAAGCAACGTAATGTTTGAGCTTCCTCAAAGTGGTTGACCAATGTCATTTTGATTTTGAATTTTTCCCATTTTGTAAAAATCCACATCCTAGCTATGACTCCCATTATTACGTGGTACTACTAATAATGGGATGGTAAAGGTTAGCATGTGGTTCCTCCAAATGATGTAAAACGCCACAATCTATTTTCAAAATGCCAATAACACAATGTCACGGGACAGCTCAATGCACTTGAGAGAAAGCAGTAACTAGTATCTCTGATAAACTAGCACATGTTCATACTAGCAGATGGACTCTTAGCCACGGATGACTGTGACATTAGACCATGACCGGTCTTGAAAATGTTGGAGCCCAACACAAGCTTTTTAGAAGCAAGCGAGCTGCTTCTGTGTCTGAACATTAGCCAATCCTGGTGCAGGGGGTTGGCCCTATCTGAATGTAGATGGGAAAACATAGCGCTCATGAGTTAAACTCCCTCTAGTCACATCTATGGGGTACAAAAAAATAAAATAACCTTTTACCAATGCACCCCAGGCATTTTGCTCCCTAGGCAACTATCTATGTTGCCTGTGCCATGGACTGCCCCTGTATTACACTCACAATTTTCCAGTGATGGGGCCAAAGCTTAGATGAGGGTCCCCATTTGAAGTTATTTTTATCGTTTTATGTCACATTCGTAGTTAAAAAAGGGGTCTTTGCTTAGTAAGAATGGCATGATATGGAACAAAACACTATTTGATAATTTTGTCTTTATTGTAATAAGTATATAATATTCCACACAAGTAGGTTTGTGAGAACAAAATTAAACTCTAAAAAAGATAGGTATAGGACTGAAATATCATTACTATTGTATATGATTAGATTTGATTTCGCAACATGCAGCAATGACATTTAAAGGCTACACCTCATCACCTCATTATTGAAAACACATTAGTAAGATGCATAGAATACACACACACACACACGACTATGCCTCATTATTGTTAAGTTATGCTGCACAGATTCACTGATCGACTAATTTGTATAATGTTCATGTTTTACAGATCATGCAACCTAATTCCCTATGTAATTTAAAAGTCCCTTCTGATTTCCCCATAATTGCCAACCCTAGTTTTAAAATGTAAAGTCAAAAAAGACAGCTACAATACATACTAGACTGGATGCAAAAGTATTAGGCACCCATGCAAATACTTTAAAGTCATTCATCTTAGCAGTGAGTGTCTTTGTGCAAACAAACAAGAAATCAGTTAAAAAAAAACATTATCATGATTATTTTGTTTGTGAAAAATATATGATATGCTGCTTAGAAGAACACAGGTCTGGTTTCAGAATTATAATCAATGCCTACAGGCATCACATGGATGTTTGAAACTCCATCTGCAGCACCTGATCTAATCTAATGAAGTATTGACTGAGCTAAACCAGGTATTTGAAGTTAACTGTATTACTGGGCTTCCGTGAGAAGAGGTTTAGAAATTGCTCACCAACAAATTCAAATACACTATTGACTGCATTCATGTTATTTGTATTTATTATAATATAAGTGTTTAAAAAAACAACAGTCTCAAATGACTAAGCTGGTTGCAGAGTAAATATGGGGTCCATGCTTATACCTGTGATTATGTATATGTTGGGTTTGTTGGGTTTGTATTTAGGCATTTTAGCTAAATGACTACGGGTCACGGTTAGTCTTGCTAATGTATTCATTCATGGACTTACATTCAGGTCTATGGATAGGTAGGTGTTTAACTATTCACAGAATTTACATTACATCAGACTAAACCCCACTACTGCTTATGAAGGTCAGTGTGCATTTAATGACCTCACACTTTGCACTGTAATCAGACATGCTCTACATGTTCTACCAGAGATGTTCCACCTGTTCAAGCCCATAAGCTCAAATCATACCTATTACTTGCACAGCACTAATACGGCCTGCTAATGAACTTTGGAATAAGACTCTGTTGTTGGCAAAAGCACAGCAACTGGTGCGACACTGGGGCCAAATCAAAGAAACATCCACACGTATCTGAACAGCAGGCTCAAATACTCCTATTTGGACATCCGACAGATGTTTCATGCCTGTTCTATTTCGGTGGTAATTAATTCCCCAAATGGGCCACTCTCAACCAGTTAAAGGCCTGGTCGCAGGCAGCAGCTCACAGCACCTTTAATTGCCCCTTAAAGAAGTGCCTGTAATGAGTGTGAAGAGAATCTGACTGCCGTAGAGCCCAAGCTGCACTTTCAGTGTGCTCCAACTCAATGAAAGCTCAATTTTACAGCTTGTCATGCAGCTGTTCTAGACAGCAAGGTCACTCTCTTACATCCCTGGAAACTTCATTATTTCTGTAGACCGCTTTAAGGGAGGCAATCCATAGCTTACAGGCTCTGTTATTATTTACAGTCAGAAGTATGGGTGTAACAGTACACTTCACATCAAGGTTTGGACCTTGTGGTTGCGAGTTTAGAACAACAAGAATAAAAATAAACCAACATTTTTCATTTATTCAATCATTGATGCACAGGTCATATTTTACATAGGGCTGATAAACAAAAGGCAGCAGGTCACAACTGCCTACAAAACCGAAGAGCTATATAAAGCAAAAGTACAAAATAAATAGAATGATTAAAAAGACAACTATTCATTAGGAGGACAGTTTTAATTTGTTCAACTTCAAAAATTCAAAGCTTAAGCCCAGCCACCACCACCACAACAACAACAAAAAAAACTTCCAAGTAGGAAGGGACCGTTACCACCAGTCTTGACAACTGTGGTTACTGCAGCATTAAAAAAAGGAATTCGGTCAGATACTTATCAGCTTGAATTAAGCTTAGTAAGCTGTTACCTTGCTAATGGCTTGCAGCTTAAGCTTTTGATCTGGAATTCTGCTTTGCATTAAGTTTAAAGAGGTCTCCATGTATTCTCCATACAAAAGCTTGCACAGACGATTATGCATATCATTACATGCTTAGTCTGGACAGGAGTGATGCTGAATAAAGGTAAATATCACACAACAGTTGAATTATTGTAATTATGATGCTTATCCATGCATCAACAATATAAATATTCATACATGTTGGTTTTGTTGCTGAACATGAAAGACAGAAAAAAAATACACATGAAAGATTAAAATGTTTATTATTAAAAGAAATTAAAAAAAAGAAAATTTGACTAAATGAATGCCTTAACACCATTACTGTGTTCAATATTTGATTCTTCCCCTTAAATAAACTGTATATTCGCCTAGCCCCAACATTTCTGTACAAACTAGTACACAGAGCAGACTCACTTCAGTGTAAAAAGCAAGAAACTTGAAGCTCGAGCACATTTCAAATTGCTAAGAATATATAGATACCTTTGACTTCAGCAACAGCAACAAAGATCACAAACACACCGTTTTTATTCAACAGTGACTTACAGCCACAGACTGAAATTTCTCCAGATTCCCTAAATCCTTTTATAATATTATGTACTGCAAGTGATCAAAGAACTTGAGTTTTTGAACTGACTGACAATCCTATCATGAAGTTAGGCACAAAGCGTTGAGCCACAACCCATCTAGGCTTGCAAAGACTGAGCCTTTGGTGGATGCTCCTTTTATACCCGTTTATGACCCCTTCATCTGTTACCTTTTTCCTGCTTATTGTGCAATGTTCAAAAATAGTGTGACCTCAATATTCTGTAAACGTTACACTCTTATTTTGCTCCATGCCAACTTTGAGTGTGTGGCAGGCATTAAATTTTATGTTGGGCAGTCATTTCTTTTTACTTTTATCAGTTAAATAAAAGTTAATTTTTTTAATTTTTGGATTTAAAGAAAATGTAATTTAAATGTCCCTACTTCTCCAGAAATTGTGTTTTCACATCCTTCACTAGATAGTCAAGACCACCACAAGACCGCAGAGTTAAACTGCCACACTGTCAAAGTGTAAGGTCACTATAGCGAACACCTAATTTAAAGTTTAAAGGCCTTTGTTGGAAATTGCATTCCCAAGTTGCCATATACTTGCCTTAAACCATGATGAGATGTTATGGAAGCTCAGATACACTTGCTTATGTGTTCCTGGCACTGTATGACATATTGTTATGTATAAAATGGCTGTGTAAAAACATCCATGCAAACTTCTTTATTCCTCCTCTAGGCAGCTGTTAGATCCCCATTATTATTTACAGTCTGGTACAAAGCTGCATAAGGGTAAATATCGTGCAACATTAGGATAGTGTATTTCTGATGGCTTAGCAATACAATATAAAAGACGCTCCCCAGAGCTCGATTTTTAAAAATCTTGCCGATTCTTTCTGCGTCTCATATGGAAGTTGCCGTAGGTAATGGCATTTGCTACAACATATAATTTAATACAGTATAATGTAGTAAGCAATAAAGAGACATCAGTGTAAATCCCTTTGACTGAATGAAAAAACGACTGCAGGGAATAATTTTCCAATTTCAGAGGATAGCTCAGGCTGAAAATGTTAACGTTAAAGCGAACTTACTGATCCAGTGAAATATTATTCTGCTTCTCCCATTAAACAAGCAATAGGGACATCTCTTAAAATGCACTGCTTGGGAATAAATGTGTAATCTGTCATTTGCATCCAATATGAATTGTTGGTAGTACAAGTCTTACTCTGTATGACAGCATGCACAAACACATTAGTAGCATTTCCACCAACCTGTCAAAAGCTGAGCCACCTGGGATTTTAAAAAAACAGCAGCATTAGAGACAACAAGGCCTGTGCCGAATGATATCATTTCATTACTGTAGATTACAATAACATTCAAATTAACACACTGTGTTCAGATCCACACTGCTGCTTGTTTGCTATTCACTACTGCAAATTAATTTCCTCTTTACATTATGATCTACCAGTTCATTCGTTAAGGAACATTTTGGTGAGAAAAACAAACCCAGACACATTCAATCAGTCAAGATGTTTAAAGTACAAATTGATTATTTATTTTAACTCTTGTTCTAAGAAGATACCATTGCGAACAATAGAAATCAAGTCAACACCGCATCTGAGTTTCAGAAAAAGCGACCCCAATGGCATTTTCCTGATCCCAGATTACAAACAAAAACTCACTCAGGAAGCCCCGGTGACGAGGGAGGTAAAACGCTGGTCTGACAAATCAAAAGCTGCATTGCAGGATGCGCTCAAAAACGTAGACTAGTCAAGTCAAGTCTAATATTTATATAGCGCTTTTTACAACTGACGTTGTCACAAAGTAGCTTTACAGAAACTGGGTCCGAGCCCCCAAAGAGCAAGCCAAGGGAGACAGAGGCAAGGAAAAACTTCTACTCTGTAGACGAAAACCTTGGGAGGAACCAAGGCTCAGAAGGGGTACCCATTCTCCTCTGGTTGACACCAGATAGCAAACACAAGCAAGAGAAATATATATAAAAATAATAGTTCCTAGTATAAATGGGCAGCAGGTGTTCCTTGTGTACAGGTGCCATGATGACAGGAGGACTAGGAAATGCTTTGGCTCAGCTCAGCCAATATCAGGGAGTTTACAGATGTTGCAGCGAGTTTTGTAAACACTCCGTCTGACCAGATCATCCCTTCTGTCCCCATACGCAGTTTCCCCAACCAGAAACCGTGGGTCCACAGATCCATCTGGGCCGCAGTGAACGCCGACACCGCTGTGTACAATGATGGACTAACAACTGGGGACATGTCATACAATGTCTGACGCACGGTAAAAGAAAATAAACAACAGTACCGCGCACGGGTGGAGTCCCATTTCCATCTCAATGACTCCCGCCGGGTGTGGCACGGATTACTGCATTTAGGAAGTAAACACACCACCGCTCTGAATGCTGACTCAGCGTTTGTTGAGGTAACCGTGTTTCCGCTAACCTGGCGATAGCAGCAGCCTGCTACCTGAACGTGTACACAGTGATTCACTCCAGTGAAAACGCTGTGTTGTTACTTGTATTTTCAAATCAGCCCATTTCCTTTTATCATTTTTTACTTGTGTGTGCCAATTTAACTCAGCCGTAGCTACTCAAACCCACCTCAGCTGCCTTGCACATCTCACGCATGTCTGTCTAAACCGCTGCAAGAATTCTTAAACTAATAAAAGAGAGCACATAACTCCAGTCCTCCAGTCCTTACACTGGCTTCCAATCAGTTCCAGAAAGGAGTTCAAAGTCTAACTCATTGTCTATAAGTCACTTAATGGTTTGGGCTCCAAATATAATTGGAAATTTTTGAGAAATACCAGCCTGGAAAGAGCTTTTAAATTAGCAGAAGGTGGTCAGCTAGTGGTGCAGAGGGTTGTAAGCAAACAGGCTGAAAGGACGCTTAGTCATCAAAACTGAACTGTTAGAACCAGCTCCCCATGGAGATCAGATCTGCCCCAACTGTTACCAGCTTCAAAAAGAAACTAAAAAGTGCCTTATTTTCTACATCCTTTTAGAATTCTATTTTATCTATTTATCTTTTATTTGTTTAATATTTTACTTTCTTCATGCACTTTTTCTATATTCATGCTTTTTTCACTGTAAAGCACATTAAATGACCTCTGTGTATTATAATGTGCTATATAAATAAACTTGCCTTGCCTTAATTAGATATTTCTGAGTAAATTAAATAGAAAACAATACACTTACAAGAAAAAAAAAAAAATAAACAAGAGTTTTAAATCTAGAATTCAAACAATAATTAAAAGAAAATGGGACACCTAACGACCATACTAGACCACCAAAACTAGCACCATCAGATGAAAAAGTTTAAAAGAAAATCAAGCTCCACTGTGTGACACTGTAATTAGAAATCATATGTGGAGGAAGGTCTTTGGAAACTCTTTTAAAAACAAATAAACAAACAAAAAAACTTCCTGCCTGCCTTGATTTGCATATCATTCAAAAAGCAGTTCCAGTGATTCCATGTGAATGAGTGGAGCTAAACTGCTGTGACTGACCCAGGTGCCACTACATGTTGTCCCATCCTTTTCCAGTGCATTGTTTGCTTTCATATTGTAAGATCTTGCATCTGCTTTCTTTCTGCATTCTGTGTAATCAAGTTCTGTCCACACTTGTGTAGCACCATGGTCCTGGAGGGAGGCATTTTCACTGTGTAGTAAGAATTGGGTTGAAATTAAAAACGTATTTGACTTGACACATATGCAAATGCTTTTTGGTTCAGTGCAGGGAAAGTTGTCATATTAGAGGAACATGATAGAAATAGCAGCATTTACAGATGACAGTAGATATATTGCTCATTTCATGTCCTCATTATGCAATTCTCATTTTCCAGGAAAATGTTATTTGTTTACTAGAGCACCAACACATTGCTTGAGCACATGTATCCTTAATTGGAATTCTGTGGCTCAAGTTGGTTTAACCTCACTTAGTGACCCAATTTTAATAGCCACTGGAAAGTACAATTTGAAAAGGACACAAAGCTTTGTGCATATGTAGCCTGCATGCTGGAGCACACTTTTGGTGAGAATAAATAAATAAATAAATAAATAGTTTTCAGTTCAGAATTACTGAGATTATGTAATACAGCAAAGTGCAGCAACAGTATATAATATTGGAATAACTACACTTTTAAAAGTGTATCACACCCCCCAAAAATGAATGATAACGCTGCCTACCACAGTAATTACATAAAGGAGTTTTGAACTATGCACATCACCCAAATCCATATCACTTGAAAAGTCACTGATTTAAAGGCTGTACTAATGTCCAAATAATAGGGTTTACAAAACAGATGTGTTCATATGTACAATTCAGAAAGACCACGACTGCATTTGACTCGTCTTTCATTGAACACTATTGACTCAGCCATCCTGGATTGATTCATTAGAGCACACCCAATGGGTGGTAATCATTTTAAAGGCATTTAGTCATGCAGGCTGAGACTTTGCTCAAAACACACTTCCTCTAAAAGGCTTCTCTCCATAGGAGGGAGGAGCTGGACTACTTCACACTTTAAGGACTAATCAAGGAACTGAGGGACATTTTAACTGGGGCGAGAGAACAGATAACAGGTGATGCATGGCATACAAAATCAAATCAATCACTTAATTTTCTGCATTAGCATTTGATTTAAACTGTTTTTCCAGGCTAAAGTGGTTGAAATGGAAAAATGTAAGTGTACACACAATCTGCATTTTCAATCTACCCTGCCTATTAGGAAGAAATGAATAAACCAGTGAAACACTCCAAAATAGATCATGAATCTTTATAGTCTAGAACAAAATGTATGCAGAATAATCCAAATCAGGGAATCAAGGAGTGTTATTACAATGGCAGAAAAACACTTCACAAGCCAAAGAGCCATTGCTTAACACAGGTCCATACTGCAGTAGTTCTTTGAATGTATTCCTCCTCCACCCTAGAGGTCCACTGACATTTGTCTGGGTCCATGTAGCACAAGAAAAGTTAGAATTCATTTTTACATGACCATTTTCCAGCCCATCAATCCTTAAAAATATGTTTTTTGTTACTGCTCATTTAAGGCAAATGTAAATGAGCCCTATTCAGACCACCTGCCTTGTTTTGCAAGGCATTTGTCATTGCGAACACACCCAAGCACCACAACGAAATGTGACCTCTGCATTTAACCCATCACACAGGCACACACTGAGCAGCGGGCAGCTATCAACAGCGCCTGGGAAGCAGTGTAGAGGGACGGTACCTTGCTCAAGGGTACCTCAGTGGTAACCTGAACCTCCAACCTTCAGCTCCCAAGGGCAATGTCCTAACAACTAGGCCACTACTGCCCACTGCCCACCAACACAAAAAGCAGTTCCATTTATTCCATGTGAATGAGTGGAGTTAAACTGCTGTAGGCTGACCCAGGCACCACTGTATGCTGTCCCATTCTTTCCAGTGTACTGTTTGCTTTCACATTGTAAGATTTTGCACCTTCTTTCTTCCTGCACTCGATGCAATCTAGTCCTGTCCACACTTGTGTAGCAACATGGTTCTGGAGGGAGGCCTTTTCATTGGGTTGAACTGATAAACCTACTTGAATAGACACATATGGAAATGCTTTTGTTTTTTGTGACCTAACAATTCAAAACCAATTGTTTTTGCAACTCTATTTCCATATATTTCTCCAGAATTAACAGTATTGGAATACCTATGTTTGCATACTATGTCAAATGGGTTTATTTGGCTTGTACGTACTTTTACTAAATACAAAAGTGATTACTTTGAGGAGCTGTTTCTTGTTGGGATTGTTTATTTATGCATACAACAGTTATTCGTCACACTACTTGTCGATTAAGTGGCTTTACATGCATGATTGCAATGATAAAAATACCCATTTTTCAAATCAAGTCTCAGCTCAGCTGGAATGACACTTAAGACAGTAGATAAATCATTTTAAAGGTTACAGTCTGACAGAATGTGCAAAAGAATGTGAATACAAAATGTTAAACTGTAACTCTGCCACCCAATACTCATTACTACTGCAGGGTGAGTGTTGAGTCTGACAAGGAACATTTTAAGTATAAGTGGCAGATTAGGCCTCAAGGCTTCACATATTCAGCCTGTGAACTTCCTCAGTGTACATCTCTCCCCATGTTTTTGGTAATCAATTATATGACAGCATAGTTGACAAATGACCCTTAGTGTGATAGCTGATGGGGGGAAATCAAATTGACACATTTTCCTCATTTACTTAAATGTAATTTTTGGTGTATTTGGTAGTTTCACACAGAGGCTAACGTATGATTTTTTTTATACCCCTTCAATCAGAATCTTGCAAACTGCAAACTCCTAGATAATAACACACAAAACATACCCCAATCAGCCACAACATTAAAACCACTAACAGGTTACAAGAAAAACAACATTGTTTTGTTAAAGTGACACCTAAAAAGAGCTGGAAATATTTGGCAGCAATGCAACAGAAAGCAAAAAAAAACTGGCAAGTGTTAGGATCAAGGCCCAACAGTGATGGCTACTGGACTTGGTCAGAATATTTCCAAAATGCCAGCTATATTAGGATGGTATGTAGTGTTTAGTACCTGCCAAAAGTGGTCCAAGAAAGGATAACCAGTGAACTGGCAACAGGGTCATTGAGGTACAAGGTTGGTCCATTCCCACAAACATGCTACTGTAACACAGACCACTGACAAATCTTACGCTGGCTGTGCTACAAAAGTGTCAGAACATACAATACACTGCAGCATTTTTGTTGTGCATGTGTGTTAGTTCACACAAGAATTATTCAAAATTTATTGCTGAAAGTTTATTAACAGTAGATCTGTTTATTAATGAAATATTGTCAATAGACTATTAATGATATACAGTTTTAGGCCATGGTCTATCTCAGAAAATGTGATGTTGTTTGTTTGTGTATGTGTGTTTATATTTACATTTCTCTTCAGTGCATTGCTTAGAGTTACCCTCTTATACATATTACATCTGATCAGTCATTACATTAAACCAGGTGCTGCTGAGGGAATTGGACAAATCCATGCAGAGGTAGAAGTGCCCTGAGAAGTCCGGATCCAGGAGTGTTCTTCTAATTAATGTATAAAACAAATGTAAAATGCATGTAAAAATGCATTTTTTTACTGAATTTATTTTTTTTATTCCAGTGTGATGATGATTTAATAGTTTTTATAGTTAGAAATATTATAAAACATAAAAATAAATAAATAAATTCTTAGCTGCTTAAGACTTTTGCACATAACTGCATAAATACAACAGTTCACTCTCCATTTATTGCTGAATCAATTCTTAAACACCAGCCTTCTAAGCAGGAATACACTCTGACCTGATCAGTGCTGACTCGGGGGCTGAGGATTTGTGTATGCTGTAGTTTCGCATTGCTGATTGCTGCTTCATAAAGCGGTGGTGGGCTTCACATAGGGTAGATGAGAGGCCAAAGAGTTTTACTTCGCAGTCATTTATATCAGTTCGGGAGTGGTTTAACACACACCCGCTTCAGATTATTGGAGTTACAACAAAAAAAAAAGTGCTGACTAGGCAGAAGGGTGTGGGACCAGAGACCAGGCGATTTATTTTGAAGGATATGACGAGACCGGGCCGTTCTAAAACAACAACAAAAAGCACAGTGCAAGAATGTAGGAGAGATTGCAGGAAAGATAAGCTTGTTAGCATTAGCTTGGCTATCTGACTACACTGTTTACACATTGTGCTTCAGCTGCTTGTCTGCTATGTGGGTGTGTTGTGAAAATTTGCTGGCTAAACACAGTTGATATCATGGAAACCTGATATGCTGATATGCCAGCCAACATTCACTCACATACATACATGCAGGTTAGAAAATGGCCACATAAAAAAATATATAAAAAAAATAAAAAAAGGAATACCACGTCCTTTATGTTCCACAAGTCATTGAAGTGAAAAATTCTTAAATACAGGGGGACAGAATCAAAGATAAGCTATGATAGTGGAATTATTCAATTTCCTCAGCATGCTGTTAAAAGAAATGCATGCGTGGGCTTTAACTCCATAAATCCAAATCAATTACAAGCCCTACTTTAAGCACAGGAAAACTTTAAAACAGCACAGTGGGACTCAGAACAGCAGAGTGTTCTGAGTCCCACTTTCAGCCCAAACGCATCCTGACAACATGAAACTAGGCAAAACAGGTTAATAATACATAAAAAAAAATATGGAGAGAAACACAGAAAAAATGACTGAGAGAGAGAGAGAGAGAGAGAGAGAGAGAGAGAGAGAGAGAGAGAGAGGTTTCCTGCCTCCTTATCTCCTGTGTCTCTCCGTTCCTGTCATTCAGGCGCTTCCCAGTGGCTCACAGCAGCCATGACCTCACTTCCTGCACAACTTCCTGCCTGTGTGGGCTGCTAGAGCAGTAGAAGCCTTGTGGGAAATCAGGGATAAGTGAGGCAGACTCTCTAACAGCAGGTCATGGTTTTGTGTGTGTGTGTGTGTGTGTATTTTATCAGTTGCTTCTGTGGTAAAGAGGATTAAACTATACGCTTGATTATTCAGGAGTAAAAGCGTGTGCACTATACTGAGCTGCATCAGAGGAGTCATTAAGGAGTGTAAATCTCTGACTGATCACCACGACTCCAATCGATTATGGTTCCATCCCAACTATCTGGTGCATGATAAAATCACAAATTTAATCGCAATTACAGTCCATCACTACAAGATTCAGTCCAATTTTCTTCAGTTAATTGGTTTGAATCTAACTTACAATTGGGTTAGTGGAAACGAGTATTTAGGCATTTTTTGTTTTGCTTTTTAATAATTGTCTAGTGCATATATCTTATTTAAATTTACATACAATGTCTCTGGACTAAACAGAATGACTATCTATAAATCTCTCTCTCTCTCTCTCTCT
>JBBPDA010000132.1:15511090-15535090 GCA_037974385.1 Arnoldichthys spilopterus | reverse complement strand
TCATAGAATTTTTATTTATTATTACTTTTGTCAGATTAAAGTTATTTCTGTGACCATTGTGAGTTTTTCTTTCATTGGCTGAAGGGTACCAACAATTTTGTCCACGTGTGTATATATGGAGAAAGCATGGCTACACACAAAGCAGTTGATGTTTTACTGGCAGCTATTAAAACTGTAAGAACCTAATGTCTAGGCGTGTTTGGTGGGCCCAGGCCTCCATTGCCAATTGCTTTAACTTAATGGAATAATTAAAGTTAAACCACCAACAAGCCTGTGTCAGGTATAACAGATAGCGATGCAGGGGAGCTAAGAGACACTGCCTCCCCACCCTGGGCTTGAATCTGCATGGTCATGTTTACATGCTGAATAGAAGTGAAAAGCAATTGCCATTGAAATGCCCTGACCCACAGGACGCAGGTGCCTGCGAGGGACATACAAAGGCCTCTAGCACAACAACAGTCCACCACTAGAAGAGAGACCCAAACCCAAGAGCTATTAACATATTACCAGCAAAAGTCTGGTGTTTCCAAGGCACCATGCCAGCCACACCTGCCATCAGGGACAAGTAGTCAGTGTCACCCTGTGAGACAACCATGCTTATAAGGACTTCAACCCAGTTTGTACCGCATTGCCGATGGCCCCAGCCGGCCCCACATGCCACAGTCAAAACTCCGCTCTGCCGGCCCGTCCGGGCGCGAACCCTTCCATGACACTAAGGCACAGTTGTGTTGGTGAAAATTTTTGCCACTCATTAATCAAATGAGGACCATAGCATCTGAAAAAAGCTGATGGGGAACATCTCCAGCACAAGATCCAATGTCCCCGGACAGTCTAGCATCCATCTTCAGCAGGGCTGCTGGCCATGCGGCGGTGTCTCTCTGGTCCTCCACATCATACAGCATGTCTACTTAACCTGCTACAAAAACCCAAATGATCCTCATTAATCATGGACTAATTATTGAAGAGCCGTGGCAGAGTAAAAGCGGTCATGCTTAATCGGTTACTGAAGCTGAGAGCACATGCTGAGGACTTTCATATCCTGGCCTAATTAAAACACCTCTAGGGAGCTGTTCTATGTCTTTGCGACCTTTGACCTTTGGCACACCGCAGTCCTCACCTGCAGCCCTGACTTGTGCTCTGATGGCCCGCAGGAGTCACACAGAGTACCTCTACATCAGAGACAATGGCAATTAATGAAGGCCAGGGGACCTTTAGAAACCAGGAGAGTTGATATTAAAGAATATTTATAGAAGCAAATAAAAGAAATATAGATTTACTACTATACACTACCTGTCAAAAGTTTAGGAATGCCTATTTTTTAAATAAATAAGCACTCATTCAAGGTGCTAACATTCTAAAAAAAAACTTTAGACCATTTCAGAGCTCTACTGCCCAAAATGCCTTAAATGTAGGGAACAGCTGAAAAAGCCTTGCCTTATGAATAATGTGAAGCTTAAAGCATTTTGTCACCTTTTTGTCATGTCAGCACTCAAGCCTTTCAGACTTCAAAACTACATTTGAAAAAGAGTTTCAATATGTGCTTTTAACAAAAGTTCCTGTCAAATCATTGTTTTAGCAAAATCTGCTTTTCATTCCAAAAAGAGAGACCATGAGGAACACAGAGCTGATGAACAAAATTAGACCTTTGTGAATTCTGCAAAATCACACTGAAAACAATGATGAACACTCCTGCAATCTTTTTCTTCCTTTCTTCAGCCTATACGAAGAATCACTGCTCTGATGGAGTGGATGTTTTTCAAAACTGTTGTACTTTCAACTAAAGCAGCATCAAGTGCACTTTACATTCATAAAATGACCCTCAGAGACATTCATGAGATTCTACTGGTGTGGACTTATGCAGGTTCCTCTCTTTCAGTGGCACACATACAGGTAATGCCTGCAAATGAAGCCCCCTTTTGGAGGATTTTTACCCATCTTGTTGGTATGAACTGTGGTGAATAATAAACCCATTAATTTATCCATCTATCCCTTTTTCGAAACTTCTGGTCGGGGGAAGCTGGAGCCAATCCCAGCTGACTACGGGCCAAAGGCAGTGTTCACCCAGGACAGGAGGCCAAAGCAACACATGGCAACACAGAGACAGACAACCACTCACACACACACATTCATACCTATGGGCAATTTAGTGTATCCAGTCAACCTCCTGCAAGACTTTGGTCAGCAGGAGAAAACCAGAGCACGTGGAGGAAACCCACGCAGACACTGGGAGAGCTTGTAAATTCCACACAGAAAGGCACCCGAGGCCAACCCGGGGATCGAACCCAGGAATTTCTTGCGAGTGAGTTTCATTCATCATTCAAACATTTCTTTCTGGTAGTGAATGTTTCAATAAAACAAATTCAAAGTGCATAAATTGCGTTTTCCCTACTTTCCTGCAGTACAATTGTGTAAATATTTTAAACATAAAAATTAAATAAAGAAAAAAAAAATACAAAAAAATACAAATCATCTTAAAATAAGAAAAATTAAACCTGGAATTGACAAATGCACTTAAAGTTTATTATCAAACAGCTGTTGCTATCAAAACTTTGCTTTAGAATTTTATTTTAAACAGTATACAACAAAAGAAACATCAATAATAAAAAGCCATGTGTTCCCAAACCATTTACAGGATGTGATGATGAAGAGAAAATGAGTGTTTAAGACAATGCCAGCAAGGACCTTCTGTGCCCCTACTTTAGGAGAAGATGCAAGACATTTACTTGTGCCACTTGCGTCACAATAACTTGAAAACAAAGGCAAAGGCCATTTAGATCTTGCCTCTGCAAGTGTGTGAGAGTGTGTGCCAAGCTGGAGCTGATCTTTAGGGCTTAGCATTTATTGCACATTATATAAACAGCTTCTCAGATTACTCATCGCTGCTGAGGGCAAGCTGTGGCTAAAGCCTGGATTAGTGGTGTAGGTTATTGTGGAGTTTCAAGCCATTGCACACCAATCAGAAATGTGGCGGCCCAATGCGGGACCCATAAAGTGTCAATCAAACCAACAACCTGAGGGCCAACAGATCCCTTAACAGTGCTCTAGAGGCCACTAAATCTGTGACAGCACAGTTATTAAGTGCAAATGGTGGTTTTATTAACAACATGTTCTCAGAGCTGCAATAAGGGGAAAATAAAAAGCACCAATTAGGCAGTCAGATAAAGGTGCCGTGGGTCAATATTTCATGCTGTTGTGATCAAATCAAATTTACTCAATTTCTTTATTACTACAAATGCTGTGGATGAATCAAAACATATCTGGTGTCAGAGGCTGAATACTTTTGTTTTGCATTAGAGCTAAGGTTCATGTAGCTAACAGGCTTATTGCCACCAGGTTAGCAGATTATATACCAAAATAATTACATGCTAGCTTCAAACTGTTGAGAAAGAACTTTCAACATAATGTCAAAAATCAGCAAAGATATTTTAACAGTGCAAAATACTTTTATCCACTATAGGTAACAGTATTAGAGATCTGCTATGCTACCTGAGGGCCAAGAAAATACATGGTTTTGGGCCAGTATATTCTGTAAGCAACATCAGGCTCAAGCTTAGGGTTGGAAACCTAAGAGATTCCTATATGGCTAGTATCTTCCAGATGGAAATGCAACAGAGACTTCAATGCTACACTTTGGTACCACTAAAATGCCTACGCTGTAAATTTACAGGCAACAGAAGCGTAATTAAAAATATAAAATAATTACTGACAAGGACAGAGGGTCAGATTTTATAAAGCATATGGAAACACAAAAAGTAAATGGATGCACCATGTTCAAAAGCTTGCATGACCCCATGCCAAGCACTTCAGTCAGCAGTGTGGGCACCCCAGCAACATTTACTCAAGTTAGTAATGAAATTAGCAAGTGAAATAGGCTAGCCACTTTGCAAGCATAATGTATGATACGTTGCATATAATAAGCTTAATCATAAAAAAAAATAACAGTGCTGTATGGAGGGTGTTAAGGAGGCTACTAGCAGCAGGGGTGTGGAGAAAATGTGACATTCTTAGTTTGTAAGCGAATGTCTTGCTGGCATTTTGGGAAAAAAGTTATAAAGTGTACAACTTACAGAAAAACCCTTCTTTACCACTATTTTGGTCTAAATAATGCATGGCTGTTGCTGTAAATTTTGACTTTGCTCCTTCACACTGGCATGTTACTATTGTGCTTGGTCACTGCATTTTGAAGAAAATGAGAGAGAAGTGAGCCATGTGCTCGAGTTCGTGAAGTAAATACAGAGATGAGAAGTGTGTGTTGCATATATGTGAAAATGAAAGCAGTCACCAATTTATAAAGGCCAAATGCAAAAACTGCACCCAGTCTTCCCTATTAACAATTAATAAAATATTTAACAAAACGTATTAACTGTCAACATATAATATATATATATATATATATTAATATATATTATTTATCATAACATTTTTATTATTTAATCACTGGCACAGTTTTAAAAGTATTGTTTTTTTACACCAGTATCAGAAAAATCCAAACAATACCCAATCATATTTTATTTTCTATAAGCAGTTTTTCATGTGCTACATTCTGTACATATTCTCTCTCTGCACAATGATATCAAAATCATTTGGGCATAATTTTTCAAGGTGTTGACACTAGAGCTGCTCAATGACATCAGAATCATATTGGATGCAGACATTTGCTGGTAAACGTTAATTTTGCTATTGGACAGACGTTTAAACTTGACTGATATACTATCCATTTTTGGTGATGCATTTATTCTCATTCACATTTTACATCATGTCTGCATCCCCCTGCTTTTTTTAAAAGTAGGTTTTGTATCAGCATCTGTATCAGCAGATATGGTCATGAAAAATATCGGACACCGGCCTACCAAATCCCCACTGGTGCAACCCTAGTTTGGAATCCAAAATGTCCTTTCCTTTAGAACTGGAGCTTCAAGACTATTGTTGCAGACACACTAAAAGTCACATCAAAGTTACCCAAATTATTTGTGTACAAAATATTGGACCGAAACTATATTGTAATAACTTTGTGAATGAGCATTTAGAAGCATTTCACTCTTCAGATGTGCTATATGCTTCCATTTCTTGTTATTGCTCCAAATGAGGCAGTACAGGTTAGCACAGAGAGAGGAAAACGTGTAGGTGAGTTATTAGTAGCGATGCTTTGATGCACTGAATGGGCTGGGTATGTAAGAGCCATCTCACATTAATCATCACATGCTGTATTTGTCATTATCTACAAGACTTCCCACTTATCAAAAGACTTCACTCAAAAGCAGCGCCTCTGAAGAGAAAAAAATGCAGCTGCCTGCCGATAGCATTGCTTCAGAAAATGAATAAACGAAACGCAGCTTGCAGATGTTCATTTGATAAGTAAACAGATTCTTCAAGTCGGCACAGCTTGCAGAGTGACAACTGCAGTTTTCTTCTGAAAAAAGGACAAACAGACGATATCTAATGATATTTACTGTTTCAACATTTGGCTAAGCACGACATTAAAAAGCACAGTGGGGGTGCAGTTCGGGAGTGGCCGGTTGAAGCACAGTTTAAAGCTGTGCAAGTCTGTTGAATCAATGGACAAACGACAGTAACTCTGACTGAAGCCCGAACGAAATACCCTATTGCTTTTATACTGATATATTGCAACTGCAGTACCCTTTACAGTACACACTACTCCCAAAATGGTATTAACAGGGGGTTTGTTTCTGTTAGCTGCAGTAACAGCCTTCTCTCTTAGGTCAGGGGTTCCCAAATTTGACTCATGAAGACATTGAGCTATTTTGGCAGCAAATTATCCTAACCCCAACCTCTCATCCTCTCACATGAAATAAAAGTTTTATACTGTGTACACACATTAATGTATTCATATTCATATTAATATATATTCTCCATAAAATGGGTTTTTGAAGTTCAGTTATAAAATTTGTTTAATTTTTATAAATTTCATTTAAACACACTTTGGCCCCCCCAAGACAAATGTTTTGGCACATCTGCCTTATGCTTATGTGTGGCTACTCCAAAACCTCCCATCCCATTGGCAATGCTTGTGTATAGAGGCTATACTAGCTGTATATGCAACTTAGCACCTTAATCAGTGGGAACACCTTACAGTTGTTGGTGGTACAGTGGTTTTTGGACATATATATATATATAGAGTAGTAGAAAATGTGAATAAAAAAATGTTACATTGATCTGCATTATTTTGTCCAAAATAATATGCTTTAATTCATCAACACAAATAAATAAACTAATTCTGTACTAGTTTTGATCAGGATGTTCTCAGCTGACAGCAACAAAAAAATAAAGATTACCTGTAAAGCTTAGTTGCATATTGCAGCCTTACATATTGCAAAATCAGAAGAAATATAATGACATGGATTAACAAATAATATTAAACAACACCTAATGAGAACAGAATAGGCAATATTCCTATAGATAAAACAGGTAATACAGTAATAGATAATGTAGGTACAACAGTCCGATTGTACATACGTGTACAACATCAAAAGAAATCTAAAAATGTAGTTGTATTAACTGTTCTATGATAAATTCCAAACAGTCAAAAAAGACAAATATTTTCGTCTATTTCGATCTAAACTACTGTCCATCCTGTCCGGCTTGATGCAAAAATCAACCTAGATGGAGTGTTCCTGCTCGCCTGCCCTCCAGACTAGTTCGGCCACCATGGAGCCACCTGCATGTGCCATTCACCCACCTGCAGTGCCAGAATGCTCTCCTGCATGACCCAGTTACCCAACTGGTGAGATCAATGACCATGAACTCAGACATTGAGCACTTGCCTTTCACTATACTGTGTTCTTTGTATGTTCATACTAATGTCTTTGTGGCAATCATGAATTTAACATTCAGACACATTAACAAAGACCTATTCACACAGTGTCAGAATTTTTACAAAATCAACACAAGTATAGGAACATTGTCTTTCACAGAAAGTGCCAGATTGCAATGCTGTGTACATTTAAAAAAAAAAAATTTCTTCGTTGGATTAAAAGTTGGTCTGACCAATAACAGCTTCATTGCCACTGATGTATTCCATATAGCAGCAGTACAACTCATCTTGCTCATATAAGTTTTCATGCTCTGCCACAACAGGCAAACATTATAAACTTGCATATATTAAAGTAAGTTAATGGAGGATAATATCTGTAAGGTTGGGCTTTAGGGTGAGCTCCTTGTTTTAATATAGTGACTGTTCATAGGCATTTTCTTTTTTTCTTGCATATCCTACTGTGATTATGCCATGTCTTTTATTAGAAAGGGGTATATATAGTGTGTGTTGGCGTGTGGGCTTTAAGTTGTGCTTAAATGTTTTAATGAAAACTGCCAAATTCAAATGTTGCTAAAGAAACTGGAGGAATCTGCTTATCCCTCCTCTTCCATCTTTTCCCCCAAGCTCTTGGAGTTTAAAAGAAATTAAAAAATTAAAAAAGGTTGTCCCCCACTTGCTCTGATAATATTGGCTTGCTAACCATGGGCTTGGACCTGGATTTCTTTACAAGCTCTTTAGTGACAATGTCCACTGTAAAAAGTGCTATACAACTAATCTTTATAAGATTCATTAAATGAAGGGCCTGTCTATGGCCCAACCTGCTGATACATTCACCTATCCACAGTCTACAAGCGATCCTAACTCCAGGACATGCTGCAAAAGCATGCAAAGCAAGAACTTGACCGTCCAGACAGACATTTTCACTTTCCTCTGCAAATTTTAGCCAAGTCTGCTACTTAGCCAATAAATGATGAATACTTAATATCGCACTGATTTCCATTGTTCAAATTGCATGAAAACGGCAGCCTCAAACTGTGTTGCGCCATCTCATCTAAGCTAGCTTATGTGCTCTCTGACACTATATGGCACAGAGTTTTCTTTATAAGTGGACGCATGTAGCTAAATGAATAACACTGGCCATTGTAAAGCCTAAATGTTGCATGTACTTTGGCCATGTTTATATCTCCTGTATTAATGCTACTGTATGTACATAATGCGAATTGGCTAAGCTGCTGTATTAAGGCTTGGCAAAGCCTCATTCATATGCCATGACCATAGTACATACGCCTATGTCTCCATGGCAGTAACGCTTAATCATCAAAGAATAATGAGATTTTTCCCCCCCCTTAAATCTTGCTCCTGCTGATCGAAACAATAGTGAATTAATAAGATCACCTTGGATAGACTGAAATGGAAACTCTGTTTACTCTTCATACTGAGACGATTATTTTTTTTTGCTATAAAATAGCTTTATGTTTTATATTACAGAATGAACTCTCTGACCAGGAGGATTTGCAAATCATGTAAGCAAGAAAAAGGTTTGTGGAATGATACACTAGAAGTCAATTAATGCAGCACACTATATCTTTGGCAGCGCCTTAAGGTAGTCCGAGACTGCAGGTTGGGAGAAGCTGTTAAGAATAATAAAGAAAGCCACCAATAGACAACTAAAACAAAAAAGACATTATAAAGGCAAGAATAATGCTTTGTGTGTACAGAAACCCATATTAAAAAGAGGGCATATGGTTTGAAGGATGGCATTATAAAAAGGCCATTTTATTGCAAATAAATATAGTGCAGCAAAAAGATTCCTCTTTCATTTCCAATGCTATTTACAGTGAAAAAAAAACATTATTTGGTTATTTGCTTACAACAATGACGCTATTCGGTCATTAACAATAGATAGACACACACACACAATTCTGGAAAATGTGAAATGCGCATGAACCACTCCACTACTACTCTTTTATCATTACTTTGAAATTTCTTTTTTTTTTTTTTAAAGTAAAGCTCAAAAACTTAAACTTACAATATTATGACTATGATTATGACATAATGACTATCTGCCTAATATTAAGTAGGTCCCCCTCATGCAACCAAAACAGTTCTGAATGTAGTGCATTGTGTGTTGTGACACTTTCTATTATAATCAGCCTTTACTTTTAGTGCAATAGAAGTTCCTGTTTGGAATTGGACCAGGAAGGCTAGGCTTCACTCTCCACATGCATCAATAAGCCTTGGGTGACCATGACCCTGTTGCTGATTCACCAGTTGTCCTTACGTGGAACACTTCACAAGACCTGCTGTTTTGGAGATGCTCTGACTAAGCTGTCTAGCCATCACAATAAGGCCCTTGTCAAAGTGGCTCAGACATTTACACTCCCATTTTTTTTTGCTTCCTGCACATCAGTTTTAACAACTTACTGTTGCTCCTGCCTAAAATATCCCAACCCCATGACCTGTGCCATTGTAATGAAATAACTAGACTGTCAATGTTATTCACATCACCTGTCAGTGGTGTTCATATTATGGCTGGGGCAGGGGTGGCCTAGTGGTTAGGACATTGCCCTTGAGACCTGAAAGTCACAGATTCAAGTTCTGCCCCGGGCACCACTGAGAGACCCTTGAGCAAGGTACTGTCCCACTACACTGCTCCCCGGGTGTTGTTGATCGCTGCCCATTGCTCCGTGTGCATGTGTGATGGGTTAAATGCTGAAGTCACATTTCGTTGTGGTGCTTCAGTGTGTTCACTATGATAAATAGTCACTTTCACTTTTCATCTTGAAACTTTAGCAACATTTTCATTGTGCAACAAACTATACGTCAGTAAGGGAAATTCAGTTTTCCTGGGTATAAGCCAGTCAGCGGTGTTGATGAGCATGATTTTGAAGAAAACTTTCCACCTTTAAGCACACACTTCAAACACGGATTGCTGGATTACAGCTTAAGTGTGCTTCAGTGTAGAATACTCAGAAAAATCACTGTTGAGGTTCCCGTTGGCAGAGCAGCTGGCAGTGGTAAAGCCTCATGGAGGGCATTTAGAGTGGCAGTAAAGTGGAGAGTGAGCACAGTTTCAGTCTCACACTATCTCTCTATCACTTGCAGAGTGCAGTTACACCCTTAACGACAGAACCGCAGGCTGTGTGTTCTGCTGGCAGGATGCTTGGGTGTGCACGTGTGTTTGTGTGTGTGTGTGTGTGTGTAATGATGTATATAAAATTGATATATGGATGTAATCAGACTAATTTCTTACTTTGTCACCTTTTTTGTAAACATTATTATAAAAACGTGTCATTTACTCCCCACTTTATTAGATCCATGCATGTAGCCTAAGCTGCAAAAAGCTGTTTGCTTTAAATTGCTTTTGTGACATCACAAAATGCATTTAAATATATTTCCTTCTTAATCACTTTAGCTCTTCTCATTTACAGTGTCTCTCTAAAAAGGTGGTTCAGTCTTAAACTGCTTTTGGAAAAAAGCAACAGTTGAAAGTGACTATTTGTCATTGTGAACACACTCAAGCACCACAACAAAATGTGACCTCTGCATTTAACCCACATCGGGAGCAGCGGGAAGCTATCAACAGCGCCCGGGGAGCAGTGTAGTGGGACGGTACCTTGCTCAAGGCTACCTCAGTTAACATAAATAATGCAATGTAACAAATACCCAAATAACAGGTTACATGTTAAATATACTTTAACGACAAATAATGAAACAAATATTTAAATACATGTACTGCAAACCTATGCGAAGTAATAACCAAATAAATAATCTGCACAAATATCCTGAATAATAAAAACAAATATGTTAATAATGTAATGTAACAAACAAATATATATTACACTTGTAACAAATACCCAAAAACTGATTCCAGAATTTGATTACTGGTACCTGGCATGAGAGAGGGAGAATGATAGAAAAAGAGAAAGAGTGAGAGAGCAAGAGCGAGAGAGAGAGAGAGAGAGAGAGAGAGAGAGCGCATGAGTAAGGCACCTGAGAGAAAAAGAAGACTGTGTGAGGGAGCAGCTGCGGTGTGTGTGTGTGTGTGTGTGTGTGTGTGTGTGTGTGTGTGTGTGTGTGAGGGACTAATCTCTCCCCCCTCAGGCTGTGATTTGGCGAATACTCGTGAGTGCTGGATTTAATCTCTCTGCCCCTCTCCCGCACAGGCCGCGCCTGTCAGCCACTTTCAGAAGTAATGGGGCCAAATTGAAAGCAGAGATTGGGAGCGGGCACCGCGTAGGATTCTGACCAGCCACGGGAGAGGAACTGCACTCAAATCAAACAGACACGGAGAACTCTGATGGTGGGCACACATTCACCACATAATCTGGAGGAAAGCTGAAACGCTCAGCAAACCTTGAGAGGAACACAAGCGTACAGCACGCAAAACAGAGAAAAATGATCAGCAAACAACAGAAGAGGGTTTACCTACCCAACCTAGTTTGTAGTACATGACCAGCAATAACACCACTGAGAGGTGAACTGAATAACAGGGATTCTCTCATTACCACAGCACCTGGAAGGTGTGGGACATATTAGGAAGCAAGTGAACAGTCAGTTCTTGAAGTTGATGTGCTGGAAGCAGGAAAAAAAAGACCAGAGTGACTTTGAAGCTTAAGGATCTGAGTGACTGACACGACCCAAACTGTGAAAGCCAACTAATGAACCAGTAAGAGGGTAAGGGGCACCCAAGGCTTAAGGATGCATGGGGGGGTGACTGTGCTATAAAAGGTGTCAGGACACCTTGCTGCATGTAGGGCTGTGTAGTTGCAGACCAATCAGAGTGTCCCTTTGTCCACCAACAAAGGCACCAATATTTTACTATCACAATATGTGGTCCAAAATACAATATTATCGCAATTCTTATCTTGATACATATTGGAGTCTCTGCAGCCAGAGCTTCTTTAGCCACAGCTGTGATCAGATCTGAGGTTCCAGATGTGGGCAGCATAATGACTTAACGACATTTCACCCGGTTTCGTTTCAGACCTAAGCACCACCTGTTTAAGCTAAGAGACCTTTCAGACTGAAACATAGATATATATTTAACTTTGAAAACTGCTACATAGACTCAGAAAACTGTAGTATGTAATTGATCACAATAACAACACCCAGGCCTCATACTGCCCATTCCTAGACTGAAGCAAACCCAGCTTTAAAACAGAAGCATAAAAATACATTGAAAACCTCTGAATAGCAGAAGGCATTGGTTAGCATTGTGGTGAGCCACAACCACTGAAGCACAACTTCAATCCCAGCCAGGCAGACTAGACTAGACTGTATTTATGAGGCACAGTGCCAAGGGAGGCTAAATTTAAACCTCTACTGGATATCCATACAATTGCAATTCCTCCCAACACACAGATCATTCACTTGGTTTCTACAAAATGCAATTATAGTAATAGCCCTAGTTCATTCAGTGTTTGCTTTGCAAGCGGCATTTAAGTTTAAGACACTCGAGCACTGGGGAGCGGATCATCGGCGCTCAAAAAAGCTGCAGCGTGCTCTAATCTCTCGAAAACACAGAAGCACCGACCCCAGCGCACTCTCCTTATGGAGATGAGCAACAGTGAAACAACAACTACCACCACAGGAGAGATTATGCCTCCAAGTAAAAATATGAACCAATTTTCTATTTGGCGAATATGACTCGACAGAGTTCTCCGACTGCGAGAGGTGACGGGGAGAGTATTTAGCTCTGAAGAGCAAATGGGGGTTAGTGAGAGATAGCCCAAAACTAATGGAGGATGCGGTGCCCACGTTAAGGGGGCCATTAGGAGGTGTGGAAAGTGAGGAGGACACACCACTGCATCAGTGACTGAGCCAAGTTTTGACTTTATGAAGAAAAGGTGTGTTTTTGTCAAGACAATGCTTTCACAGGCTCGCCAATTCCATAATTTCTTGCATAACATGCACATCATGCTCCTGAAGGCCTTTTGTGGCATGTTTTATGGTGTTGGCTCATGATGAATATCTATTGTCTGGCCAATGCTTCCGGTCAGTCCCTGCTTCATTAATAACCTTAACCATAAAGGTCCCCTTAAGCTAGGGAAACCACCATTTTTAGAAATTTATGTCTCCACGTATTTACTGTATGTAAAGACGGAGGGCATGAACAGAAAGAACGAAGCCAGCTGTAATCTGACTGTTACAATTACATGGTACATTTTTCCTTTTTATTAGTTTATGCTAAGCTTTAGATCACCACTGTTAAACCAATTAAAATTTCAGTCGGTATGGGCTTTTGTATTCTAAGGTACTCATATAGAAAACTTTTATTCTGTCTGGGCTTTTTATCAGATTTTAATCAGAATACTAGACTCTACGTAAGCCCACCTAGAGACAGAATTGTTCACAGTGGTGGTGATAGGAAACATCAAAATCAGTTAATGCATTCATAATAGGGCAGTCATGAATACTCACCAGCCTTTACTCAATTTAAAAAATGAATCAATTAAAGTTTACTTTCTTATTGAACTGGCATAGTTCACAGTTTGAGTGATTAAACAGGGAATATGCAGGTCATTTTAAAGGCATGATCTGCATACAAGAAATGTATGGAATATGGGCACTTTAATTTGCAATTGTTCACCCATATCATCATGCCATTTAGCACCAAACGCAGTCATGGCATACCAATACATAATAAAAAACAAAATCACCAATAGGAGAATGACACTGAGCTAAACATTACTAATAGGAATGCAGCATGGGCTAAAAATTCACCAATAAGAGAATGTTGTCCTTTTCCTGCATTATGGGAAGATGGTCAGAGAATGTTTATTTCTAAATGATACTGCAGCCACAGAAAGGCTGGGAGTTTGTCGGTATCTCCTACTGTGCCACATGCAGTAGTTATAAGATAACTGTTATTGCACAGCTTGCAGTGGCAATGAACATTCCGCAGAAACGTTTCCACAATAGATTCTACTGAAAGAGATTCACAACACTTTCATGATGTTCATGAAGAATTACACATTTCAGAAGATCAAAACTGATCTCTTTAATCTTTCAAAAGCAGGTAATGAACCACTTTTTGAAATTAGACAAGGTCATGAACTGCACATTTTCCAATTTCAGATTAAACAGGGTGATAATGCATTAGCTTTCAGCCGCCGGCGTTTGGCAGCCTCAGATAAGGATTTGCAGGTGGCCTGCTATGATACAATAACGCTGCCAAGGAGATCCATAACCCAAATAATTGAGTGACGCTATCAGCACTTTCTCCTTAGGTTTTAGGCATGGACTTGCAGTTCCTTTTTTTAATGAACTGATTTTATAGCAATTTGGACAAATCCTTTGTAGTGTTTCATTCCTTCTTTAGATTCTTCTTCCACTTCAGATGACAGCTCAAATAAAAGACAGATTCAGGGCTAAATAGCTCATTAAATTGTGACCTTTAATGACAGACTTCATTTATCTACTGGAACAAAATTCTGAACTCTTAATACATTAGACTGCTAGGTTTAGAGTTACCTCATTAGGTAAGTTTTATGAACAGCCATAGGAACAATGGTAAGGTTAACTACCGACAATCATTTAGGGTACACACACACACACACACACACACCTGTTCAATTGATTGTTAACACATGGTAGCAACTCAATGCATTTAGGCATCAAAACATAGTGAAGACAAGGTGCTAAAGTTCAAACTGAGCATCAGAACTGGGATGAAGGGGCATTTAGGTGACTTAAAACGTGGCATAGTTGCTGGTGTCAGAAGAATTGGTCTGAGTATTTCCGAAACGGCTGATCTACTAAAATTCTCCCGCACAACCATCTCTAGGGTTTATAGAGAATGGTTCAAAATAGAGAAAATATCCAGTGAGCAGCAGTTGTGTGGACGAAAATGCTTTGTTGATGTTAAATGTATGTTCAAACAAGACAATCATGATTATTCACACTATTTTAGGTACTTAATCAAAATTACTTTTTCACATTTCTGGCCAGCTCATAAATATTTTTGACTTAAAAAAATAGAAAATAGTTTTATATTTTTTAGTTTTATATATAATTATTATGAAAATAATTTTTCAATCTGTGATATGGTGATAGTTCTATGCTAGAAAGAATTAGCATTAGGCCGTCAAGGTTTAATCGACAATGGTGTCAATTATTATGAAACATCACCAGATCATGACAAAAGATCTCTCTTGGATGTCTCTACATGTACTAACTCAGTGCCCTATCCTTCTTCACTGCCCTAGCTCTCTACTAGGAATCTCCAAGTCCTCTCTCGTCTGCTCCTCAAACTCCAATCAGTATCCATCACCATGGCATGTGAAAAGCACCTGTTTTCTCAGTGGACTTTCAACAGACACAATCCAATATGGGTGTCTCTCTGTCAGGCCTGGTGCATGCTAGTGGCCTTCAGTGACTAATAGCATGGGGCACTCTCATGTTAGCCGAAGGATCTATCGGTCAATTAAGTTCTGCCGCTGGTGAAAGAGTGGACTTTGCCAAGAGCAGACCACGCAGCTGTAGCACTTCTCACAGAGAAAATATTATATATATATAGGCTGTGACTTCACATGTGGACTTAACAAGACAAAGGCTGTCCAAACAGTACTAATAGCCCTTTCTTCAAACACCTTAAATGTAGCAGAATTGAAATAAGGGGATTATCCCTAACTAAACACAGTTAAATTAAACACAACTCAGTGTTTTTCTCTTTAAAGCTCCTGTTAGAAATTGTTCAACCTGCAATCCACTAATATAAATAAATGGAGCATTTACATGTAGATCCTTCATTGTTAGGGAAAAGCCTGTTCGCTTGAGAGATTCCAGATCGAGACCTTAAAGTGAGGTTCAGACAAATAAACAAATGTATGCATTTCCTCCTTAGATTGAATGCAATATGTCACATTTAGTGTCTAAAGTTTGTCTCTTTAGGGTTGACCTGGAGGTATAAGGCTTATGTAGCTAAAGCAAGGCAAGCTATCGTCATCAGCATTGTTCAAACTGCACCTCACACCCACGTCAAGCCATGTGGAGATGGTAAGTAATCGCAAGTAGGCTTGCACTTGCGGTTTAGGATAATGTGGGATCTATAGTGACAGAAAGGTAATGCATCCTGAAGACTGCATTTGTCATAATTTGTCCATTTTTACATGAACTTTTTACTTAAACTTTTTTTTTCATATCCAGCAATAGCAAGTAAAAGTCTAACAATTAAGTGAAGGCCATCTTTCAGTCAGCGTGTGTGTGCGTGCGTGCAAAAGCTAGCCTCAGATGGATGAGCCACATCAACATGATCTCAGGGTCAGAAAATCCATCTGCAGCAAGTGCTGGATGACAAACGGCCTCCATTAAGCCAACAGATAAGATCCTGTGCAGAGTGATACCAGCAACAATACTCTGCATGCCACGATCCCACATGTCCCACATTCCCCACACTTTCTCTCTTTCCAAAAATTAACAATGAACTGGTTAACACTGTGGGTGGGATTTGGATGGATGAGGTCACACAGAAATCCAAACACAGCATATTACATTTGCTTTCCACTTCTCTAAATGCAATTGGATCTGCTTAACTTAATGAGAATGTGCTCCAGGAGAGTAAAACAAAAATATGACCATGAAATCAAATACAAATTACACAATGATTTCAAGAAAAATTAAGGAATTTTATGTTAAAAAGTGTCTATTTAATGGTAATTATCTTTTGGATTGTTTTATTTAAAACTTTGGCCAAAAAGACAATTTAAGATCCTCTTTCCCCTTACCCCATATGTAATCGACCTGTTAATACATGTCTGGTGTTTGCTTCATTCAATTTGCACTAGAGCTATAAGGCTGAGGTCGCCAAACTGCACATGTGTTTTCTGACATATACATGTCCAAAATCCTGGCTGTCAAACATGTTGGCACAATAGTGGAAAAGGAAAAAGGCCACACGGTGTTGTTGCGAACTTGTTGTGGGCAGTGGTGGCCTAGTGGTTAGGACACTGCCTTTGCGACCTGAAGGTCACAGGTTCAAGTCCCGGCCCGGGCTCTACTGAGGTGAGCAAGGTACCGTCCACTACACTGCTCCCCGGGCGCTGTTAGTAGCTGCCCGCTGCTCCACGTGTGCACGTGTGATGGGTTAAATGCAGAGGTCACATTTTGTTGTGGTGCTTGAGTGTGTTCACAATGACAAAGAATCACTTTCACATTTAAAGGAAGAGACAGTTCATTGTCATATTATCATTACTATATGTTTAAATATGCCACAATGCACTCTCCTGAACACACCACAGGTATTCGGTCTTTCTAGATTACTGGCCAATGGCATGCTTTACAAACAAACAGACATGTAGAATAACTGGACAGAGCCTACAAGCAGTAACCAATTCAAATTAGGAGATAAATGTCAGCTCATTATATTTTTACCATAATTATCATTATAACTGTAGTTCTAAGACTCTGGCATTTCTTTCTTGTTGGTTTGTTGTTTCTTATTTAAAGAAATCTTGGAAAAACAAAAGATCATGATAAGTATGGATCATAAAGAGGTCTTAAAATACTGCCAAACCCTTATTAATATCTTTTAAACAGCTTCTGAAAAGATACACACTTTACTGATTTTACTAGTTACTAGTTTACTAATCATTTTAATAAATGTGTTGTCAAATTGCATGTAAAAAATATATATTTATTCTTTACAAAAATGTTTCCATATGTAAATAAAATTTCTATTGATATTTTGTGCTAAGACAGGCAATGTATTTAATGTCTTTCAGCATATTTCTTTATGAATTAAAGTACATTACTGTTGGACAATGCTGATAGGATTCACCATCATAATTTTCAATTTTCAATTATCATTATCTAGTCACATCACATGACATTCAAGCTTGTACTAGAGTTAAAAGGTTTGCATTAATAAATTTAATGAGACCAAACTACATAGTATAAACATTAACCAGGCAGAAAGTACATTTACAGATCATCATTACTTCAGTATTTCGTTTTTATGGGTTTTAAACCAAAACAATCCAAAGCATCAAGTGACCTAGTCTGTCCTGGATGCCACAAAACAGTGGTTCACATGCCTGGTCCTGAAGGCACCCTTTATCTGCATATTTTAGTAATTTTAGTGCTTTCCCTGTTCCTAACATATTTGATCTGACTAATCAGCTAATTAACAAGCTTTTCCTGTGTTTCGAAACAGGTTAAACAGTTCCATAGCACAAGGGGGTTCCAGAATTAGGGTTGGGAAATTTTACCATAGAGTAAAAAGACAGCAACAAATTTAAAAATGTTTTAAAAACTAAACACGAACTGCAGGGCAGCAGAAAAACGACTGCTTTATGGGGATTATATAATTAATGCTCATTATCAATAGACCACTATACAATAAAAACTGTTAAATCAATATCCCTGTATGTCAATCACAGTAGACCAGTATAGACAATGTATTGCCCAGACATAGAGTACATTGAAAGTAGGAGTTTTGGCATGGTCTTTGCTACTGCACCATTCAGTACAGATAAGCAGACAAGCCCATGTCTTGCTTAAATGTTTCATAATAGAAGTGAACGTGACAGTCATTGTGAACACATTCAAGCACCACAATGAAATATGACCTCTGCATTTAAGCCATTGCACTTGCACATGTGGAGCAGTGGGCACCTATCAACAGTACCCGAGAAGCAGTGCAGCTGGATGGTACCTTGCTCAAGGGTACCTCAGTGGCGCACGGGCCGGGACTTGAACCTGCGACCTTCAGATCACAGGGGCAAGGTCCTAATTACTAAGCCAGCACTGCCAGCCCAGCTAACATTTTAAACTGTCATAAATGGTTTCAGTTGGCAGGCAGGCACACACAGATACATACAGACACACAGAGACACACACAAAAGAGTCACTCCTGTGCTGAGAATGATCCACCTCCCAAATAACAGTTGCTCAGTGGTGGTCCCATGGGTGATACAGATGGGCTACAGTTGGTATGGTAAACTACAAAGTGCGCAGGTATGGTAAGTTGAACTCATAAAATGGACAATGGGTGTAGACACAAGGTCCTTCATGACCTTCATTATGTGCACACAGACACAAAGACAGACACATAGACACACAAAATTTGGGTCCATGTTGAGGAATATCTCATTTGGTCTGACCATAAAACCAAAAAATAATCTCTTTCACAGTGGATTTTCAGCTGCATATGAAACCCACTGTCAAAGCCCATTTACACCTAATGATAGCTGCAGAGCCGCACGCATGTCCACTGCATGTAATTCTTCCTCACAGCATAACTTGCGCCTTTGAAAACAGTCACACTGCCTATCAATATTTCAGCACATTGGAAAAGCTCATAGGACTGTGTTTTTGCTTCATCTGAAGATTCGCACAGTGCCGTGACGGAACCACAGGGGTTTCATTCACCATCTCCAACGTGTAATAGATGTCACTCCTGCATGGAAAAATAGAATAGAACAACTAAAGCAGCATCCTTTCTCAGTCCTCATGTTTAGCTGCTGTAACTATTGAAAAGACTATAGATTGTGTTTACAGGCACTCTGTTTTGCCCTCCATCACCCCCTTGAGTACTGAGAGTTGTATCCATCACAGTAATATAAGAATGCACATTGAATTTGTACTAAAGACCAGGTACACGGAATGTGTTCACTGACCATTATCCCTTTGTGTTTAGCTTGAGGCATCCTCTTCTGGCCTTTCATCCAGGATCAATTTCTGCAGCAACACAGTAACACCACTGTGCCTCATACATTTACACCAGGGCCTCACACGCTACAATGATGGTGTCAAATCAGTGCTCAAAAGCCCACCATGCAAATAATATAACGGATAATTAGTGGACCCTTTCCATTGATGAGTGGGTTAAGAGGATGACTGATGGGCAACAGCAAGTAATATTTAAGTCAAAACTATATATATATATATATATATATATAGCAATAGAGGTGGAATCAAAAACATTTACTGATACAGTATGGCACTGTGGAAATTGTTTTTGCACAATATTGTATTAATACAACAGTGTAAAGCATCAGTATTTATATCATTCACAGTGGCAACCGGAAAGAATGGTAGTCATCAAGATGGCTGCAGAGACTCCTAAACATTTTGCATAATCATATTGTGAGAATCCTGTTGATTCTTTGACACCTCCCACCACAGTGCGTATATGGAAGAACTTAGTAAGTCCATTAAGAAAGCAAGTACATGGCATGTATTGGTCAGTGATGATATTTATCATTATTGTGATAAACTGTGGGCACAATGTGCATTTCTGAGTAAATCTTGGTTAATTTTAAGGAGAGCATTATTAGTCTTGCTTAAGTGAACATATTGCACTTTGGTGTGAAAAACACATAATAAAAATGTATTTGTACTTGTATTTTGATTTTCTAGAAAATAATAGCACCGTTGGCTCTTTTTCCTTTGTTCTATCTACATATCTAACATATCGCATATCAGGGAAATTTCTTAAAATATCGTGATAAAATATTTTTACCATATTGCCCACCTCTAGCGTGCATACGCAAGACTACACCACCAATCCCCCTGATAAATTAGCATAGGTGCTAAGCAGTAAACAAGCTTACAACTCTGTTAACTCTGTTAAGTGTATGCATGATCTGTTAAAACAATGTGAATTGTATATAGAGATAGACAGATCAAAGCTCCTTCACCTGTGCTAAAAAGCAAATGCTTCTTGTGCGTTGCCCATCAGCATCTTTACTGCAAGACCCACCTTCTCTTCTGGCTCTGCCATTTTTACACTTTCACACCCTTCATTATCCTTCCGCCCAACAAAAATAAGAAAATGCCTCCCCTAGCAGCACTGGTGGCATGCCGTTCGACCAGAACGGAAAATCTAAGTCTTCCATGCTGTGGTGTTGCTGACGAAAAACAAAGACGCTGCAGTAAAGCACCCATGGGATTGTTCAATCAGTTGTTGAAGGTTTATACGGTCTGCAGTAAACGCATATACTAGCTTCTCTCTCATTTAATAAGACCCAGAGCTTTTGATCTTGGTGCAGCTTGACTCTGCTCGCTCATATACTTGGAGGCAAAATAAAAAAAATAAAAATGACACATGAACTTTAGTAACACTGAGGAGAAAAGGAGGGGAGAAAAGACAATTAAAGGCAGATAATATGAACCAGTTTCAGTTTCTGCCAAGCATGGCACAGCAGTTGGAAATGTAGTTTACAGCAAAGTGAATAGATCAGATGAGATTATATGGGTTTTCCCTGAGCTGTGTTTCTAACCCTGATATAAGCTTGGCAGTAGCACAACCAACCATCTTTTCAGAAGCACTACACAAAGGAAAATAGGGCTGTAAACTCTGCTGCTTGCATTTCTCTCATTTGAACAAAGAGGACTAGGATTTGTGCAAGCCCCATAACTGTTAGCCCTGTGTGGAATAAAAGAGTGCCGTTGTTTTATGTAGGGCAAGTATCTAAAAAAGCAAGCTGGTGCTGTAAAATTAAACAGATTTTAAAAGAATTGTTTGATCATGTATGTTTGATCTACTAAGATATGATCATCGACATCAACTCTGGTGTCAAATTCCCTCTATTAAGTGTAAAAACATTTTCTGTGATGAAATATTTAAAAAAAATTCATTATAAAGAAATTGCTTAAGGGGCTAAATATAAAAATTCTGAATTAGTACATTTCATTGCAATGGCTACTTTTAACTGGGTTACACTTTAGATTCTCTGCACATGGAATATGTTGTGTAGGGCTGCAAAAAACACATATACTCTTAGTAGATTTTTAATGGAAATTATAATAATCAAATAATCTCACTACTTGTGGCAAAAAGCAAAAAACTTTTTTTCACTATTTGCAACTTTCTTCTTTGTGAAATTAATAAAATATATATTAATGAACTCAGGTGCTTGAAGAGTTTAAAAGCATCATTTTTTTGAATAGGTCTGCCTTAATCCTGCCCAGAGTCACTAAATAAGTGACATAATAGATATGTAGACAAGTGCTCTTTAGGCTCTTAGAGGAGATGTGCATGGATATCTTTCAAGGCTGTTGGTATTTTTTACAAGAATGCTATGTTTACACTGATCCAGGGTAGGAAAATAAAATAATAATAATTATAGTAAATAAATAATTGGTAGCCATTTCTCCAGGTTTCAGAAAACAACCCATTTTACGATATAAAAGATTACAATAACAGTTTCATGTTGTTACACTATACTGTACATAAGTCTCAGCCCAATATTTAAATTATTATTTAAATTATGTTATGTTAAGAGTCGTTGCAATTCTTAAAAATCTGAGGATTGAATTGCTAGCCTGTGTGTTATAGTATTTCTAATAATGATACAAGCACTGAAACCTTACATTCAAATCTTGGTAATTTTAACCCAAAAGTGGATGTGGCTTAGACCAGATTTGAGTGTGGGGTGCTGGAGGTAGGTATATTTATTGACAGTAACTGATTTCAGACTTATAAACAAGAGCTGGGATAATCATTATCTTTACATAATGTAATTAGGACAGTCGATTAGTAGTCTGAATTTTGATAATAAAATGTATTATTAAAAAAAAAGATCTGATAAAGTAATAATAATTTAATAAGTAGCACTGAACAGCATCCCCTTGTGGAGCATATTTAACCTGCTAAACATGAGTGTTCTGTGAGTAACAGATCTATTAGGTGCTAGGCATCTAAAAAAAAAATGAATTACGTAGTCTAACATATGTTGCCATCTCATTGCCTCTTTCGTCTATACATGTTCATTTTTATTTTTAGCAGAATGTCCTTGTTTGATTTTAATTTCTCAAAATGAATGCACTAATATTGTCTGTCACACATCAGGAAGCTATCCTCATTATACAATTGGTAGTGAAAGTTAAAGTGTTAAGCAACAAGCCTTACAATTTTGCCATTGTCTAATTAAACCAGTGGGAACTCATGAGTTAAGTGCATGTGTGTATGTGTTCCAGGGACTCCAGCGCTGCTCTAATGATTCTTTGGCTCTCAGTTTGATGTTCGCATGAAAACACCACGTGAGGTGCTTCCCCCCTGGCCCTTCTGCCATGGGCTGGACTGGCAGCTCGCTGTGGTCAGCAACAAGGCCATGAGCTGACGTGGCAAAGCGTGCCAGAAACATGAAGGGCAGGAATCAGCTTCAGCATAAAACCTCTCTCGCTCTCGCTCATGCATGACACAGAAATCCAATGCACAGTACCACCATGACATCAAATACAAACTCATTAGCTGGAATAATACAGCCTAGATCAGGGCTGCACAATATGAAAAAAATACTAGTATTATATTGCTGGATATTTGTAACTGTGATGAACTTAACAATATTTTAAATGCATTGATTGTGATGTGGTTACAAACTGGCATGCATTATTTAAACCAGAAGAATTTATATTTATGATGGATTACATGAAAACCTTGTTGATCAAAACACTCAATAAAACACTCATCTGGAAATGTGATGTTTAAAAGCTTTGTTATTAAATAGAGTCGTACATGCAGATTTCTCTGAGAGACCAGGGGCATTATTGGTCAAAAAAATCTTTTTTATATATATAAAAAGTACAAAAAAACTAGTGTTTGACACTGGAGTGAAACTAAAGAAAAATTTGGGTGAAAAAAGAAGGACAATTAAATACACACAATATTCCTCTTTACCCCAAACTGTAGCCAGTTAGCCAAGTTTGATTCTTTAGTTTTGCACAATTAATCACAAGGCTAAAGTAGCTATGATTAATGTACGTTTGCACCCTAAACAATTAGCATGATTCTACTGATGAACTACTTGCCTAAATCACACATTTGTCTTAACTGCATCAAGATCTTGAGCAATAAAACATTCTTTAAGCATGTGTTCAAGGCCCATGCCTCCTTTTAACCACATGTTTAGGGAGGCTGCAACCACTGGCAATGTCACCAACTTGGAAGAGTACACAGCATCAGTGATCAGCTACACCAGTAAGTGCACTGATGATGTTACTGTTTCCAAGTCCATCACCACACGCCCCAACTAAAAGCCGTGGATCACTGCAGAGGTGCATGCACTACTGAAAGCCCGAGACGCTGCTTTCAGAGCAGGTGATAAAGAGGCCTTAAGAACAGCGAGGGCCAAACTATCCCGAGCCATCAAGGTAGCAAAGCATGCACACGGCCAGAAGATCCACAGCCACTTCAGCAAAAGTGGGGACACATGGCGCCTATGGCAGGGCATTCAGGCTATCACCAACTACAGGACAACAACACCTGCCTGTGACGGTGATGC
>JBBPDA010000132.1:15482883-15507814 GCA_037974385.1 Arnoldichthys spilopterus | reverse complement strand
ACTTTATGTTGTTAGTTGTGTAGTGTTTGTGGTCCTGTGTTTCATGTAGCACCGTGGTCCTGGAGGAATGTTGTTTCCTTTCACTGTGTACTGTGTGAACTGTATATGGTTGAAATGAAAATAAAAGCCTACTTGACTTGACTGTGTCTGCTTATATTGCTAAAGAAAGTCTCAGCACTGACACACTGGCTTTAAAAAGAATTAACATAAAACAAGCTACTGCAAGTTGCTCAAACATTAGCAAATCTTGCAGAATACAAAATCTGTCCCATGTTTAACATCCCCAATATTTTGCCCCGCCATGATTTGCACATTTCTCTTTCACCTGCCTGTCTCAAACAGATGTGAAGCAAAGTGCATTGTATGCTTTTTTTCATACATGTGACCCCTTAAACTGTGCATTTAGGCTCATGAACCACAACATGTGGGCAGAATGTGTTTAATTTGACACTGTGACACTGATATGAATATGGAAAAAGCAATAAGGCCCTATTTACACCTGGCATTAACAAATGTTTGCTGTCTGAACAAAACCTTGTATCTCCATACTGCTATTTTGAAACAGCATTTAAAAACTATTGTAAATATAAAGCTATATATTATAAAGCTATTGGATGAAATTACACTTACAGGAAGGACTCTGACAGAAAAGCTTACAGGAAGAGCTCTGAAAGGCCATCAGCAGCTCAAAGGCACTTTGTAGATCATCTATGAGAAATCAAAGACACTATAGCACTACAGCTTTCACACTCAATACCCAGGACATTATCTGGATGCATATACTGGTACTAGTTTAAGCTTCGTGTCATTTACACATGCAGCCTTTTACATATGCTTTGGCTGTCACTGTTGACAATCGTGTGATTAGTTTGATAATTATTCAAGTATTTTTTTGTTTGTTTTTATTTTAATCCTTTAGAACCCAAGAGAATTCTAAAACTCACACTGGGATTCCTGACATTATTTCCCATTGGCCACTGATCACTAGTTAAAGGAACACATTTTATTTAAAAAACAACTGGTAAAATCATAACTAGATTTTTTTTATTTTGCAGTGCCGCATAAGCATATAACCAAACATAAAGCTCCGAGCCCAGACCTGAAGAGAAAAAGGGCACTGAAATCAAAATAGACATGTACCCAGGTCTTTATTCAGTAAAACCAGCTCCTGTTCCTGTTAAAATGCATATAAACAAGGATTTAGATGAAAGCTTTGAATTTACTTCCTACAAGTTGAGCAGAAATGTGCATTCTCTTTATCTGATAAAAAGCTGATTCGAAAATTGACTTGAGTGCCTATAGCTCCACATGGAGAAGGATCAGACTGCAGATACCGCTTTAACATAAAACGCTCCTATCATGTTTATTTTGTCATTTGAATTATAATCACTAAGTCAATTTTCAAGAATTTAACATAGATAATAATCAAGTAATCAAAACTGCCCTAGTTAATGCATGTCATGAAAATCCCAATTAAAAGAAATTGTTGAGTGCTGAAAAGTCATTATTTGTTGATTAATTAATAATCAAAAAATAATTAATTAATCAGCCTAAAATGTAGCCTAAAATAATGTGAAAACCTGTAACAAAAAGGGGGTTAATTTTCTTTTCTAATTTACAAGAAATATATTAAGGTTGTTACTGTCCTGAAAATAACTACTATTTTTTTGATTGACAAATTGTCTTGACAAATTGAGGTAGTGTTTGGTGACTGCTTAGTATCCAACGTGAAAAAGTGTGTTAATAAAGTAACCAATAGCTAAAATAAATGATATAACGAACATGTATTAAGCAGCTGCAAACAAAATCAATATGGCTTACATTACTCCAATGACTAGTGTTAGTAATGCCATGGTGAGGTTAATGCTTTTTGTAGAGTTAACATTAACTCACACTGAAAAATCCTTTACAGCATGAATAGCTTACAGAGAAAGTACCTGTAATTTGGTTTGCCAACACAGAAGGAAAGCTACCACTTACTGACTGTTTTGACTAGGATGTTTCCTTTTTGGCTGTTCAAATGTAACTATGTGCTTAGTAAGTAAGTTAGATAAGTTCTCAGAAATGTTCCTAGACTTTACTTTTTTTTGAGTGTTCAGACACAGATGTTTTTCAACTATGTGCTAACATAGATACAACCCTGTAGGTGAACTGCTGTTAAGCTATATAAAACAGCTATGCTATTTTGGCCACTACTTGAAAATGTAGATTTAAAAAATTGTGAATACAATATTATTTTTTAACTTTTTAAAATTATCAATACAATCAATAATATCAAGCATTAATATCAATCATATCTCCAGCAGGAACATCTTGCTCTCAGCATGATAAACCAACATTTCTGAATCATGCACAAAAACATAATCTCAACTTTCATCATGTAAAACAGTTCGTCAAGCCATACTGATTCACTTTGCTCAGAAGTGACCAGATTGTCACTCCTCTCCAAAATCATACAAAATATAATGCTTAGCCGCATCATTAACACCACTAATAAATGAAGAAAAAACATTCATCATCTCACTATAGCACCTGTCAAGGTGTGAGTTAAGGTAGTGAACAGCTGGTTCTTGGAGTTGATGTGTTGGAAGCAGGAAAAATGGGCAAGCTTAAGGATCTGAGTGATTTTGACATGGGCCAAATTGTGATGGCTGATCTCCAAAAGGGTTGGTCTCGTGGGATGTTTCCAGTATACAAAGGTTAGTACCTACCAAAAGTGGTCCAAATAGAACAACCAGTAAACCAGCAACAGGGTTACTGGTGCACAAGGCTTACTGATGCACGTGGGGAACATCAGGTCTGATGGCACAGAAGAGCTGGAAAAGTTTGTGCTAGCTATGACAGAGAGGTGTCAGAACACAGTTCATCATAGCATGCTGTGCATGAGGCTGTGTAGCTGCAGACCTGTCAAAGCACCCACACTGACCCCTGCCCCTGTCAAAGCACCTACACTGGACATGCAAGCATTAAAACTGGCCCACCACACTGCAAAAACTGTTCAGAAATAGTTTGAGGAACATGAGGTTTAAGCTGTTGATTTATGGTTCACCAGATCTCAATCCAATTAAGAATTTGTTGAATGTGCTGTACAAACTAGTCAGATTCTTGAAAGCTTTATCACAACTTGCAGGACTTCAAAGATAAGCGGCTAATGTCTTAGCTCCAGACGCCACAATGCACCTTCAGAGGTCTTGGTGAGTCCATCACCAGACAGGTCAGAGATGTTTTGGTGACATGAGGGGGCCCTATATAATGTTTAAGCATTAAGCATGAAGGTTTATTATTATGGATGATCAGTGTACACGCTTGTAACTTTTTCACTCACAAAATTTACAAAAACATCAAAATAGTAATGTAGTAATGGAATATTTTCTGGATTCTCTTCACATTTAACCCCTTCTCTTTGATAATCGCTAATTTCCCAGATAAATGTGCACGTGTGATAAGGACTTATGATTCTATCATTAATTGTGCTACGTCCAACCAATGGGGGTAAATGATAGAAAGTAAAAATTATTAATATATAAATACATAATATAATAACATATTCCAATGAAACAGACTTTGCATAACAGATTTGTTTCAGTACACTGCAGGCTGGCTTGAAATAAAAAATCTCTGTCATTGTTATCTTAAGACATGTTGGCTAAAGGAGGTGACTGGCTCCATCAAAGCTATTAGCATGATACTGGTTCGATGTCATATCACAGTACAATAAAAGACAAAGTCTACTTTAACAAATCTAACATGATACAAGGCAGCATTAATACATTTCTGCCAGAGTCTGTATGCCAAAGTGGAGAAAAAAACCCACCATCCCAAAAGTTCATGCATCTCAATGATCAAAAACACCAATTGAATTTAACTATGAGCCATCTATGGACTATTAAACCAAACTACGCCTTAGACATGAAGGTTCTTTACTCATCCCAAACCTTATGCAACATTCCATAAATATCCCAGATTAATACTCCTCCCTGCTATAAATCCACTTAAAAGACTAACGCAGTGCAGCAAGCCGATGAAAGAACCCATCAGGGGAAAGATGCCTCAGGGCCAGTGTGACGTAGGGGTATCACCCTCATCATCAATGATCCATAATAAAATACTGACAGGTTTTTTTGTGGGATCATGAGACTTTACATACCATGTAAATACAGGTGCTCAGAAGCTGCTCCGGAAAATAACAGTCAGCTATTTGTGAAACACAGGATCAGACCAACCGCACTGAATTCTCTACTAGAAATAAGAACTACAAGCACATGGTGCTTCGTGCCCACAGACAGATTCCTACCCAGTTATCTCCTGCACTAGGTTTGGCCAATAGTAGCCAGATTTAGAATAACTTATGTTGTTTAATGAAAGGACGTATTGAAATTTGTGAATTTCCAAATTTACAAGCTGCACTCTAACTGTAGTGGGTGGGTTTATAAGGTAAAGGCAGACCATGCTAGCCAATAGTATACATATCAGTGACACTTTCCCTGCAACAAAGTGCCTAAAAGCTTGTAACGTTAAGCTTGCCAGCCGTGAAATCCATCCATCAGCCACTTATCCTGACCAGGGTCATGGGGGGTTCTGGAGCCTCTCTCAGCACAAACAGGGTGAAAGAGATACATGACCATGTCTATAGGCTGTGGGAGGAAGTAAAGAAAGCATGCAAAATCTACAAAGAACCCTGGTTCCCCGGGCCAGGGATTGAACCAAGGACCTTCTTGCTATGAGGTGATGGCTCTACCCACTACACACCCATGTCACCCATCAGCGAAACCATTGTTCACACTACATGATTTTATATTTACATTTATTCATTTGGCTAAAGCAACTTCCAAGATACAGGTACAATCAAGCATTTATGTAGCGGGACGGTACCTTGCTCAAGGGTACCTCAGTACCCCTGTCACCACTCTGTTTACACTACACTATAGGACTTGTGATCCAGAGTCTTAAAACTGTGTAGTGTGAATAAGTAATAAGGCCACTTTCAGTATCATACTGTATGAACATGACATTACTTGTCAGAATTGACAATTTTCCAAAATAACAGACCATGTTGTGAAAAATTCCTCCTGTACTGGGATTATGGGCAGTCCACCTATTAACTAGTGATATTCTGAATCTTGCATTGGCCAACAGTTTATACTCACAAGGTTTGGTTATTGTGTAAATATGAACTACTATCCAATCCCAGAACAGGAGGATGGACACCATTAACCAATCCCTACGTAGTACGTATGATACTATCAACCAATCATACTTCGGGAGGCGGGGCTTTTAGCTGAAAACGGGTAGGAATTTAAAAAATGTCCAAGTTCACGATTTGTGGTGCGAGAAAAGGGCAGATGTTAGAAGCACCAAACGCGTGTGTTTATACATGAAGGAATGTAAAAGTGATCTCGACTAAAATCCCTCTTTTTCTGCGATCTAAACAAAGTGTAAGTGTGCGTGTGTGTCGTGGGGCTGCTCCGTTTGCAACTGCATCCATGTTCACAAACAGACTGGTCTCTCAACAACACTGCGAGAACAACTGCAGCCAGTGTCAAAATGCACAAGAGCAGCGGTCGCTTGGACTATGCATTATAACGGTGTGTGCTCGAGAATCAGCAACACGCGCGTTTTTAAGCAACACAGATGACCGGTGTGATGGAGAGCAAAAAAAAATGCACGGTCGTGTAAACAACAGTGTAGACTGGTGTTTGCTTTCTTGCTGTGTGTGTGTTGAACGTGTTAAGGGGAGTTTGCACATAGATCTCCATGAAGCTCTCTGACAGAGAGGAGTGTTCTGTGGGGTGTTGAGACCGGGCAGGATGTTTTTTCCTATGCAAGGTACAATGTTGCTAAACCATTGCTGTCCAACACTTGGCACGTGCATGTTACCCACGCAATCACCTGCAACCCTGAACGACTACAAAACGCACTGGAAGCAAAAGCACAAACGCTTATATTTTGCACCCTCGAGCTGACAGTTTCCCACGCCCAGATTAAGTCCAAACTTCGCTGGCAAAGACACGGCTTCACGCGCCGAGCCGCTGCAATAACACCGCGTTTGATGCACGCGCGAGCGAAAGACCAACAGCGAGCGTTACAAAAGTAGTAGGAAGCTAACTTACTTTTCCTGCCCGGCGTTTTCAGAGATGGATCCCAGCGCGTGCTGCCCGTCGCCTTGCTCCAGGTGTCTACACGCGGCCAGGTGTCTGCACGCGGTCAGGTGCCGGCAGGTGGCCAGGTGCCTGCGCTGCTCCTCTTTTAGCCTGGTGTTCTCGTCGCTCAAGTCGTCCACGCGCCTCTCCAGTTCTCCTATGCGGCCCTTCTGGCGTTCCAGCAGCTCCTGCTGCGCCTCGATGATATTATTCAGCTCCTTCAGGTACTCGGCCGCCCTGCTCGGGTTTTCTGTCGCGCCCTCCATGCCGAGGAGCCCGGGGTGGGTGTGTGGGGTGTGCCGGGGGTGGAAGGGGTTGTGCTTTTACGGCCAGGTGCCGTCAGGGTCCGGCGCTTTGCGCTCCTCCATCCCGCGTGCCTTTTTTGGGAGTGGGGGGGAGGTGAAGCTGCAACGCGCGCCGCTCCTCCACTGGATCTGCAGCAGCAGCGCCGCTCGCGCCGCTCAGCTCGAGCGCAGGGGAAACCCGGTTAACCCTTCAGTGGGAGGAGCGTTTACATATACACTCACTGGCACGCATGCATACGCGTGCTGAAACGCCATGCTGGTTTGATAAATTACAAGAAAACACTGCAAGCCGCGCAACTAACAAAAGCCACGCCCACTTTCACCCATCACCCTGCTAAAGCTGCAGTCACTTCCATCCAATGTCAATACCACGCCCACTTTGACGCCATCAGTATGTGCCACGCCCATTTTACTTTTCAAATTGTTAAAGCAACACTTACCTTATATCCGTCTGCTAAGACCACGACCACATCCCTCTAGGTACTATTGAACAGCTCACGTCACGCCCACTTACCAGTTTAACCTGTAAAAGCCAAACCCACACGAGCCATTCTACCATACTACCACTACACCAACCAGCCTACTTCCACACCACACCTACTATGATATTATCAGTACATGCCACGCCCATTTTGATTTGTTATAGCTATCCGTACCTTACGTCAACCTGCTTAGGTTATGCCCACATCCCTCTCAGTATGATTGATCATTGAATAGGCCACACCCACTTACCAATTTAACCTGTAAAAGCAAAATCCACATGAGCCACACCAACTGAACCTGCCTAATTCCATGCAACTGTTAAGCTGTGTATGCTATATCCACTTTCATGTACGAAACTGTTTAGGCTATGTCCACTTCCAACACACCCAGTAAAAGCCACGCCCATTTGTATATAACCAAGGATTTCACATAACCAAAGGAAATACACCTAGTCCCGCCAATACCCCACCTAAACTGTCCAAAATTCAGAACACACCCATTACAAAAAAGTACTGTACAAAGCATGTTCAAGAGATTAATCACTATTTCCCCTTAACCTGCATAGTATATAATTTCTAATAAATAAAGATAAATAAGATCTTTGCTGAGAATTTTTGGTCCTATAGTTGTTTTTTTTCCCCAAATATTAAAATGAATAAGTAATTGAATATTTTTAAAGGTTACATTTATAAAGCAGAATGCTCAAACTGGACAGGATGCACCTGACACTATAGTTCATCATCAGCTCAGGTTGCAGTAGATGGTAAAATGTGCTTCTAATCCCCCCTCAGTGGTGCAGAATCAGTGATCTCCCCCTAGTGGTGGTGTTCAAGTGGTGAAGCTAATGGTCGTAGGATGAACAACTGGTGCAGAATCATATCCAGTGAATGTCAGGTACGCTTGCCTTTTTTCTTTCAGTGTTTTAGCTTTTCTCACTTGAACATGACTAGAGTCTCAAACAATGATATTCTAATCAATCTTTGGGTCAATGGAGCAAAACCTAAACAAACAAACGCATGGGATGCATGAACTTACATAGTGCTCTTTGATAAGAAATAAACACAGCATCACTTATGTCAGAAATGCTTCAGTGAGATGATATATGCCACAAAATGTAAAGCTGATTCTGTACATGCCTAATTAATAAATCATTAAATTATTCAATCAAACAAAACAATAATCCCAAAACATTCAGCAAAAATGCAAAAAAATGCTTTAGATAGATGTAAAGACATAGACATAGACATAAAGGCCAGGCACGATGAACACGAAAGATAGCAAAAGAATAACTACAGAATACGATAGGTATACACAACAGTGAAACAACAGAGAATTGACAAGCACTGAATCAAACATGGGGGTTTAAATAATAACATGAAACAAGAAACACCTGAACACGAGAGACGAGACACAGCTGTGAGGCGGGGCTAGGGCGTGGCTAGACAGAATGAACATGAGGCAAGTAACACATGGGAATCTAACCATAAATAGACGAGGGACACATGGGACGAGGACTGTCACAGTTAATGCTGAAGCCACTGACATCTGCAAACACCAACACTGCTGCATGTGCAACATGTCATTCCAAGTCCTGCTACACATGTACAATGGACTGTCCCTGTCTTTTCTGCAGTTATCCAAGGTTTCAATAGGTAACTCATTAATTTTCTGACTGGGTTTAATCCACAAAAATAACCTTAGTGAGTGGCAGCTGTTAAGTTAGCTAAGAACAATGTAGGTGTAACTTCTCCAAATAAAAGTTGTAATAAAATAAAAAAAAATATGTATACAAATATGTATACCTATTCACATACAACCAGTATCCACTGGTGTCTTTATCACTGTAATTTCACCAACATACCTCAACTTGAAGTACGACCAAGCATCTATTTTTATGTCTTCAGGCTTTGTTTTGTGTAGTTTCCCTGTGTCAAATCAGGAACAAACAAATTCCAGGAAAGCTGATTCCTGACAACATGCTAATGTCGGTGGACCACAGGTTTTTTGGTAAGTTGTAAGGATCATTGTTGAGTCCAGCTGCCTTTAAGCAGATAATCAACTGTTTTAATTGTGGTTTCCCTGTTTTGTTTGCTAAATGTATTGAAGCATGTTTTGGCACTCAGTCTGACTTTGGGGGTGTGGAAAGTAATGTCAGTCAATATCGTCTATGATGATGATTTAAATTACTAAATACATGTAAAATGTTTGATGAGCTCTAGTTGGAGGAACAAATGCTGACCTGAGAAGCTGTCTACAAGTTAAAAATTGTTAAATCTTACAAAATGTTGGTCAGATTTAGAAGGAATCACTTTCATTGTTTCAGAAGCTAATATCAACTAATAAAAATATGTCTGTGTTAATACTCAAATCAGCCAAAGTTATCATTCACCGAACTTAGCTTGGCTAGCTAAAATTATCATTCACCGATCTTAGCTTGGCTAGCTAACATTATCATTCACTAATGTTAGCTTGGCTAGCTAATGTTATCATTCACCAATGTTAGTTTGGCTAGCTAGAGTATAAATGAATATCATTACATGTTAATATTTAATGTTTGATTTATGTTTTATTATTATTACATATTACAGAACATGTTATAACACTGTTATAAAACCTCGGGAATTAAACTCTGAAGTTAGCTAATGTTAATTAGCCTTACTGATGGCGGCAAGGGAGAGATTATGAAAGTTGTGGCAGGCTTGTTTCTCGTGAGGAAGTTCACTTTATCATTCATCGTCGTTAACTGGGCTAATGCATCAAAGCTGGCACTTTCACTACTATTCCATGATTAAATATGAAGTGTAAGAAATTCAAAATAATACATTTGTTTATATTTTAAGGGTGTTTGTTGTTGACACGGCTAACCTGTGCATTGGCCCAAAGTCTCTTTAGTAAGTGATGAGTATTTAAATCCTTTTATAGTATTACCTGACTAACTTAATTTTGACTTTTAAATATTTAAAAAAATCCTAGGTGAAGGTGTAACTGTCAATTTCTGAATATTCATCTCTTAATATGGATATGAGGCAGGCAAAAGGCAGATTATCCTGCCATAAATCCTTCCCCAAAGTGATAATCTTCCATGCATGTTGAAGGGAGGTTTCTAATATTTAGTTTAAACTGCCTGTTCAAAATGGATATTCTTGATATTGAAAATTCCTCTCACTATATCACAACACAGTTCAGGAACATCCCTAATGTGCTATTTAATCAGAATCTCTCTAAAACTAGTTAATTAAAAACTGGACATCATCACCATTATTACCAATTTTGTGACAATTGAGTTGGTGTATTTAAATCATTCAAATAACTCTCCCCAGAGGCTGTAGTGTTAAACTACAGGGCATTTGACTACTGTGTTGGAGAGCAATACACTTTGTAGCCCAAATTCTCAAAATTGAGCTGTTGCTATGATGTGGCTTGGCTATAAATATTGGAATAAAAGATATTACTGCAACACTATGTAGCAAATCACTTGCACTTACAGAATATTAATGCGTTAAATGTACTAAGCATGTTTAAAAAAGCAATAAATTGATATATATAAACATGAAAAAGCCACGTTGGTGTAATAGGACTTAATAAATCTGCAAAACATGAAAGAAAATCTATGAAATAACATTAAATAAAAACTGTATATTTACACAATAAAGTCATGTTTGTCAAGCAAAAAATTAATTTGTTTCATTGACATAAATACATTATTTTAGGAGAACATTATAAGAATATTTTTAATGTAAATCTGACAGACTTTTTTTCAGTGTATGATGATACAGATTACTTAATATACACTGTTATGATGACACAGTGGACTATTTAATAGACTATTATGATAGTAGAGGATTTAAAATACTATTATGATAGTAGAGGATTTAAAATACACTATTTTTATCATTTTGACTTCTCCTGTAATGTTACCATTTTGTAGATAGTCTTCTTTTTCCTTGGACAGCGACAATATGTTATTATATCTATAATAGACCAAAAACAAAACTAAATCACAACAAATAACCCACAATTCCTTCTGTATAACATTTTGTGAAAAACAAATGAGGACAACTGGACCAGAGTTTAAAATGCTTCAGTGAGATCTAAAAATATAGGCAGGGACTAAATATAGAATATTATGGTGATGTAATAAGTCTGCTCATTGAAACAAAAACAAAACAACAACCCACAATCTTATTCTCTGGAAATGAACCCCTCAGAATAAATGTGCACGGTCAGACTTGTGTCAGAAGTACTTCAGGGAAAAGTAAAGATATAGATGCAGGGCTAAATGTGGAATATGCATGTATATCCTGAGGTGGTGATCACCAATGAGAAAATTCAAGCTGGTTTCTCTCTTGAGTGACAATGCTGAGGCTCCTCTGAAGCTACTGTGGCTTCAGACAGGCGTTGTGCGGCTAATGAGGAAGAGGCAGCAGATAATGTGCATAATTCACACGCCAGCGTCTGTGATCTAAAACGCATCGGGCTCATCAAAGCCCAGGCAGGATGACAGCGACAGGGCTGAGGTGGATGGGAGGATAGCCCTAAATCTATTTTTAGAAACCTTTGTATTCCCTCGACTCATCTTTCATTCCAAGTTTTTGCCTTCCGGAAGTGCAGGGACTGGAAAGTTGCCTTATTGAGACTCTGCTGCTGTACACAACTGTTCATCAGCTAAAAAAAGAGCTATTTATGTGAAAAACCTATTATTAGAATGAGGGGATGTTAACACAAGGTGAGCACCAAAGAATTGCAGCCGTGATGTTCTACAAGATGTTTCACATGCTGACAGTCAAGAAAAACTTTTCAAATGCACATATGTTACACACTTATGTTTAATGACTGTATGGAGCCACCACTTCTGTTTTCTGGTAGGAGGAAAATCACAAAAATATGGCTGTGCCAGTGGCAGTTTTTACCACCATGCAAATCTTGCAAATGCACAAGGCCACCGAGTTTAGTAGGGTCTCCTGCTGGCCAAAAACAGTTGGCTGAATAAATGAATAAAACACAGAAAATGGTTCTGCTTTGATTTTTGAAACCAAAGAGATGTCATAGCACCAATTTATATAATCAGCACTCCTGAAGCAATCCTGAAACTTTTCTAGGGTGAAATGTGAAGGGCAAAGATGGTCTCTGAGTGAACTGTTTTATACTAAATAGGACACTCTCAAGGAATTTGTATCCTATAGTATTCAGTGTTGACAAAAAAATGACATAAATTCTTAAATGAATTCCAAATATTAAGGCAGTTCTCGTATCAACAGAGTAAAGTGGGAAGAAATCAGGTCAATTCTAGCCTCACTAAAGATGTTTGCCAGCAGTAATTGCAAATAGACAACAGAAATGACAGAAACACCTTACCTCAGCCCTGAAACTGATATAGGGTTGAACAAAAGGTTCTTCACACTCATTTACTTTCAGCCCCATCTGGAAGCACACTAGGTAATAGAGCTAAAGAAGAAATCATCATGTCTACACTGCTGAGAGCCATCCAGAACTTGATGCCACTTATGATAAGGTAGCTTCCGTTGAAAAAGCAACACATTTGACAAACTGAGTGAAACAGTTACCCAATTGTGTAAAAGCAAAACTCTAAGACTGAGCACCTTTAAAAAGTGGCAGATGTAGAAAAGTACTGATAGAAAAATTTAAGGAACTACAAAGATACTCTCACTAATGGGATTACAAATGGAAGGGTCTACCAAAATTGCTCAATTTCAAAGACAAACTGAAGCATGTGAGGGAAGTTGAGACTCGATAATGCACCATAGAATATCATTATGCATTTCACATCTGAAGAGACAAAGTATGGCAGAAAAAATGCTTCCCTTTTTTAGTAGCTTTTAAAGATTCTCTAGATAGATTTTCATCAAAATTAGGTAACGATAGCATTATTATTTCCTATTTTGCAATAAACTGAATATAGCTGATGAATAGTTTTTTTCTTATTCCACCCTACAGTATATATTAGAAATTAATCACCATTATACACTTTTATATACCATGAGCTCATAGGACTTGATGTTTCAGACCCTTAGATTGGTTGGCATGTTGTTCTTCTTAAGTGGAGCTAGGGTTACTAACTTTATCGAGAGGGGCACCTCCTTTCATCAGTGTTTTGTTGATAGGCTCATAACACCTCCAGAGGGCTTAACAGCAACACCCAGTGTCCAAGGTGTGCTTCCCTCTGTTTTTGCCCTCTTTCTGGTTATTTTGTAGACCAGTTGGGATCCTTTTTTTATTTGAGCCAAATCCAGTAGCTGCTTTTGACAATGACCTAACTGTCTGATGGAAAGCCTGCCCTTGAATTCCCATCCTTCTCAGCAGCTTGGATGTTGATGCGGCTATAAAACCAACTCTACAACCAACCTCAACAGGGACAACCTTGGTGTACCATTCACGATGCTGCTGTGCTGTTACGTCTGCATACTTCTGCCTTTTGCCCTTATATGCTTTGTCCATCGCAGCCTCCCATGGCACAGTTAACTTCATGATGTAAAGGGACTTCTGCAAGGTTGACCATAACCTCAACAGATTATCTTATCATATTTTTACATTTACAAACAAGCCATAAAACTTCAATATAACAAACTGTGTGAATCCTGGAAATATAGCCTGCACTTAAAATACATATTATGATTGGTGATCATGTTCAACAATGGTATGAAATCCTTAGCCAGAGATATATTTAAAAAAAAAAAAAAACACACACAAAGATATAGTTGCAAATGGGAATGCTTTAACTTTAAATTCATATCCATTGCTTTTAGGAGTTTATGTAACCTTTTTAGCAAAGTTTCACAGAAACAGAGGCAATATAAATAAAAACCATGTGCCTCATGATAGACCAACCATACACAGAGTTTGTACAAGGAGCCTTAATAAGATAAAGGGTAAAATGAATTAAGGTGAAAAACAATTAAAGCTAGAAAAAAACAAAAGAGAAAAAAAATTGCCATATTTTAATCATAATTTCTTATTCTATTTTAGAACCAAAAACAAACAGCAGAGTTTGTATCTTAAAACAGTATAACTCCTTCTCATCTGAATGTGAAGCTTATTTTTAGCATAAAGTTTAGCCCTGTGAATCAAACTTTAAACTTACAAAAGAAAATAAATATTTAGTGAAATCAGTGAAAATGTCTGTAGGTCCTGATGGACTCACTTTTGAATTTTTATTTTACTTCTAGAAGAACTTTGCTACAAGATATTGCTACAAGAGTGCATAAGAAATGATGAAATTGTATCCACACTGAATCAAGGCTTAATTTTTACTGGTCTAATAACTGGAGACCTGGCAGCTGTGCATACTAAACAATTTAAGCTTGGCTTAAATGAAACTACAATGTAAACACAAACAGGGTTGATAAAAGGAATGCATTTAAGTTCTAATATATTTTTTGATCTTACACATTGTAAACTATATGTAAGAAATTGTTTAATTGTTTATAATCTTATTCTCAAATTTAGTTTCTTGATTTTTACAAAGCCTGTAAGAGCATTGCACATTCTTTTTATTATTCTCTGAAGGCTTTTGGGTTTGGAAGTTATTGAAATGAAAGTAGTGAAAATGCTTTACAAAGATATTAATAGCTTCATTATACGGATTATGAATGCTTCTCTAAGATTTCTCTTTCAACATGAAATTCATCAAGGTTGTCCTGGCTTGAGCGTTAGTAACAGAAATTGAGATTGCATAGCTTGCTGATGAGAATAATCAGTACAATGATCAAATCATGTTTGCTCTAAATACATGTTAAGTATATATAGGAATATAAGTATGTAAAGGAATATTTTTTTTTACAAAAGCAATAAAAACAAGAATATGTGATGTGTTCATTCTCTATTTTCAACTGACAACAGTACAAAGGAAACATTTCCAATGTTTCCACTGATCTTCTTAAATGTTTTTTGGCGAAGACAAACATTTCATGCCTGTCAAACACATTTAAAAAGTTGGGACAGAGGCATGTTTACTATTGTGTTACATCACCTTTTAATGACATTTTTTATGGTTTGGGAACTTAATATGCTAATTGTTGTAGTTGTGCAACTGAAAGTTTTGTCTGTTCTTTCTTAACAGTCTCAGACTCAATAGTCCCTGTTAGCCATTGTCTGATTTCCCTTTTTCATGACACCCCATACATTTTCAATAGAAGGCTAGTCAAGCACACTTATGCTGTGTCGCTGTGAGATGAAGCCATGCTTTAGTTTCAGTTTTTCCGGAAATGGCATTTGTATCATTGGGGCCTACACTTGAGCTTCTCCCCATGCCTGAAAGAAAAAAAAATAAAATAACTGACTTCAAAGAGGTTGTTAGGTAGGGCCAGTCTTAAGGGCCCTAGTTTGTATTTGTAGTTAGGACTATGTATGACTAAGCCTGCTCCATGGGCCTTATCATGAAGTTTGCAGTATCATGTCTGTGTCAAGTCTGTCAGAGAGCCATGTGGTTCTGTTTATATTTTGGTCTCCACATGATAGCTTCACCTCTTCCCCAGTTGGGCCTGGTACTTCCAGGTGCATCTAATCGGACCAGGTATTTAAGCCCTAGGGTTTTACACAATCTTGGTTTGGTATTTGTGTTCCATTGTGTTCCACTGCTATTATGTCTGCCTTGCTTTTGGTTTCACATGTGTTCTGGATTATTCATCAAACATCTCATCATCTTTTACTGGAATCTCCTTGTATACCAAGTCTTTGTGAATCTGTGTATACAACCAGGTTTCTTTTCTTTGCTTTGTTTAATAAAAGTCACTCATCTTTGAAGTCCTCAAGCTTATTTCCAGTTTCTCAAAACATGACAGAGATCTTTCTTTTCTAGGGAGAGTTATTCAAAATCAAAATCAGATGGGTTTAGAGTTTTCCTTCAAAATCATAAAATTTGTCTCGATTTTTTCGTCAAAATCAGAAGGCTTGTCTATATTTTATATCCATCTTTGTCATTTAAATGTCAATTCAATTAACTAAGCTTCATCAGCAAGTTTTATTAGCTTGGAAATCACATATTTCCCAAACCAAAAGTTCTCCCTCACATAAAGAGCTTCTGTGGAATAACAGTATTATTTTAAAATCAATCTTTTCCCTAAACTGGTATTATAAACATATTATTTTTGTTACATGCTTATTTGAGAAAAGAGGTGATGTCCTATTTAATTTATTTACTTGTTGTAATGTTTTGGGTTTTGCAGGAAGTATGTGGAAGCATACGGCGGTTTTACTTGAAGATTTTTTTAAATATACAAACTAACACTAAGGAAAAAACAAAGACTAGAAAAATAACAAAACATACAAAGAACTCATGGGTATAAACACCAGGGACATGAACAAGATGAACAGGGTAGATGCAACAGAGATACAACAGTATACTACAAAGAACAAGTACTAAACCAAACACGAGACTATATAGGGAGACAAGATGAGAAATACCTGAACAAAGTATGAGGCAAGGCGGGGCTGAGGCAAAACATAAACACAAGATATGTGAACAAGGAACACATGGGAAACCAAAATAAACAATGAATATGGCATGACAAGACATGATGAGACGAGTTGTGACACTTATCTTGTGATTAACATTTTATTGCATTTTAAACATGGGAATACAAATCAATGTGACATACACACATAACATAGAACTGCATTTCTGCATGTGCTATTGCTTTTAAAGGATACAATATTATCAGTAAAGCTATTCTTATACACAAGTCCTTCAAAATGCCTGTCAAGTTTTTATTCTCACTGTCAAATTTTATACTCATAAGATCTTTTTTATAGATGAGAATGTTTCCATGTCGAATGACAACATTTCACTGCATTACAGATTCTGTTTGAGTTTGGTAGTTTTGTCAACTGTTTTGTCAACATTTATTTTCAGCTAAATAAGCTTAACATAATAATATATGTGGAGCAATGTAAAACATTTTGTGTGCAGCTTTGCTAATAAATTGGCTCTGGACACACTAAAGCCAGCCTTAGTCTTTGGACACACCAAAGCCAACCTTAGTCTTTGGACATACAAAGCCATCCTTAGGCTTGGACATACCAAAACCAGCCTTAAGCTCTAGACATACCAAAGCCAGCACTAGGCTCTGGACATACCCATTTATTGCAGCACATTACACCATCACCTATGCCATTTATCACTTGTCACTGTGTGACCATAGGATGCTACTGACAGATATTATTTGGATGGTGGACAATTGTAAGCTCAGTCACCATGAAACTGACATGTTAATCTGTAGCTCATATGGTTGTATCTGACAGGAATGTTGCTTTCTACTGATATCCATATCACTGCTAAATTAAGAGTCTCTATTTCAAGACATACAGAAAGACAACTTGAGTAGTTTATTGGAGCAGTAAATTTGGAGAGTTAAGTCTACATAAAAAAACATTTTCCTGGTCCTGCCACTCAGAGATATTCAGCCAGGAGAGGTTCTGTGGTCAGCAACTTGCCACTGAAGGAGGACTAGAGGATGGATAACATAATTTGAACCAGGTTATATTCTCTAACTGTATACCAGCAAAGTGGAACTATAGGTGTGGGGTTATGTAAGTTATGGTGAGTGAAAGCAGATATATAGAGAATGTATGCATAAAGCAGAACTTTAATCTTGTTTACACCTCTTTTAAAGCCTCTGTAAGACTTGCTGTTCAAAACCTACCATCTCAGACAGGATTACATTGATGTAATAAATCTAATAAAAAAACCAATGTGCAATTTTTTAAACTAAAAAAGGAAAATGTAAATAAAATTTATGTTGTTAATATAAACAAATTTACAATTTGATGTATGCAACACACTCAAAAGAAGCTGTGACAGAGGCATGTTTACCATTGTGTTCATCATGTTTCCCTTTACTTACACTGTTTAATTATTTGCTTATTAAGAAAACTAACTTTTGCCATTCTGCAAGTGGAAAGTTTGTCAGAACTTGTTTAATACAAGACTTAAAGCTTCATAAATGATCAATAGGAGACAGATCTGGACTGCTAGCAGGCCAGTCAAGCACACACACTCTGTGTCTATGAAGCTATGCTGTTGTTGCTTATGCAGAATAATGTCCAGCATTGTTTTGCTAAAATAACCACAGACACTGTCTTGATGGCAGAATATGTCTCTCTAAAATCCCAAAGTACCTTCACACCATTGCTGTGGCCACTGATAACACCCATACCATGACAGATGCTGGCTTTTGCAAATTTCACTATCTGGATAATCTTACGTAAAGTCAGTTTTGAAACAAGAAACAAGCTGAATGGCAAACTCATTTGAGCACAGCACACATTTTATCTTTCAATCCATCTGAAATAAGCTTAGGTCCAAAGAACTCAGCAGTGTTTCTGTATAAAACTGAAGTTTATTTTCTCTTTGCATAAGAGTTTTAGGCTGCATTTCCTAAGTTTGGTGTCAGCAGCAAGTCATCCTGAGCCCATGTGATATTTATCACAGTAACATGATGGTTTCTCATGCAGTGCCTTCTGAAGGTTTGAAGGTTTCCAATCCTTTCGTTAAAGGACTGAGATTTCTCTGGATTCCTTAAATCTTTTCACAATATTACATGCTGTAGATGACGCAAGACTTAAATTCTTCGATTCTTTTTCTTGTGTTGAGAAAGGTTCTTTTTAACTGACTGACAATTCTCTAATGAAGTTTGCTACAAAGTGATGAGCCAAGAGACTGCTTGCAGAGACTGAGCCTCTGTTAGATGTTCCTTTTATACTCAATCATTATCGCCTCACATGTTACCAGCTCCCCTGATTATTGTAAAATGTTTCAAAACGGGGTAACATGAATATTAATATGAGTAACAGTAATATGAGTTTTGCACTTATATTTTTCTCCATCCCAACTTTTTTGATTTTTTGCTGATTTTGCTGATTTTTACAAAAAAGCATGTTTGTTGCTCAGTGAAAACATTGGAAATCTTTTCCATGAACATTTATTAGTTAAATTAAAGTTCAAGAGAAACAAATCACAGATTCTTGTTTTTGTGGCTTTTTTTTAAAAACCCAACTTTTCTGGAAATAAGGTTTATATCTGCAAACTGAAAAAGCCACTGATCGCAATGTGAAAGAAAACAAAGCAGGGCCTCTCAGTTCCACAAATAACACAAAACAATGAAAAGTACTGTTCGTTTACCCCAAATGTAGTTGACCTGTGGTATCCAATGTTTCCTTCTTTAGTTTTGCACTGGAGCTATGAGAGTTCTGTCACTGTATATACCACTGAAGGCTTAAGTTATACAGTGAATCAAGAAATTCTGCTCTAGATAATGCCTTTTTGGGCTGAAACCCAACACAGACAGTAACATCAGGCCTCCAACATGTCATGAGGCCCGCCCATTTTCTGTACGTAGCTTAGCTTAATTAGCTAGGTGTTAGCTGTAAGCTAAGCCATGGCAGCCCTAATGCATGGCTGCTTAGGGAAAAGGCTTTTAAGTTTAAGGGTGAAGGGAAGGAACCCCTGGAAGCAGGCATGAGCTCCACTAGTCACACCCCGGCTGCATGCGGGAGCTCGTCTGAACTAGGACGCTAGCCATGGTGCTCCCCTGCCAGCCCATCCAGGTGCTAACCCTTAGTGAAAGTGATTATTTTGTCATTGTGCACCAAAAATAAACCTCTGCATTTAACCCATCACATGTGCACACATGGTGCAGCGGGCAGGGCCCAGGAAGCAGTGTAGTGGGACAGCACCTTGCTCAGGTACCTCAGTGGTGCCCAGGCCTTCTGGTCCCAAGGGCAATTTTCTAACCACTAGGTCATCACTGCCCACAACATGGAAATGAGATGGTAGCATTGCTCCCATAAAAGTAGCAAAATTGTGCTTTTTGATAGTTGTTAATGATTTCATTTTGTCTGTTAACAACTAATATGTGTAATGTGATTGGCTACATAGTCATGTTTAAAAATTATTTTCTTAAACAGTTTAGGTGTGTAGCATAAATTGCTAAGTAAAAAATGTCAGAATGTTGTGTCTACTTATGTTTGAGTCATTGTTTCTGTTTCTAGACTTCATTCTTTTTTCTCTAGGCTAATTATTGTTACATCAAATACAAGCAAAAACGTCTTTAGCTTGGTCCTAACATCATAAAGAAATTTGAATCATCGTAGCCAGGGCCAGCCTAGCAAACTAATCACTAGTCTATAGCGGGACTTGTACAAATTGTACAAACATATTTTCACATATGACAAACATGATTGCAAGTTTTTGCATGAAATGTTGTGTACCAGCTCTTATGTTTAGAATTTAATTATTATATTTGACTCTAAGCATAAATAACATTATTAAAGATAAAGATTGGAATATCCCATATTTTTTCCATCAGTTCAGCAGCTTTTGTGTGCTTTCAACCTGATTTACTTTAACATCTCTCTTTAAGGATGCCAGGTTATGTATTAGTCTACTGAATCATAAAAAAACACTGCATTCCATCTAGTCTTCTCACAGGAACTTACAAGAACTGCATAACATTAACTGTCGAACACAAACAGAGATTGCAAGGTTGCAGAAGAATTTTAAAAATAAGAGTAAAACTTATATGTAGAATGCATGTAACTTATTATAGAATATATAGAGTTTTAGGTCATGCTGTTTTGAAACATTCCACAATAAGCACATGAGTTGGTAACAGGTGAAAGGATTATGACTGGTTATAAAAACATCCACAAAAAGCTCAGTCTCTGCAAGCAAAGACGGGTCATGGTTCATACTCTTGTGTGAGATTTCATGAGAGAATTTTCAGACAGTTAGGAAGAACATTTCTTAACAAAAGATTACAAAGAATGGAGGTCTTTCATCATCTACAGAACATAATATTATAAAAATAATCAGGGATTCCAGGGAAGTTTCAGATACCCGGTATCTGGCATGGTATAAGGGGCATCAGTGCCCATGGCATGGGTGTGAAGGTCTTACTAATGCAAAAGAGTATTCTGGTATTTTAAAAAGCCATATTCTGGCGTCAAGCAGCAAGACAATGACATGCCTCTTTCTATGCACTACAACAGTGTAGCTTCATAGACAATAGAGTGTGTGTGCTTGACTAGCCTGCCAGCAGTCCAGATCAGTCTTCTATTGAAAATTGTTTATTATTTGGAGCTTCATAAGGTGAAGAACCAGAAAACAGCCACAATGGAGCAGCGGAAGTCTTCCCTTAAGCAAGAATTGGCAAAAGTCTCACTTGCAAAACAGTTAGTCTCCCAGCTGTCTCTCCAGTTCCCAAATGATTAAGCAGTGCAATTAAACGGAAAGGTAATGTAACACAGAGTAAAAACGCCTCTTTCCCAACTTATTCTGAGCGTGCGGCAGGAATCAAATTTTAAAACATTTACAAAATAATTTTTTTTTAAGTTTTCAGTGAAACACACTTTTTAAAAATGTTCAAGTTGTTTTTATTGCATTTTATGAAGAATCCCAACTTTTTGAAAATGAGGTTTGTAGAATCATTTCAGCTGTCTCTACTAAGAACTGTAATTTTTTTGTGTAGCAAAGTAGTTGCTGTGTTGTTCTTCTTTTAGTGTCTTGATTTAATGTGTAATATAAAACTAATGAATAGCTATTGACATGCAGGAGTGTACAGAAATTTGAGCTTAAATGAACCATAAAGTGTCCATCTCTTCCAGACAGCTGTCCCTAACTGGTCTAAAAGAGGTGTTTGCGATTCATCATATCAAACTTAGCCTGCCCTGGGGCAGGTTAGGGTTGCAGCCTTGAGTTGCCATGGAGATGTTTCTGGGTTAAAAGTGATCTGCTTGAAAATCCAGGGTTAGACCAAACTCAGTTTGAATAAGCAATAATTCTTGCTTCATGAAACAGTCTCCCATTTTTTTATTTAGCAGGATCATTTAACCCCAAAGAGAGGACTGTATAAATGTCTCTACTGCAGAGCCTAAATAGCTAAATGAATTCATTAAGTCAGATGTTGTCAGTAGAATGTAATAGATAGAAGGATTTAGTTTTGGACTTATGTTTTAGTGTCAAATCCAATTAAAAGTGTAATTGAAATGCAGTTAGCATTGCAAGATAAAAACTTACATCTTGTCAATTAGCTACAAGATTAGCTACACTGGCCTTATATCTCCAGTGCAAAATGAAGAAAACTAGGCTGTGATAAGAACAAATCTTGAATTGAATGAATACTAATTAAAGAATTATGCATTAAAAATATGTCATTTATGATTCAGTATTTATTTGCAGTTTGAATGATAAACAAGATAACCTCAGGTCATTGCAAAATGCTGTTTAGCAGCCTGAAGGTTCTCCACAAGGGGCTGCTATTCCCACTCAAATCTCTTTTGTCAATGAAAAAAACCCACCTGAATCTTATTAATGTGTATATTGTTGTAGTTACAAATTTCAAACACATGAAATCCAATTAAATATGTGCTGTTATAAAGGACAAGAGTGTGATTATGTGATTAATAATTAGTATATTTCTTAAATACTAATTTCATCAATAGTGAAATCTCTAAAGTAAACTTTAGACACCAAACATGTCTTTGATAGTTAAGTACAATTGCAGTTGAAGCTGAGTAAAGTTAATTTCTAACATTTTACTGCTGTTTCACTGGGAACCCAACTTTCTTTAAGTGCTAGATTTTGTAACATTGAGACAGGGGTAGTGCTAGCTAGATATTGAGCTATTGCGGTGATACCATTAATCCTGTGTTAAACCCAAACTTATTTCACAAATCCTATTAGCTGGGTGATGGATGAAGAAATAAGTAGCATAAAAATATGTCTGCTAGAGTGAAACAGCCTACATTACATAGTGTTCAGTTCAGTACAACTCAAAATTTGTCTCCAACAAATCTGATCAATTTTAGTGAAAGAAAACTTGGTGAAATAGCTTTTCGCAAAATGACTATGATTGAAAACCTATACAAATGTAATGGGATTCCAAATGAACAAAGACGAGGAGTTATAACGTGGCTGACGTTCATGCATACAGCTGGTAGAGTAATGGAACGATTTAGCACAGAGGAAAGCAGCGGGTGAGGTACTTCTGAAATCTCTCACAGGCAGCCTGACGTGAAGGAGAATGGTTATGAGTAGAAGAAGAGTTGGGAGAGGGAGAGAGAGAGGGAGAGAAAGAGGGAGAGAGGTAGGCAGGCAGACAGACACAGTCTTCCCTCCGGGCTAAAGTCTGTTCAGAATCATACAGAGGAATTTCACCCAAAACATCAGACATGGGAGCAGCTGCAGTCATATGCCATCTTTTCCTCATGCCATAATGCTTAAAGGGTTCATTTCAAGGATAATTTTCCCTTGCTTTCATAAATAAAAGAATTTCAGGCACAATGCACACGTTTTTACAAGAAGAGCTCTACTGCCAGCTATGCAAACCAAACTGCAAAAACAATGTATACATGTTATATATATAACAATCAAGGACAGAAGGGATAAAAAGGAGAAAAAATGCTTTGTGCTGGAGAGTGCATTTGATTTTTTAGAGTGCAGTCACGACTCTCATGCTTGCTGGCTTACATCTTGGAATAACAATTTTTCTTGGTTTTTTTGATATTCACTTCAGTTCATACAGTTCACATATGAAAACAAAGCTGGAAAAACAGCCTGTTTGGAGCTCATTAGGATTGTGATGTCATGGCCACACAGTAAACACAGTCTGCAGATATCCAGCTGCCTATTCTTGATGAAGTGATGTGGAGTGTTGTTACTGCAGAAAATGACTAGAGTTGAAGATTTGGAGAAATAGGTTATATGGTGGCTGTCAGGAAACAATACAGCCTTCCAAAGTATCTACACATCCTAAATCAGCCCTTAAGTTTGTTTTTTTCCTCAGGCCCTGGAGGATTTCAGTTTGTTCAGCTCTGCTACTTCTTAAACTAGGCACTATACAGAGCAGCCAATGAGAACAAAACTCCATCCATCCATCCATCCATTTTCTAAACCACTGCTTCCGTTTCCGGGTCGCGGGGAAGCTGGAGCCAATCCTAGCTGACTGCGGGCCCTAAGGCAGGGTACACCCAGGACAGGAGGCCAACCCATCGCAGGGCAACACATAGTCAGACCAGCATTCATACACACATTCACACCTATGGGCAATTTAGAGTATCCAATCACCCTAGTGCAAGCCTTTGGACAGTGGGAGGAAACCAGAGCACCCGGAGGAAACCCACATGAACACAGGGAGAGCTTGCAAACTCCAAATAGAAAAGCACCCGTGGCCGACCCAACCTTCTCGCTGTGAGGTGACAGCACTAACCACTGCACCACCGTGCCACCCAAAACAAAACTCATTTTACTTATTATTTATAAGTTAAAGTACCAAAAACAACTTGGATGTAAAAAATGTTTTCAATCATAACAAACAAAAAAAGACACCAACATTACAAGTGGTTTTCAAAGAACATACAATAAAAATATAGAATATGGACCTTTTAATGCAAGCGCAATGGAACAGCAAAAAGAATCATACTGTTATGAAATAAGAAAGAAAATGCATTCGCTGCTCCTCTGTGAGGCTGACAAAAAGCTTTGCAGCAGCTTCACAGCCCCAGCAGGGGAAGTGTTAGCCTGCCACTAGTGCTTGGTTTACTGTGCTGAGATTGCGAAGTTTTCTGGCCCCTGATTTTAAGTAAGCCGGGAAATGGACTGTCTGCTTTAAACTGGATCTGCTATTGGCCCTTCAATATCTTCCTGTAAGTCTTCCTGTGTGTGTGTGGCTGTGTAGCCCTGTCACAATCTTTAAATTTTAACAAAAAATTAGTTGACACAGACATTGTGAAATTAATTGTCTCTGCCTCTTTGTTGTTCATAATATGCAGCTATTAAGTGTAACATAACACTTTAATGGCAGTGTTAATTACCTTAACACTTTTATCCCACAACTCCTTAGGTTAGTAGGTTCCTTCAATAAAACTGCAAAAAGGTATTTCATTTTTGGTCCATTGTAAAATGTAAAACTACAATATATACAGTGGGTACGGAAAGTATTCAGACCCCCTTCAATTTTTCACTCTTTGTCATATTGCAGCCATTTGCTA
>JBBPDA010000132.1:15464114-15479899 GCA_037974385.1 Arnoldichthys spilopterus | reverse complement strand
CTATCTATCTATCTATCTATCTATCTATCTATCTATCTTTCTATCTATCTATCTATCTATCTATCTATCTATCTATCCAGCTCAACACAGTTTTAATGATCGGGGGTGTTTTGCAGGTGGATAATTGCCCACAGCTGGGTCAGCTGTGGGGGCGGGGCTAAGACGCCCTTCCTTACACAAGTGATGATGCTAAACTAGTAATGCTAATACTATTTGGTGAGTTAAGCCTCCATTCGTTTTGAGCTACATTAGCCTGAAAGATACACTATAAAATTAAGAGAATAAATTCCACATATTCTCCAGAGAATAGCTGAAGTACATTTGGAATAAGGAAAAAAACGTTTAATTTGTGAATTCTTCAGCAAAGTATTCCCTTAAAACCAGAGAATTGGCTTTGCTTCCCAAGTAAACTATAAACTACGAAGGAAAACAAATTAGCACCAACTTCCAGGCAGCTCATATGAGGCTGCAGGATGTTTTAACAGCCTCATTACCCTCCCCAGCCTAAAAGCAGGCAGCCATTTCAACAGTGGCCCTTCAAAATGAGACAGGTTCATGCGGAGCTGCCATATGGAAAATGTCTGGTTTAGACTACACTGAGCTTGCATGGCATATAACACCCATGTTAGAATGTTGGGTCAGCACTCAGTACCTTGGACATTTCAACCTTTGTTTTAATGCGGTAGATGCCTGTGGTTTAAATCAGTGGGTTTCAACCCCTGCAGAGAACATGTTTTTCCATCTTTTCCAAAAACACCTGGATCAGTTCATAAAAGGATTTATATATAACAGATGACAAGCAGACATGTTAGAGCAGGGTTTGGTATGGTAAGGTATGTGCACAAATCTTATGTAAATCTATTGTATCTATTGTTGAAAAGTAATTTGTGCAGTTGTGGTTACAATCTTTGAAACTGGCTTTACAGTAAAGAATCTTTTATGTAAAGGAATTGCCATAATAATTAACTGTAGGCCTAAATGCTATAATTGAAAACAAGGAATAATGTATACTGGTAACCAGTAAATACAGTAGCTAAAGTCCTTAAAAATGCTGGCATATACATATTGCACTTTAACCATAACATAAATAAATTAAAACAATATAACCATGTAAAGTGTTTTATTAAGCTGTTAGGTCCCCACAAGCCACCAAAACTGTTTTACTGCACTTTGGCCTAGATTCTGCAAGTCTATGGAACTGTGCTGGAGGGATAGAGCGCCATTCTTCCAAAATATGTTCCCTCCATCTGTGCTTTGACGATGGTGGCAGAGAAGACTTTTAATTTCAGTTGTCCATCTTCTATAGGTGTTAGCACTTTGAAATTTATAGCATTGTTTGTAATTTTTTTTCTTATCAAACCATTTAGTGACTCCCAATGCTCTGTGGTATGGGGTATTGTCATCTAGGAAAAGACTACACCCATGAAGCAAGAAATGTTTCATCACAGAATAAACAATCAGTCAGAATAACTTGTACTTCATTGAATGACCTTTTTCTATATAGTAGTTCCCAAACCAGTCCTGGAGTACCCCTTGCCCTGCACATTTTTGTGCTTCCACACCCACTTCAACTCAAGAACAGCTGGGTAGTTAACTGATTAGTTGTATGGAGCATGGTGGGAGCAGGGAAAACATTAAAATGCGCAAAACTCCAAGATTGGTTTGAGAACCATTGCTCTAAAGGGACAAATGGGCCAAAACTATCTTGCATTTTCAGATGATTTCAGATGAAATATATCCAGTATTCAGATCCAACTTAGAGGTCAAGCATTCAGGCCTGATTTTTATGGCATTGTTTCACATACTGCAGAGCAGGTAGGATATTAGGTGCATCACTCAGTACACTTGTATGGAAGCATTTGCACTCATAGTGTTTCTCCACTCCTTTATTCAGGTTTATTCTCTAATTTGTCACCCAGTGTAGCTACACATACCAGTTTTAATGGGTTAATTATTTCAAGAAATATTTTTAAAGGCTGTTTTTCCTCCTAATCTAGTACATTTGTGATTAATCTGCTTTTTTTTACTCAGTTTCATTTTAGGCCTCCATATTTAGGCTTAATTACTTTTTTTGGTTTCATATAATTCTGTTTTGTTGGTTCAGTTCCTCCTACTTTTCTCTGATCTTTTAAGCTGTAACATTTTATTTCAAACATAAAGGATCCCCAAAAAAGAAAAGACTTATTAGATGGTAAATGTACTCAATGTGCTGTTAGATGGTGAATGCACTGAGAAGTTTTACTGCAGTTTTTGAAACTCAAACCTTTTTACTTTTTTTTTTACTTTCACATCTATTTGCAGCATTATTTCAATGAGGTTGCAGCACTAATTGCATATGATTTTCATTTTACACCATTTACATGACTTTACGTGTGTTTTGTCCAACTGTCCTCTTGAAGTCACAATATGAAGATTTTACCATTTTGTTAATGGGGCCATGTAATGAGGCATGTGATTAAATTAAGTCAGCTGAAGTAAATTGGGTTTAGCAGGAATGATGGACTACCTTGTGTTTATCTTTGCACCATTTTAGTATATTAACACTCAATGAAACTGAGCTGTCTGAGACTTTGTATAATAATTTTAGAATTATACTATAATGCTAATTGCTAGATTGATAATTAAACACTCAGTATAGTTGCCAACTGATGAGCATTTGATGGAGGCGACTAAAGAAGAAGGATGAATAGAGATCAAGGAATGAAGAATCATTGCATGAAGACAGGGAAGCCAAGTGAAAGGCTTGTATAGCTTATAATATTTAAATAAGGAGAAATTAAATAAAAAATAATAGATCTTAAAAAAGAATAAATACATTTTTTTAAGATTGGTGGCTGGACAAAAAAGAGAATTAATAATTGTAAAGAATTACAATTATTAAAGGTATTAAAATCATTCCATAATAGTAATTAAATGAATCAGAGGCAATATACGTATTTGTTGACAAGGGATTTGCATTAAGCATAAATAATGAAATAAAATATTTTAATAAAGACTAGAGCTTGTAGTGGGGAAAAATATCAAGTTAGTCTCAAAATTAATTACTCATTAACAGAATTGTTCAAAAAATCTATGTTGCGGGCACCAGGGCTAGGTTGTCACATTTCTCACCACACTAATCTCCTTATCCATTAAGAACATTAAAAAACCTGGTTGTAAGAAATTAATGCAACATTAAGTTCTTATTTTACTAGTGTGATGAGACCATAGATGTTTAATTATTATTTTACTTATTTTAATAAATATTGTTTTACAAAATATTGTTTGAATCCTGTAGTACACAATAACTAGTTTTTGCACAAACACTAACATGTTTAATTGTGCTCCTGATTGTGCATCGACACTGTTCTTACCTAAGAACAAATTAGTAAGTGGGTTCCAAGTAAATATTTCCTCCTAAGAATGGTTGGTGAAAGATTTCCAGTGTTCTAACCTCCATATAATTCATATTTCTAGAGGGAAAAACTTTTCAAATCCCATATTTGGAAAGTTGGGACATTTTGTAAAATGAAAAGAAAAACCTGCAATTTGTAAATGCTCTTACACTTTTATGTAACTGTAAGTAGACTATTATGTTAATGAAAGTAGAAATAATTTGCTTTTTAATGTTTAGTTGATTTTATTTTGTTAGTATAAAAAAATACATTTGGTGCCTGAAACACACTTCAAAAAAGTTGGGACAGGGCAAAATAAGAATGAAAAGTTAACATTTTTGAGGCGATATAAATTATACCTTTAAGTATTACAAGCCTTTAGGTAGAACAGTTTTTGTTTTATGAAATAAATAAATTGCAGCTGTTTTAGATGAATCATAAATTCACACCAGACATTTATTTTACATTCCATCAAGGTGCAACAAACTGCATTGCTTTTTACAGATGCTAAAATGATCAAAGATGCATAAAAAGGTGTTCAGATGATGCCTTTTAAAACATGGGGAGCATCATGTCTCATGCTTATGCAGTCAATGATTTTGACTGACACAAAGGAAATGTGAGATTGGAGAATATGCAAAAGGCAGAGATGATTGATAAACATATTGAAACTGACATATAATAAATAGAAAACTCCTTTTCACTTTCATCATTAGCATAATGCTTATTTCCATGTGGTGTTAGCACCAAGCTAGTGGTGTTATATTTCTGCATGTAATGGCAGTTTTAGGTTAAGCAAAGATGAATAAAGTTCAAAACAGTCATGCAAATAAAATATTCTTATTTCTTTGTGCAGTTTTACCGTTTCACCAATCTGAAAGCTACAGAGGATGTAACCTTTATTGCTTTGCAATAGAAATACACTATGAAACATAGATAAAATGCAAACAAAAATTTGCACAAACCATAAATATAACAATTGAACAACACTAGCATATTAACAACAAAAACAGAAAATTATGTTATTATAAAAACTGCTTTAAATACATTATAATCACAGTCGTCCTCTTTTAACAATTTGCTCCAAAATATTAATCACATATAATGTGAATAACATTGATTTTCTCAATGTAACTGTGTGTGGAATATTATGGAATATTTTAGAAAGAAAACAAACAGGTATTTATTTATTGTTAATGTGTGTGATGTTGGGGAAAGACCTAAATAACATTAACAAGGTCCCAATCTTTATGCCTATGGGCAACTGGGTAGCCTATCCTATCTGGTCCAACTTAACAGGGTTACTGTGCCATAATAGGGTTAGAAGGTCTATGATACGTCGAGAAACATTAGGTCCAGGCATTTGTGCAGACTTTGTCTCATGCCATCAACATAAACATTGTTCCAGACCAGGCACACACCTTCATGGCATCCTTATTCCCCTAGTGGGCAGTTTAATCAGAACAACACACCTTGCTACATGGCACACATTGTTATGTAAGTGTTTATGGAACATGGTAAAGAGACAAAGGTGTTGCTCTGTTTTCCAAAATTCGATAGATCTCAATCTGATCAAGCATGTATGGGATGCACTGGAAGAACAAGTCTGTTCTGCAGCAGCTCCACCTCACAGATTACAGGTCTTAAAAGATCGGCTGCTAACAGCATGGTGCCAGATATCACAGAGCACCCTTAGAGGTCTTGTAGTGTCCATGCCTTGATAGATTGGAATTGTTTTGGTGGTACATGGAAGTTTCAAAAAGCATATTAGGAAGGTGGGCATGTGAAATATATTTTACAAGTGTAAAAATGACTAAAAAACTCATTTGTTTTACTGTAGCATCACCAAAATGAACATTGGGTAGTAAATTCAATACAAAGCCATTCCTTTAGTCCTCACTTTTCGTCTTCAGTTTTAACAAAACATAAATGCCTGATGGAAAATGAGTTTGTAAGGTTTACACCTTAATTAACTTTAAGCAAAAAAATGTATATATTTTTAGGAGTTATCCAATTTAGTCATGACTGGAATTGACACACAGGAACAGTCAGTGTCCTTCTTTCTTATACAGTTTTTAAAGCTTATATAACATGAGGTCATATATTAGGTAGTACAAAATGCAATTTTACATCCTGAACACTTCTTCTTTTAATGTTTGAGAACTGAGAAGGTTGTTTTGAAAGTGAAATATTGTCCCATTCTTGTGTGATATCAAATTACTCTTATGGATAGTTTGGAGTCACTTTCGTTGTATTTTTTGTTTCACAGTGCACCAGATATTTCCAGTGTCCAATCTTCTTCTGCAAAAGGAAAAAAAAGCAAATCCAACACTTGTATATATAGTTCAGCATTGATGATTCCTTGCCAGATGTGCAAAGTATCCATGCTATGTACACTAATGGACCCCCAAATAATCACAAAGGCTGGCTTTTATTTGTGTGTGCTGATAAGCCAGATGGTTTCTCCTCTCTCTAGCTTGAGGGGATGCAATGCCATTATTTACATAAACAATTAAAAATTTGATTTGTTTAGACCACAGGACAGTCTTTGCCTCAGACCATCTCAAATGATTTCTATCTGATTTTTTATTGATATTATCAATAAAATCACTATTTGCCTTTGCTGTCACTCATAGGGTGGTAAAAGAATTTTTTGCCCATCCTTACTTTTTATAGACTGGAATCCTTTTAAAATACTCAATCATGGTATGGAACTGTTGCCAGTAAACGTAATAAGTTTAACCAGGTGTTTTTTTCTAGCATTTTTCCAACTTTTGTTGCTGCTGTCCTAACTTTTAAGAAATGTGTCAAAATGAGGCTTTTTTTTTTATAAAACGATTTCTCAGTTTCAACATTTATGTCATCTTTGTTCCACTTTCAGTTAAGTACATGTTTTAATGGGTTTAAATTGTTTGGAAATGGGGTTATATAATCATTTGATCCATTCCAGTGCCACTGCTTCATTTACAGAGGTGTTGTATCATGAATAGGAATGAGCTTTTAGAGGAGTATTTATTTTTCAAGCAATAAAAATGTTTCAGTTCACTTAATTTGTTCAGTTAAATAGATGTAATCTGAGCTGGCAAATATGACAGAAGAATTAGCAGTAGCACCGTAGGCCTAAAATGTTATAATAGCCAATACTTCAGCAGCCTTGGCTGTGTGAAGTTCCTATTACATAGATATGTGTTTGACAGTGTGTGGCTGGCTCTTGGCCTGAAACAGGCCAATTAGAGTACATATTAGGAGGAGACATGGCTCAGGCGTATGATCCCAAGATTTTCTGGGTGTTTTTCAGTGCAGCTAGTGTGTCCTCATTAAACTCCTGGCCCCACAACGTCTTTTGAGGACACCCATAGTTGACTCCAGTGTACCCCAAGCTGACAATTGCTTCTTCTTGAAGAACACCTTGGTTTTTGTCCCCCTCTGCATCCTTCTTCTATGTAGTTTTGGCCATTCACACTTACAGTGTTAGCATTGTGGTACGTTCGGCTTTTAAATCAGTTACTTTGCCTAATAAACGTTTATTCATAAAAGTGCACATAATGTTCTGCTTGAGTAATCATTTCAAGCCTTTATATGTACAAAAATCTAACAGATATTTTGAAATACTCTTATACACTTAAAACAGGGGTGCAAGGGTGCTCCAGGATTGTAGATCCTCAGGACCAGAGTTGCCCCCCCTTGACTTAAAACTTAAACTTAAAAGTAGATCAAGATTATTCCATTTGGTTATGTGAAGGTCATCGCTGAATGTTTTATATATAGCTGCTGTTTTCAGATGATAAAGAAAAAATGAAATACATGACTTTTTGTACAGGCATGATAGACATAGTCTATTTGTTGGCTTATGACAGGTCAGTTCCTTCTTCTTTCTGCTTATTATCCCATAAATTATTACAGCGGTATTATGCTAAAATATATAAGGCAATTTGCACTCCAAAGTGCACCTGTATGGTAAGTGGTGCTGATAAAATGAACATGTGTGTAAATACAAGTAGATGTCCCTACTGAAGTGGTTCATCAATAACAACAACATATTTTCAAAAGAAATACTGTTTTCAGATATGTATAAAAATAGTCACATAGCTTTATATCCTATTACAATGGCAGTTGTCTTTCTATTATCTGTCACAAAAACTCTTACTCATAGTATTTACACTCATTGTACCCTCCAGCTGCATATGATTCACTTAATGTTGCATTCATTCACTCTCTGTTTCTCTCTCTCTCTCTCTCTCTCTCTCTCAGATATAACCCTTCCATAGAAATGATGATGACAGAACTGCACTCTGGCCCTTGAATATCTACTCTCTAGTGCAGGCTGTTTTACCTGCCCAAACTTTAACAGGTCATCATCAGCTACGAGAATACACATCCTAAAGGACAATTTATTTTTTCTGGATTTAAATTTTTTCACTATGCACATTACCCTGGCTCACCTGGACAATATAACTGATATGCTCGGCTGTAATTGGTGGGTTACAGCTCTGCACATGGTCATTCCCTCTAAGCTGATCCAAAATCTGCTGGGACTGGTATTCAGTGCTACTCTTTGCAATTGGATCCTAGACTTTTTAACCTACAGTCCACAGCATGTATTGGCAGTATTGGCAAAAACACTTACTCTACCCAGATTCTCAACACGTGCACTCTGCAGGGATTAGTCCTGAGCCCAGTGCTGTTTTCCCTGTTCATACATGGTTGCGTGTCAATCACAGCTTCAACACTATAATCAAAAGCAATTATGAAATGGCCTACATGGAGAAGGTGAGATTCTTGGCAGAGTGTTGTCAGGAGAACAACCTCCCTCTCAGTGCCACCAAAACTATGGAGCTGGTCATGCATTTCAGCATATGGCTTATGCACACATTACACTGGAGGAGATGCTGTGAGGGTGGTCAGCAGCTTTGGGTTCCCTAAGGTCACCCCTAGTGCTAACCGCAAGTGGACAGAGACTTTCATTTTCTCAGACACCTGAGGAAGACTTGGGTGTCCACCACAGTCTTCACCAAATTCTAAATGTATTGTGCAGTCCATCCTCACATTTATGTAAATTCACATATTATGGCTACTCCACTCAGGACAACAAAGCCCCATACATTTTGGTGAAAAACAGCTCAGAAGATCATCAGCACACCATCTCCAGCAGTCCAGGACACTTACACCACACACACTTGTCTTGGAAATACAGTGCACATCATCTAGGAATATAGTGACCCTGCACTGCCACTCTTCTCTTTCCTTCCTTCTGGCAGGAGACTCAGTATTATCAGCACATGTACCAGTAGATTCAGTGACAGGTTTTACCCAAGTGCTGCAGTGTGTTATATCTAATATGTAGAGATTCTTTACAGTGTTGTCACAATTAATGTTCAACTGCAATGTAATGGGCAAAACATGTTTACCAGTGTGTTTAACATTGCTTATACACAATACACTGCTAAATGATGTTAAACACTTGCACTCTGTGGTTTTGGTTATTAGCACATTATCTAGAGTAGACAGAAATGTATTGTGTTCATTGTAATGTTGCACTGCTTGTTAATTGTCTAGAATGTGAAAAAGGCATTCAAGTAATAATTTCATTGTATTCTGCACACTGTACTTTTTACACATGACAATAGAACTTTGAATCCTTGAATCCTTGCCTACAAGCAGATATTTCAAGTCTATGAGATTAGTCTTAGTCTTCCAAAATTTGAAATTTAGCAGGGTGTTTTTAAATATCTGTATAGTTTTCTCTTGCTTTATATGAACATTAAATGTCTTAGACCCTAAGCCAACATATAGAGCCCTGACTGTTAAGAGAGGAAACAGTGAGGTTTGAAGGAGCTAATAATACATTTACCAAATACAGGCCATTCATGGCTTAGAATTTGTTGAAATAAGTGTTTGCATCATGCAGATGTAAAATTACCTTATTGTCTCTTAGAAAACATGCAATTTTAGGATGCCCAGACCTTTGCCTTTATTACGTAGTCGGGGTGTTTGAGAAAGCATGTGCAGCTCAGAGGCGGGGCATGGTGACATCAGAGGAGCTCTCAGGAAGATCCCCCCAGCTTGACGTGCTGCAACGTCTGTATGGAGACCTCCCTCGGGACATGCCACAACGTCTGTGTTGAAGTCTCCAAAGCGACGTGCAGACATGTCTGCGTGGAGACTCTCCTAGTAGCTGGCCACCACTTCTGGGCCTTAGGCGGAGACTGGGGTTTGCGCTCAATGGTTGCCAGGTGCTGCTGTTCCTTATAGCCCCTGCAGCTCTGCCATATGAGTAACCCCAACTTCCTCTCTAGCTCCCCCAATTCAGGCTCCCCAGTTCTCACCTCGGCCCATCTGATGTACCTAAGGAGCTCCTCACCTTCCTCAGAATCCCATCTGCTCAGCTTCCATGCCTCCATGTTAGGCGTCCATATCGCTGCTGCTTCCATGTTTAGGCGGATTATTCTGTCATGTAGTCGGGGTTTGTGGAAGCACATGCAGCAAGCTTGTAAAACAAAAGGGTTTTGTTAAACAAAACGAAAATACAACTATCACTGAAACTAGAAATTAAAGCACAAGGCAGAGTGACATAAAGACTTAGAATAATCCGCAGCGACAAAGGCAAACACAGGGGTATAATAGTGCATTAAACGAGGAACAGCTGACAGGGGACATGATTACACAAGACACAGCTGTGAGGCAGGGCTAGGACATGGTTACACACACAAGGAACAGAACTAAAACACAACATGGACGAGACACGTTACACCTTACAACTGCACCAACTGTGTAGGCTATTATCATGGGCCATTGTGGTCTACTGTGAAATTTCCCAATCATGAATCTAAGTCTAGAGTATATTTGTCCAAATGTGTGATGACCTTCTCTAGGCCAGCAGCTGACAGACAACGATGCAAATTGAATTTATCCTGCTCCTACCCTCGTATAAAGCAAAACTAATTAAGCTCGTTGTCAATCTGTTTCTCTGCAGAACCTTATCGGGCAGCTCCACGGGGAGGCTCAGAAAGATGAGCAGAAGATATGAAGAGTCACATGACCCACTTGCAGAAATTTTGTGATTCATCTATGCACCATCTTTCTGGTCTGGCCCTGTAGACTGGAGGTAAGAAGTCATTTGGGTTTGTTTATTCCATCTCTCCTGAAAGCAGTCACAGGCTGAATGTTCTGAGCTTTTGTGCAAGGTTTCAGGTGCAAACAGGACCCACTCTGCCTAAAAATAATGCATCTGTTTGATGTCTGAAACTGGTGTAGAAGGCTAAACATGCAGGTTTTTCACCATATACACGGAAGACTACAAATTACCTGTTTTTTCTCTTTCATGCATAGGTTAACTTTTGAAACAAACTTTAGTACCTCCATTTCTGCTGTTTTTCACTTTTTTACATAATATGTAAACAACAGCTGAGTGATAGTTTATCAGAAAAGTCTGCCATTTGAAGCAGACCCTTAGTGACCTCATATGAGAATGTATGTCTGCCTGTTACTTTCATATGGCAAAGTAAGCTCATTGTGTTGTTTAAAATTGTTATATGTCAAAACAGCCAATGGTGAGAATATGTATGGCAACTGTAGGCACACTTTACCAACTTTTATACTGGAATCCCTGTAGGCCATAACCTCTTCCCCCCCACCGAATTTACACCTCTGGCATAGACACTTAATGCCAAGAGCTTTGCTTAAGGTAGTAAATGTTAGGTCAGACTGTCAATGGCAAATCAGAGCAGACACAATGTCCACACCAATCACAGTCTAACTGTGTTAGTGAGGCCACATCTATTCTAGCTTCTCTGAAACCTAATTACATTCTAAAGTTCACTGCAGATCTCAGGAAACCAGAGATATATCTAGAAATAATTTCTGTCAAGTGTGTAAAATGACAATGACATGGCAAAGTACAGTCAGCACCTTCATTGCTGATCTCTGTTGGGCTTATATGGCCAGACAAGTAGTACCTAAAATTCTTGTCCATTCCAGTTGCTTATCCCAGATAGACCCATCTTTCAGGTATATGATGAATCTGCTATAATGTAACAAAGCTTTAACACAGGTGGAAAGTGAACGCCAGTGCAGATTGTCATGGGAAATCACAGCAGACACAGTGTCTACATTAAGCATGATCTACCTCTATTAGTGAGGCCACACTTATTTACACCCCAGAGTAATCTGCACTCAGACATGTTGTCAGGCCCAGCCCTCAATTCCCAGAGCCATTCAGATTTATGAAGAGGGTTTCTATTAACAATTCATGAGCTGCTCATTGCCAAATTCGAAACAACAGAGCCAGTACATGTGTTAATAAAGTGGCTACAGGCCTGGAGTGTTCAGGCAACAAAAGCACAAACAGCACCACAGGGGAATATGGACCACATGCCTTGTTGGTTGTTCCTTAAACATTTCCTTATTCCATACTAAATAAAAATGGTAATAATCTCTGCAGACCAGTTTTTAAGAGGTTTGCTGAGGTTAAACCGTTCGGGAGCAGTTGGCGTAAGATAAGCTTTTGTGTCACTCGTTCTATAAAATAATGTAAATGACCAAAGCAGGAAATGGATCAATGGATTGCAACAAAGATGCAATAATTAAAATGTTGGAAAACCATAAAGCCAGCCGACTAAACAGTAGGCCCTTCTCCATTTCTCTATAGTCCAGAATGTTCTTCAATGTCACATTAAAGCAGAATTAACAGTGGCACATATGCCATTGTCAGACTGGGTGTGATCTCTCTGATTAGCATTCCAACCAACTTGAAAATAACTGTGTATTACAGTTATCAAATATATATATATAAATTATTTATTCAATATAAAAAAATTAATTTATTATTTATTAAAATAATAATAATAATAATAATAACAACAACAACAACAATAATAATATATTAGTATTATTGTTATTATTATTATAGTAATAATAATAGTTATTATTATGATCTATGATTTCATCTAATTAAAGTTAAATGAATGTTGAGCTTTTCTTATTCTTATATTTAAACATGCAAAATAAAATGTTATGTAATCAAACATTTGAATTTCTGACTTTTGCATTTCCTAATTTAAAGCAACGCTTTGCTTTACTATATTTTGATAATTGCATTTTCTTTAATGTATACAATTTCTGTAGAAATGGACAAAAACACATTGCAATGTATTTATACAACATGTTATATAGTGAAACCATGGAAGCAAGTATACTGGAGTTTACTTAACAAAATTCAAGCCAATGGTGATATGTAGCTCTATTAGTCTCATAGCTCCAGTGCAAAACAAAAAACAAACCAAATTTCGGACACCAGGAGTGTCTTGATTCGTTACTTTTGGTATATAAAGAAAATTGTGTAAATTAAATTTGCACACATCCCTGACTACTCTTTCACTGTGGATTGTTGATTATTATGTCCTGTGTGAAATGTGTTATTTCAGGCACAAAACCATTGATTGGTTTAATACTTGCAATAATGTTCCTGTGGCATTTCATTAAGTAGAGTGTCTGGGTTTGAGATGTAGTCTAATTAAAAGTAGGGACCAGGATAAAAGGAGCCCTGAGAGGCCAAAAAATGTGCTCCACAAGCTTTGGGCAGATTGGATATTGCCTCCCAAGTCTAATAGAGAGATAAAGACACAGTCTTGTTTAATTCCCTGAAAGAGATCAACACCAAGAGCTTTAGCCAGAAGGAGGTGTCTTGTTTTAAGTGGGCACATCAGTGAATTCTTCCAATTTAAAAAAAAATCATCTGAAACAGTTATTACACCACATTGCCCCCATCATTCACATCCAGAATTATGACTTAAGTCCCATTGTTAATATCAGATACATAAATCACAAGTCAAATCCTAGTAAACAATCTGCAAGATTCAATAATAGTTTGATGATCATTATTTAAAAAAACATTTAGATAATAATTATGTTGTTTTTGTCATTTTCAACAGTACCTGCAGATTTAAATTTCTTCCTAAAGTACAGGCCCTATACCATACTATACTCAGTAATGTTCATCTTGTGTTTCTTTACTAACAAGCTTAACTTTCTTCAGAAGGGTTAGATTCCAAGACAGGATGGCCTGAGTCCTTTCTTTGTGGAGTTTGCATTCTTCCTGTTTTTGCACCATTTACAGTGATTGAACCAGTAGCTGTTTGGTATGGTACAGGCACAGGCACAAATTGCAGAAATATTTGCACTGTTTCCCTCAACAATAGCAGTTCTTGATATACAGTTTAGTGCTATTTTGTTCTGCTTAGTCACTTTAGTCAGTTTGTTGTCAGTTACAGCAGTAATTAATCAGTAGTTATTACAGTGGTGGCCTATTGGTTAGGCCATTACAATTGGGACCTGAAGGTTGCAGGTTCCAATCCCAGCCCAGGCACCACTAAGGTACCCTTGAGCAAGGTACCATCCCGCTACACTGCTCCCCGGGCGCTGTTGATAGCTGCCCGTTGCTCCATGTGTGCATGTGTGAATGCAGAGGTCATATTTCCTTGTGGTGCACACACACTATACAAATCCTGTAGTTAAAAAGTTCTCACGAAGATGTGTGAGCCTATTAATTACTAAGCAGAACTCCTTGGTAGCTAATAGTAGTGACTAAAACTAAAATTATCTGTTAACTTAAAACTGCATTTTAAAGTGTTACCCATGTTTTTTTATGGAACCATTAAGATTGACTTTACTAGAGAGTCTCCCTTTCTTAAGCTTTGCTAAGCCAAGCTAGCACCCCTCCCAGCTGGCTCATTTTTTTCCCACAACTCCATGTAGCACATTAACCCTGAGATGAGTTGTCAGTTGCCTGAAAACAAAGCGATAGAATCAATTTGGAGTGAGGATGTATCAGAGGGTGCCTGTGTCGAAGACTCTGTCAGCTTTTACAGTGATGCTCCTGCCCTCGTTTCACACCGCAGCCCATTAATTTGGCTCGGCCAAGTGGAGATGGAAAGTGGAGAGCACCCTGTCAAGCTTTAAGGCCAAAGAGAGCTCCAGCTAAGCCTTTATATGTGATTAGATGTTGTAGCACAGAGATGGAATTGCATGCAGTAGATAAAGAAATAATGCAGTGAGGAAGTGATGAATTAGCCTAAGATTTTTGGCAATTTTGGCAATGATAATTTCAAATGTTTAAATTAGAATTTTTTTAAATATTCTTTTGCAACCCAACCTCGGCCTGCCATGTATTGTCCAATTCATGTTACCATGTGCTTCTGTCCTTGTGTTTGTTTACATTTAGCTCTACTTTAGTCCTGCCCCTTGCTTCATGTCTCCACCCTCGTCCAGGTGTGTTTCATTGTGTTTCATTAGGGTATATAGGTTCCTGTGTTTGGTTTAGTCTTTGTCTAGAAAACGGTTTCCCATGTTTCCCATGACTGTGCCCATGCCAGTTTTGGGTGCTAGTGTTCAGTTGTATATTAATAAAACCTTTTAAAACTATCCTGCTTGTGCATACTTCCAAAACCCAAAAAACCTTACACTACCATAATTAATTGTGCTGCCCAATGCATGTTGTAATAATTATTACCCCTCATTGCCACCTTGGAATTGTAGGTTTTTTTGTGTTTGATCTCACTGTTCAGTCTACGTGTTTCTTCCTGTCCAATGATGCTATATTAATTGTCATGATCTGGAGTTAAGTAAGGAAGCAAATGCCCAATGCTTACTTAAAACGAGAGTATTTTAATGACAACATGAACGAAAACCTGAACGTAAAAACACGAAACAAAACACGGGGCTTGAAACAGAGTACACTAAGAACTGATAAATGAACAGAGGTATACAAACAGAGAATCCACAACACTAGACCAAACTAAGGAGACTAAATAGACAAAGTAAATCAATGACACCTGACACACGAAATCACGACACATAGGACACAGCTGGGGGGCATGGCTACACGAACACGATGACAAGACACGTGGCAAAATGAAAACATGAACACGAGGGCATGGTCGTTACATTAATTTCTGGCACCAATAAATATTTTTAACCATGCTGCTAACTGCTCTGAGATATACAGTTTGTTTAGTATGTGTGGGACTGAGACTTCAGTAAGAGTTACTATTTTACAAACTATAAAATCATTTGCCATAAATAAACATTTGGGAGTAATACCAGTTTCTCCAACATGGATTTATATTTTAACATAAAACTCAGAGGTTGGTCAGGATATTAATTTGTGTTTAGTTTATGGTAACCCAGAGCACCTGACTTACCTCCATGTAACCATGTAAACCTATAGACCGTGCTCCCTAAATTCCACCAGTACGTGAACTTTGCTACACGATAGGAGAACGCGCTGGATCTTGTTTACACAAAATTCCAACCGCGTACCGAGCTGAGCCCCGCCCCTACCTGGGCCAATCAGACCATCTCTCTGTTATGCTAATTCCAGCATACAGACCACTCGTGAAGCGCTCAAAACCAGTT
>JBBPDA010000132.1:15424557-15445762 GCA_037974385.1 Arnoldichthys spilopterus | reverse complement strand
TTTCCTCTGTCCTGGAAGTCGCTTTGGATAAAAGCGTCAGCCAAATGAATAAATGTAAATGTAAATGTATTGTGTAAGTATAATTAATCACAAGAAAGAGCAAATTTCACACGTCTTAGTCCTCCTAGAATGTAACTTTATTGTTTTGTTGGCCTGTACGATTTCTCTTTCTGAGATGATGCGTAATCCATCCAGCCATCCATTTTCTAAGCCGTTTTTTCTGTTTCCAGGGTCACGGGGAAGCTGGAGCCAATCCCAGCTGACTGCGGGCCTAAGGTGGGGTACACCCAGGACAGGAGGCAACACATAGACAGACAACCATTCACACACACATTCACACCTATGGGCAGAACATCCAATAAACCTACTGCAAGCTTTGGACTGTGGGAGGAACCCAGAGCACCCCCACACAAACACAGGGAGAGCTTGCAAACTCTGCAAAGAAAGGCACCTGTGGCCGACCCGGGGATCGAACCCAGGACCTTCTCGCTGTAAGGCGACAGCGCTATCCACTGCACTACTTCCTTTTCCTATATGTCACTCTCTGTTTTTTAAAGACTACTGTATTTTTTATTTTTAGAAAATGTGTACCCTGTTAATTTGCAAGTATTCAACTAGTATTCGCAGGCCTTTTTGACACAAAATCAAATGTCCCCAGACTTTTTACAGACAGTGTGTTACTTCTGTAAGAGGAAACAGGTGCTCCTGCCTATAGTTGAGGATAAAGTGGGCCGAAAATCAATATAAATTTAGTCTATTTATTTATTTATTTTTATTTTTATTTTTAAATGCTTGCGGCCAGTTTCATGTGCAGACCCTAAAATGAGCAGCTGCTGTTTCATCCTGGCTGAAATCATTCATTGTAAGAGTGAGTGCAGGACCCATACTCATGCATGTCCAGTCTGGTTGCAGACCTGGCAACAGGTGTGTGTGTGTGAAGGGGTGATGAATTTCATTTACAGATGACAGACGGATCAATCAGATGTTATTAGAAGCATTAAAGCTATAGTTTGGCCAAAAAATATATCCTTTACAAAAATGTCCCCTTACCGCAAATGTAGTTGATCAGCCAATGTAGTTAATAAAGTCTGCTTCTTTAATTTCTGCACTGGAGCTAGAGGGCTAATGTAGCTAGCATATAATGAAAGCTTATACCCCACCAATGAACATCATGTAAACTACTGTGTAAGGGAGCCAAAATTCATGTCATGACTGAAAAGCAGCATAAGCTTTTATATTTAGCATAGCTTTTATATTGTACTTATGCAATGTTTACAGCTTTCACTGCTAGCATATTATCACTGTTAAAAATAAAATCTTCCAAATGGTCACTTTACAGCTGAAAAACTATTTAAAAAGCAGCTGCTACATTCAACACTATAGAGAGATGCTAAGGGACTTTATAGTAGTAAACATAACTTCTTACTCATAACCACATAACTTGTGTATTAGTTTTATACCAGAAAAATGTATTATTTTTAAAAGTTGTCACGATTTGTCGTGCCACGTCCCTGTCTGTGTTTGTTTTGGTTTTCCCCATGTGCTCTGTCCACATGTCTCATGTTTATGTTCTAGCCATGCCTTTTCCACGCTCATGTTCCTGCCTCACACACCTGTTCCTTGTTCCCTTGTCTCCTCCTTTGTCAGGTGTCGCTCGTCATGTGTCTCTTTATAGTCTTGTGTGTTTGTCACTGCCATTGTCAATTCTCTGTTGTAATTCCTTAGTAGGTGTCATCAGTATTCCTGGTTTAGTGTTTTCTCTTAGTCTATGTTAGCTTACTCTTGTCTACTTTAAATAATCCTAATTCAATACCGCAACCTTGCATCTGCTTCCAACCACCCATCGTTACAAAAGTCTAGCATTATCTATTGTAATTACACAGTGTAAAAGCTGATTTTACCATAATCTAGCTGTAGTAGTGTACACATCAACAGTAATTATATATATATAAGTTAGCTATTGCGTAATGTAATATGTGTAACTACATAGTTACTATATTGTTACTACACTGTGTTACTACAGTTATTAGAGACACTAACATAAAGTGGGAATATTTGCACACAAATGTAATACTTCTTGTATAGAGCCCACTACATTTCACCATTTGTTTCAGTGAAAAAAGAATAAGAAATAAACTAAATGTTAATTTCAAGGCATATACATTACAAGAGGCCTTAAATAATAAAGCTGCATTGTTGCTGTGCTGGTGAAGAATGTGTTGTGGTAAACTCTGAAGCCCTCCTTTAAGTCAGATAGAGTTTTTTATTTGTCTTATAGTTTAGATTTCCAACAGCTGAAGTCTCAAGGCTGCTTAAAAGAAGAGCGTTGGTGCTGAATTTTATTAGTCCCACAGTAATGTCCCATCCCCCTATACACATACACACACACACACACACACTCCGTCTATCACTCAATTCCAGGCCAGAACCTCAAATAAACAGAATCAGTCAGAATAGTGGACTGATGAAATGAGCAGCAAGCTGATTTGTGACACAGCACATAGTAAATTATTCATATTCAAACCAGCCAAAAAGGGAAAGGAAAACTAACTCAAACAAACAGACAAAACTCTGAGATGGCACTCAATGTTACATTTTAACTTAGGGCCATTTTACAAAATGGGAAACAGAAGTTGAGAACCACCATGTCAGACAGATATGTTAGCAGATACTGTGATGTTTTATTTTATTATAGAATATTTGTCAAAATAACTACAAATACAAATACAAAATAACTTTTACATGACTATTTATTTATTAATGGTTATCCAGCATGAAATGGCCCATGTGAAAAAGTTATTGTCCCTTTAGTTAATCAGTAAACCAATAAATCCTAATTCACTTAATATATTCACATAATTAGGATCTATTAAACCAGACATACACAGGCTTAATTGATTCATTAGTGCATTTGAGCCTAAACACTGCTTAAACAAAATATTCGTTATTCAGAACATTCAAGCAACAGTAGTTTTGAAGACACTAGATTAAGCAGGCTAATTGGTTGCAGGTAAGATATCATGATTGCTTATAAAAGCAGCATTCCTCAAAAACTCAGTCTTTGCAAGCAAGGATGGGTCATGGCTCACCCCTTTGTGGCAAAATTTCAAAGGAACATTTTTTAGTGCAAGATTGCTGAGAATGTAGGTCTTTTAACATCTATAGTACATAATAATGTGAAAACGTTTAGAGAAATAAGATAAATTTCTGTGCAAAAAGGGCAAAGGTGGAAACTATTGTTCAATTTACATGAATGTATCATATTACTTTGACAAATATAGCCACATGGGCTCAGGAGTATTTCAGAAAACCATTGTCACTTAACACAGTTCATTACTGCATCAAGGAATGCAACTATAATATGCAAGGAGAAAGCCATTTACCTACTGCAGAAATGCCATCTAATTCTCTGGGCCCAAGCTCATCTTAGCTGGACTCACAGAGATGAAAGTGACAATCCAGATTGTTATCATCAAAATCTGCATTAGTGCCCACAACATGAGTGAGTTTGTATGTGAAGGTACCATTGACCCGAAAGTATATATTAGGATTAGACATATGTTGCCATTAGAGAAACACCTCCTCCTTGAATGTACATGCTTATTTCAGCAGAACAATGTCAGTGTCAGGTTTTGAGTTTTCAGGAAGTAATTGCAAGCTTAAGCAGTAAACAGATTTGTTATAAAAAGAAAAAAACAAACACGCATTAACACTAGAAATCAAACATGCAAGAACTTACATGAAACCATCATTCAAGGACTATCCAGAACATAAAACAAAAATATATACACAACATAAGATGGCTGACACCCAGGGGTGGAAGGGGCATAGAAGCTAGACACAACTGATAATACTAATAAACAGGGTATTGCTAAGACAAGTTACAGGGAGAACATAGCAAATGGCTATGTAAACAAAACAAAGACACATTTTACAGAAGAGGGGAAAAACACAAAATACAATGAAACAAGGGTTGTATATCACAGCCTACCTCACAGTTAGACCTCATTCTGCACAGACTACAACATTGTGGCTTCGTAGACACTGAGTGCAAGTGCTTGACTGGTCTCCTGCCAGTCCACATCTATCTCCTTTTGAAAATGTATGGTACATCATAAAGTGGAGAATCAGACAATGGCAACCACTGGCTGTTCAGTAGCTGAAGTCTTATATTAAGCAATAGTGTTTTACAGCCATCACATTCTAAATTTGTGTTTGTTTACAAAATACAACTAAGCTGATTAGAATTAAAATATTTTATTTGTATTTTGTTAAATACTAGTTCACATAAATTAACATAACATATATATTTGTTTTCATTGCACTTTTTAAAAATAACCCATTTTTAATAAATGGGGTTTATATTAGTGATGTAACTATTCTGAACCAAAACTAAAAAATGTTTGACATGCTGCTCCATGCTCAATGACAGAGAATGTGGACTTCAATGTTTAAAACTATGATGTGCTCCATTGCGATTGAGTTTAACAGGCTCAAGCCACAGGATTCCAGTCAAGGTTAAATATACTATCACTAATAAAATGAGCACAGGCCATAGAATTATGATCCAGGTCAAATTTGCACAAAGTAGGACTTCAGATCACAGATAAAATGTGCTTAAATCATATGATTCCAATCTAGGTTAAATGTGCTTGAGCACAGGACTTGGATGGAGGTTAAATGTACTTAAACCATGTGTTTTTGATTAATGTTAAATATGACTGAAGCTGACTGCTATTAAAATTGGCTTGACCCATAGGATTGCAGTTGCTATTAAAATGTGTTAGAGCCATGGGATTTCAATCCAGTTTAATTGAGCTTAAGCTACAGGATTGGGTTTAATGTGCTTGATCCACAAAATTTCAAACAAGGAGAAATGTGCTTGAGTCATGGTAATAACTATGCAAATTGCATTGCCTATACAAATTGTTTAAAAAATAAATTTAAAAGGGCAAACATTTGTGTAGATCACATTACATGACTGATGGATTTTCATATATATGTATAAAATGTATCATAAATCAAACTGTGACTGAATCAAGCTGTGAAAATGGTGAACTGTTGCACCCCTTAAATATATAGACTTTTAACCAAATAGAATCTGATGAATATTCATTTGCAAAAGTAAGACAGTATTTTAAAATTAAGGCCAAACTGGCATAGCTGACGTAGTTATCTTTAGTGTAAGGCCAAGCATGTTTTAAGTTATGCATCACAAATAAAAAAAATATATATCACTTTTTTTGTTTATGCTGCTTCTTCTACATGATCAGGGCATGTTGTAATAACCAGGAGGGAGGGTCAAGCAGAGTGTATGACATTTAATTCAAAATCCCAAAATCTAAGTACAGGGTAAAGGGGTAAAAAAAAAAAAACAGGAGACATAAGCAAAAAGCATAGGGACAGGATAGTTAGTTAAACTAGGCATTAAGAATGCTTATATAGCCTAGTAATCAGGTGAAGCTGATCTAGACCAATGATGGTGTCTCTGGGACATGGGCTGAAGTAATGCTCTTGAGTGCATGAAGAGACAAATCCTGGTCCAGTGCCACAGAAGCTCTTGTGCTTGGTTGCGTAAGCCAAGCACTGCAAAAGACTGGGAACAACTTAGCTATGTAAATGGACAAAAGAATGTTTGCATAGTTAAAAACAGGAGAAACATTTTAAATGACTGTTACTACTTTTTTTTCCTTATGCAATGCAATTATTTATCTTAAAAATGTATAGGCTGATACCTGGTTAGCTTGCTAACAACATTTCGCAGCTTGTTTAGCCTCATAGCTCTGAAAAACAAACTCCAGACACCAAAGGTCTTGGTAGATCAACTATATTGGGGTAATGAGGTAAACTAGTTTAGGTTACTTGTTTTGATTCAGATTCTGAAATTAAAATAAATTAAACAATACAAATAAATCAGGATTAACAAAACCAACATTTTCCATCAATTTCTTTTCCACCTCAGCCCTTTTCTGTATTTGGCACAGTGTGTTGCTGTCACAGATGTTGCACAGTGCTTTTCATGTCATGCTGTTGACATGCTGGCTGCTTTTTCCCACTGTATGATTTGTTTGTGTGTTTGTATCATGGGGGGAGAAAGCCTTTTAGTTGTCATGGTAGACTATGTCTTTCTCCTCTTTTCATCTTTTGAATCTAACATGGGCTCAAGATCTTGGTAGAGAGTAGAAAGACCATAGTGATTGCACTGTTACTGTACAGCCAAGGTTATTAGCAAAAAATGAGAGCAATCTATCATACTTACAATATGTATCAACTTTAAAGTCTCTGTGGTAAAAATGATTTACACATTATAGGTCAGATTTCTGAAGTGGAATTCAGTCTACTCCTGGACCACACAGAATTTGGAATAATGCTTCTCCACTGAAAGGAAAGTGTAGTCCAGGACCAGAATTAATATCTTTATGGGAAGGTAGAGTCCTATTCATCCAACATTTATTTTCAAATAAATGGTTCCAATAGGGGGTTTGCACCCCTTTGCTGCAGTAACAGCTTCTACTTTTCTGAGAAGGGTTAGGGTTACACTAGAAGTTGGAAAGTGAGGATTTCATTGCATTCAGTCACAAGAACATAAGTGAGCTTAGGTACTTGACCTGAATTAGTTCTGGCTTACAAATGTTGATCTAGGAGGGTGAGGTGGGTGTTAATGTGCACTTTTGAAAATAGAAAACTAATGGGGCAGGAATGTTAATTTGACTCTTGACTAACACGTATACAGTTAACAATCCCAATTACAATTAACAGATATCTGTTGCAAAGCTGTAAAGCATTATGAAAGCTAGTTGGCTGTGCAGCATAGCTGGCTTTTTTTCATTTGGATACATCATAATATTTTGTATATGTGAAACCAGCATACTTGGTGACAACTAACCTCTCCTTTATGTTTAAACATAATGTTCCTACTAAAAACAAATGGAAACAGATGTTTCAGTTGGATAGAATGGGTAGATCTGGACAGGCAAGTAGCCACTAATAATAATAACAATGGAACTGATAATGATAATAATGTACAGCAAAAGAATTAGAAAGCACCGGAATGAATTTATGCTTTCAACCATTCAAATCAGTTTTTTTTCCTTCATGAACCACATAATCTTTAAAAATTGTTAATTAGACCAAGTAAATAAACAGCCACCTCCAGCAATAGTACACAAACTGAGGGCAATAGAATTTATAGAACTTATATATCAATATGGCAGTGATGGCCTAGTGGTTAGAACCTTGCCCTAGTGAACTGAAGGTCACAGGTTCAAGTCCTGGCCCGGGCAACGCTGAGGTACCAATGGGCAAGGTACTATCCCACTATGCTGCTCACCGGGCACTGTTGATAACTGCTCACTGCTGCACATGTACACGTGTGATGGGTTAAATGCAGAGGTCACATTTCGTTGTGGTGCTTGAGTGTGTTTACAATTACAAGGTTTAACATTTTATTTTCATTTTGCCATAATCCATTTGTTAAACTGACTATGTGAAACTATAGCTATACCTACAGCTGCATGAAAGTGGGGGGTTATGACAGCATCTCATAAGTCATTTACACCAACCATCCATAACAATAATACCACCTGTCTAAAAGTGTGTAGGTTCCCCTCATGCTGCTAAAACAGCTCTGACTGTGGTGAATTGTGTGTTCTGACCCCTCTTTGTCATAGTCAGCAATAACAATAACATCACTCCTCACATACATCAACTCGTCTTGGGTACCCATGACCCTATCAACGATTCACCAGTTGTCCATCCTTGGATCACTTATGGTTGGTACTATCTACTGCATACCTGGAACACTCCAGACCTGCTGTTTTGTCAGACTCCAATAGCCATTATAATAAGGCCCTTGTCAAAGTGGCTCAAATCCTTACACTTGCAGATTTGACCTGCTTCTAGAATATAAACTTAAAGAACTGACTGTTCATTTGGTGCCTAATATATCCTACACACTGACAACAAATAGCAGCAAATTCTTTCCGCATTACATTTACTCTGGCTGCATCATCACAACAGCAGAGGCCACATATAGCCCCAGGTAACCCATCATCAGATTTTATCACTTACCCATTGATATAAAGCCAAAGTACAGCTTGGTTTAATAGAACTGCCTTATTCTCACAAACGGTAATGTTTATTATTACCTAACATTTGAAAATGCTTTCCTACTGAGATTATGCAATCTGTGTGCATACTGAATGAACACTTGTGCCCCTTGGGTGAACCCTAAAGCAACCGAATTCACAAACTTTCAACTCAAATTCATTCTACACATCTGCTAATTTATTTATTTGTTAAAGGCTTGGACACTCAAAACCCATACTTATTTATTCACTTTTTTATTTTTAAAGAGAACTTTCTAATCACTGTAATGAGACTCAGTTGAAAAGGCTGTGATGCTGTGTAGTTTCTAGGGGGCAGGTGGTCAGGTCTGCGAGGATGACCAAATCTCTTTGTGTGTGAATGCTTTGTTTGAGCTGGCTGTGGATAGTGTGTCATCCTGCAGCAGCAGAAGGCAGTGCAGTATGGGGATTGGTACAGACGGTGGAGGGACAAGAGCTTTGTTTCTTTGCAGCAGCAGTAGCTAGGCACCAACAGCAGGGTCTAGATAGCAGGGTCAAGGCTTCCAATTCTCTGGACACATGTTGGCACATCACTCTGATTGGACAAAAAGTACATTTTAGCTAAGATAAGATAAGATAAGATAAGATAAGATAAGATAAGATAAGATAAAAACTAATCCCAAGAAAAAAAACAATAAACATAAAAGTAAGCAAGTGATCAAACAGTTCTTGAAGTTGATGTGCTGGAGGCAGGAAAAATGTCCAGTGTTGTACAGTTCCACAGGTACAAATGACCTGTGGAAGCATTCCTTCCTGCAGCATGGCAGGACCAGTCTGCTGCTCAGCATTCTCCTCTGCTCTTGTAGTGTTTTATGGAGAGGGTGGGAAAGGTTTGGCATGATTGCTGCCACCTTTCCCAGCATCCGCCTCTTGCCACCATCTCCACTGTGTCCAGTTCCACCCCCAGGACTGAGCCAGCCATTCTAATGATCTTGTTAAGTCTGTTGGTGTCCTTGGCTGATACTGCTGCCCCAGCATACCACAGCATAGAAGGTGACACTTGACACCACAGACTCATGGAAGTCCTCAGCAGCTGGCCTCTTACACCAAAGGACCTCAGCCTCCTCGTTAAGTAGGGATGACTCTGCCCTTTTCGTACAGCCTGTCCACCATCACCTCCCATCTAATTTTGCTGTTCAGGTAAACACTCAGTACTCAAGTCAAGTCAAGTAGGCTTTTATTGTCATTTCAACCATATACAGTTCACACACGGTGTACACCGGAGTATACAGTGAAACGAAACAACGTTCCTCCAGGACCATGGTGCTACATGAAACACAGGACCACACTACACAATTAACAACAGAAAGTGCATTGTGTGCAAGGATGTGCAAACATTGCAGGACAGTGCAAAGACAGACAGGTACAAACAAGACAGTGCAGTTATGGGACCACCAGGTGTGAGATAGCAGGATGTGCAAAAATACAATACTGTGAATTTTAGACAATTTTAGACAATGACACAGTGACACAGGGAGCAGGAAGAATGTAGCAGCAAAGTTCAATATGGGTAATAAATATAAGTTAGAAATGGTTAAGTGTGTGTGTGTTGACAGTCCCTGATTGTTTAAGAGTCTTATTGCCTGGGGACCTCACTATCCGCTGCAGGGCCTTGCACTTCATGACAGTGCAATTTCAGAACCAGACAGTGATGCAGCTACTCAGGATGCTCTCAGTGGTCCCTCTGTAGAACATCGTGAGGATCGGTGGTGGAAGATGGGCTTTTCTCAGTCTCCTCAGAAAGTAGAGATGCTCAGGTTCTTATCCACCTCTAAGTTCTCATCCTGGATGTTGAAAGGAGCTGGAGGAGACTTCTTCTCCCATAAATTCACCACTACCACCCCCCAATGCTCAGTTGGGAAAACTGATAATATTTTTTAGCTAATGTTAGGTAGCTATGTATAATCATTGTATCGCTATATATGAACTTGAATGTTTCAGTTAATTGCAAATTCTTAAAATTAAAGGCAATGTTGACTGACATTAACTAATGTTAGCTAAAGTGTAGAGCTAGGGTGAGTATCCTGACCTGACTGCATCTGCTTATAGGTGTAGGAGCGCACAAGTCATAAGGAGACTTCAGAGGATATGGCCTTCTAATACAAATAGTTATATGTTCCAGCATGGTTCTTGATTTCTAAGACTTAGGCCATTGGAATTCTGTAAATGCTACAGTGTCCCTTTTTCACACTGTGTTAATCTATAATATGTTCAACCCAACAATAAGCATGAAATGCATACAATTTGTAGAGCCTGTATTTTGACCACAGGCCAGTATCATCCTGTACTTTCTCATGGCCATTATATGGTCTGTACAAGATGTTTTAACTAGAATAATTCACCAAACAGTTGAAGACCAGTATATGTAACCCTCTCCAATCAATCACATATCAATAAATAATTCTTCTTTCGAAACATTGCTAATAATCCCTGATATCTTTCATCTCATTTATAAATTGCAGATGTCTGGGATCAGAGGAGAAGCAGCCAACACATGCTGCTGAAAAATGCTATGCACAAATATTATCCTGTAGCCAAAGTTTATAAAGTTTTTTTTAACACTTAGGATATGATTGTTGTTGTAAGAAACCTCATATTTATTAAATAGTGCATAGATATAAGGATATGATATAATATCCAGAATACAGTTCCATAACATACTGTTTAACAGAGAAAACAAGGATTGATTTTTATTTTAAAAGATCGTGTACCCTACATTTTTCTTGTAGTTTTTCTCCTCTAAGGTCTGCTTATGATATATATATATATGCTTTTATGTACCAAATCTAGAATGAAATATGCTGTATTTGTTAATGTAAATGAGCTCTATTCTGATTGGCTGTGCTGTGTTGGCATTTTAAAAAAAGCAGTCTAAAGATTCCACATGGAAGGAAGGGGCAGGGCTAAACTGCTCTAGGCTGAATAAGTAGGGTTTTTAGTAATTATGTTTTGTGAAATCAGCTTCAGACATTAGATTCAAAACCCACTGTTTTGCATCTAAATTCCCATAAATGTATCACACTCAAAAATAAAATTTCTGAGAGAAACCCGATTCTGAGACAGAGATGGTGAACCTGTTGAAAAACATGCTTCAGTGACTTATTGTTGTTGAATTCATTTTTGACAGCATAGCTTTGTCCGTATGGTGTTAGGAAAAGCCCTATGCTCTTCTGTGCCAGTGATGTTTTAATGAAGACAATGAGTGATGTGAAATGAGCTTTTGAATTTATATCACTAATATAGACATTCAAATTATGTGCTTGCTGACAGACAGTTTAAGCAGTGGCTAAATAATAAACTCCTCATTAGTGCAATAGCAGTAAATCAGAATTACAATATTAGACTAATATAAAGGTAATCCTCTCTGCTCTTGCATTTATTTAAGCATTGGTACACTAGAATGGAACTTGATGCTAAATAGCAAAGTGTTCACTTCTGATCCGAACCTCAAGAAGCTCACCATATATCAAATCAGTACTATGGTCAAAAAGAATATATATACATATATATACACATACACCTTATTATTATTATTATTATTATTATTATTATTATTATTATTATTTTTTTTATTATATAATGTTATTCTCTACTTTAAGGCACACTGTTAAGGCACAATGTTTTCACTGATCAACTTAAATGTATTTTGTAAATATAAACATATAGAATTTGACACCTGCAACACACTCACATCACCTTTCCTTTTAATTACATTGTTTAATCATTTGGGAACTGTTGCAGTTACTGCTCAACCATCCTTGTTGGCTGTTGTCTGATTCATGAAGTTTCACACGTTTTCACTAGGAGACAGATCTGGACTGCTGGACTGCTGGCAGGAAATCTTTTCTTTAAACTATTATCAGTTGAATAAAAGTTCAGGAGTGTTAATAAATCACACATTCTTGTTTATATGCATTTTATTTAAAAAATTCAGACTTTTCCAGGAATGGGGTTTGTGGATTTTGTGGATTCGGCAAAATGTTCCCTTGAGGTGAATAAAATATTTTCCAGTGGCCTTAACAGACATGTTTGTGCTTAATCATGAGGTCAGGACCTCTGAGCATGCTGTATCTGCTCCCAGTTCAGATGAACAGACAAAAATATCCATCAATCTACATAATGCGTATAGGCATATTTTCTCTAATAGATTCTGCTCAGCATATTTTCTGCCAGGAACCCTATGGGGTATTCATAAGAATTGGTTTGTGCTTACTGGATGGCCTTACACTAATAAGCTAGTCATGCTGAGTGGGTGGAGGGTATTTTTCACTGATTTATCTAGCAGGGGCAGTTTCAATTAATCACTACCATTATTTCTCAACATTTAAGGTACAGAGACAGCCATACATGCATAAGAACAAATCCCAGGAAGAAAATATTGGCCAGATTATTTGTGAAAACAACATAAGAGAGTTTTAAGAAAAACATTCTTAAGAATGGTTGGTGAAGGAGGCCCAGAGTTATTAACAAATGTATATGTAAGAAGCATATACATTATAGCACAGCAAATATAACCATAAGCAATATTTGTTCTGCAGACATTAAATAAAATAAAAATTCTTATGGAAAATAACTAATACATCTAAGCATGTAAGAAAACCGTGACCTACAAAACATCAAGAAAAATGCACCTACACTGAGCAAATGCATAGAAGAGATATAGGGAAAGGTGGTGAAAGCAGCCTAATGAATGGGTCTAAATAATGGAAGCTGGTGGACAATATTGACGGCAGGTAATTACTTTCTTTCCCACAAAGGGCCTCCTGCTATGACCAGTTGGGAAGATATCAGTGTGAGTGTCACCTGATGCAGTGATTGTAAACAAGAAGTTAATTATTCTCCAGGGCTTCATTAATGACCAGGTGCTTTAGAAACCCCAAACTACACTGACCATGGTTCCTCAAAACATCTAAATCTGGAACAAAACACCTTCTTTGCAAATGAGGGCTCCGAAATGTGCTTTTTTCTCCATACAGATTCAGTGAGGTTGCCATCACTGGGAAAAACATGCTGTCCATAAGCTCATGAATACTAGATGTCTGTAGGAGCACACAAGCTTTCTGTTTCAAGACAAGTTTTGTTTCTGATGTTAACTTCTTGTGAGGCTTTAGAGAAAGAGGGACTAGAGTTGAGTTAGAAAGAATAAGTGTGAGTTAGAAAGAATTAATAAGGTCAGGTCAATAAACAGAGGTCAGGCAGGCAAAGGTTAAACAGGGGCAATTGATAGCTCAAAAACAGTGTCACGAATCAAAATCCACAAGAATACAAGGTAACAAGGCTCAGTGACTTAATACATCCTCAAGAGACTTTGCAAACCCCTCTACTCCTGAGTGGGTATAAATACAAATCCTAATTATTCCCAGTTGTGTCTGGAACACCTGAGAGGTAGGTGTGGCCGAGGCCGGAGAATCTTAGTACTCTGGAGAAGCAGACCGGTGTTGACCAGAAGAGGGCGTTCTTGCCCTCTTTACACATTAGTTTTACACTGGAGCTACAAAGCTAATGCTGCTAAGGAATGTGCGAACTGCATTCCATAAGCAATTATCCCAAGTAGACATGCTTACGTGGTTCCTAAAACTATACTGACACATAGATACAGTAGTGATAGCTATTTTGACACCTGATTTTAAACAACCTCCATTTATCATGGCTGAACAGAGAAATTTTTTTTTTCTGGCCAAAACCATTGCACTATTTAAAGATCCCATATAATTTTACGATTTGGCCAATATCTTCCTTTGCTTCCTCACAGCCCTCATATTATCTGTGCAACACTTTAAAAAATAGAATAATACATTAAGCAATTTCAGGCCAGTAAACGTCACATAATACAGCTCGATTTTTCTACACTCTTTCACAACTCTTTCAACCTATCAGGGCGTAAGCTATGAAAATGTCACATGCAGGTTTTCCCACAGCAATGATTGACAGCTTTCACAGTTTCGCTCCAGTGTTTTTACTGAAAGTGGTATGCTAATCAGCTTATCAGCTAATCAGTATCTTACCTTAAATACATAGCTACTCATTGTTCCATGTTAATGGCTCCATGAAATTGGTCCAATAACCTAACCACTAACATCCTGAAGACGGATTCAGCTCCTAAACGAAGCACTGAAACTCCCTGCATCCTAGCCTGCTTCTCAGTATAGGAGGTACCACAATCATTGACTCCATTGTCACACAAGTGCTTTTGGCAAAAATTTGCACAATAGTGTCCCATTTAGTGTGTATATTGATGTTCCATTAAACTGGCACCCGGCATCACTGTGCAGTGAAGTATGCTTCAGAATGGCCACATTGTGTAGCCCCAAACCACAACTAACCACACACATCACATAACATGAAAGAAAAAAAAAACAGCAGAATGGTCTCAGTGGGACTCCATGTACTGCATGCACCATGTATCAGGTACGCTTAAATGAGTTTGAAGATAAACATGTCTCGGAGTTTCAGAAATGGGTGCCCATTAATGTGGGGAAGCTAGCTGATCTGTTAGAGGGACAAAGAAGAGCTATTGCCACACAAATTGCTCCAATGCCAGCTATGATAAAAAGGCATCCGAGCCCATTACAGCTGGGGCTGTGTAGCTGTACACCAGTCAGAGTGTCCATGCTGACCCCTGTCCATTGCTGAAAGTGCCTATAATGAGCATGTGTGCATCAGAGCTGGACATAAGGAATAGGGCCTGGTCTGGTAAATCACCTTTTCTTCTACATGTGGATGGCTGGATGTCATTGTATGCACAACAAACATATGCAGTTTATATGCTGTGCCAACTGAAAGAGATATAATAAGATTTAACATAAAATTTCAACACCCTCAAATTAAAACACCTTCTTTGACAAATACAAAATTCAAGATGGTGGTTACTGTTTTTTATAGCCATGCATCACATTTTTGTCAATGTTATAGAAAAACATGTATTACAGTGTCAGAAATAAAATATGTTTGTTAGAAATCACTTAACCTCAGCTCAGTTTGAGATATGTGTGTGAGAATCTGAGCAAGCAATTTACATGATGCTGATTGTTGGGGTATAGTCTTCTATTCTTTGTTAGCTACATTAACCTTGTAGCTTCAGTGCAACACCAGACACCAGACATCTTGGCCGACTGTGTCTGGGGGAAGGGGAAAGTCGGATCTCTTGCTGAACTTATCACTTTAAAATAAGATGAAGTAAAATTCCACAGTAGCTGGAGTACAACACAGTGACCACATCTGAGCAGAACTGCTTGTCCTGTGCTGTCAGCATGCGAGTCTGGGTCACACTGCATCTTCCCCTGATAACACACATCACCGCCATCAACACTGCTCGCCTGTCGTCATGGAAACTGATCAACCCGGGGTATCCGAGAGCAGGTGTGTTCTTCTCTCCTGTGAGCAGTGATGTCTGTCTGAAACATGACAAAGCGCGAGCAGGAAGCAACAGCTGTTCCTCAAAACTGCCAAAGCCATCCGTCGATCACTGGCTTGCTCTGAGGAAAGAGATCATGTAGCACTTTGAATGTGAGGTTCGCAAGCCGAGGGCCTTAAAAATAATAAAATAATAATAAAAAAACGTTTTATTTTTATTATTTATTCAGTTTACCTGTCTCTTTCTTAGACTGAAGATGCTGTATGTCAGATGTGCACAAATGAATTCCTAGCAATTAAAGGAAGAATTCAATCTGGTGTCTTGTGAACAAGTGAATCCGCAAGCTGTGCTGGACACTGGCCTTCCAGGACTACAGATGTGCATCCCTGCTGTCCATATATAAGATGGACAATATAGTCCATCTCAATATAGACAAATCCTAAGAAAATTCCTATAGTAAGTGAAATCTAGCTGCAGCCTACTAAGTCCCAGGCTGAGCAAAGCCTCAGGTTACACAGAATTCAGCCAGTTAATGAGCTAATTATGTTAGCTGGCTTTTGAAAGAGTTAGTAATATAAGTTAATTATTTTAAAATTAGACAAAATTGGATACTTTTCTGTGTGGTGGATGACATTCTGTGCAGGCTAACTATCTAACTTACTAATGTGATGAGTGGATGGAATACATTAGGTACAAAGGAACAGCCAGTTCTTGAAGTTGATGTGCTGGAAGCAGGAAAAATGGTTTCAATAAGGCCCACATAGTAATGGCTAAGTGTCAGAGCATGTCTAAAATGTCAGGTCTTGTGGGTTAATCCCAGTATGCAGTGGTTAGTTCCTACCAGAAATGATCAAGGGAAGGACAACTGGCAGTGGTGGCCTAGTGGTTAGGGCACTGTGCTGGGGACCTGAGGGTTGCAGGTTCAAGTCCCAGCTCAAGCACTACTGAGGTACCCTTGAGCAAGGTACCGTCCCACTACTCTGCTCCACGGCGCTTTGGATAAAAGCGTCAGCCAAATGAATAAATGTTAATGTAAATGTACAACTGATAAATGGCAGCAGAGTCATGGGTGCCCAAGGCTCATTCATGTGGGAAGCAAAGGCTAGTCTGTCTGGTCCAGGCACATGGAAAAGCTACTGTAGCACAAATTGCTGCAATGTTAACGCCATCTATGATAGAAAGGCATCTGAACACACTTGGGTCCTGACATTCATGTAGATGTTGCTTTGACACAAACCACCTACCTAAACATTGCTGCAGACCAAATACACAAGTCATGACAAGATTTTTCCCTAATGGCAATGATCTCTTTCAGTGGGATAAAGCACCCTGCCACACTGCAAAAATTGTTCAGGAATGGTTTGAGAAACATGACAAGGAATTCAAAGTGCTGAATTACCCAGATCTCATTTGACCGAGCATCTGTAGGATGTGCTGTACAAATCAGCCCCATCAGTAGAGGCCCCACCTCAAAACTTACAGCACTAGGATGCTAGCATCCTGGAACCACATACCACAGCACACTTTTTGAGGTCTTGTGGAGTCCATACCTCAGCAGGTCAGAGCTGTTTTTGAGGCACAAGGGTGGCCTACACAATAGCAGTAAGTGGTTTTAATGTTATGATTGATTTTTGTATATTAACATTTGAATTTTTGAATTTTTATATTGTTTACCTTATTTGCTTTTATAAGAGACTATCAAGCACTCATGTATTTCACTCCAGAAAAGCAACACTTTCAAATATTATATATTGCACCTGTTGTGTGTGTGTTTTACATATTACAGGGTTTACATAAAACTCCACATTCAGTATATAAATAATTTACTGGCGACCAGCACTATGTTCAACACTTTAAGCATAGTGTATGAGAACTGCAGGTGATGAAAGTGGTTGCTTTGATCGTTAGTGATTTGATTGATTTTTGCATGCTTTTACACTGATTGCAGTGAGCATCGTATTCAACTACATGCTGCATGGCCATGCTGATTTTACATCAGACTGGTGATTGCTGCATTGTCCCACAGTACAAAACCACCACCTTGTTTCAGTCCTCCAGTTTTCTCATTCTTTATCAGAACAACACCTCTTTTTGTTTTTCTTAAACATCTGTTATCTATGACTGTGCATCAGGAGACACAATGATGAATCAAGGCTACAGTCTGTAATAGTGCACCTATAAAGTGGAGCTATAGAGTAGGTGGAGCTTAATGTCTTAAAATAACAGGAGTTATCAACATGGCAAGTTCAAACCTTTGAATGACAGGGTGTGTGTTATTAAATATACTGTCAATTTTAGTTATTACACATATTGTACACAAATAATATGCTATATAATATGTTTTTATAGTGATGTGTCTATTATTTGAATTCTTTTGCTGTCATAGTGTTAAAATCCAGCCCGCAAATTTGCAGCTATTTTTGGCCTAAGGTGAGAAATAATGGGAATATTCTGCCGATTATGCTCAGTCATCATTTCTAAAGGACTAAGGCCGCTCCTCGGTGAAAGTGTTGATGGAAGAGGAAAATATGGTAATAATTACATGACTCAACAAAATCCTTAAGCTGCAAGAAGGGCGGTTCCTTTATTCCCTCCAACACTAGTTTTTAGAACTCCAGGTACAGAATAAAGCTCGGTGAAGACTGCTGGTGCTTATTGCAGTTTTTTTCTCCTTATTTTGTCCTTGCTTAATTGGTGTCTGGGACAGAAAGTTTGTGTGTGTGTGTGTGTGTGTGTGTGTTGGGGGGTAGAGTTATAAGACTGTGGGAAAGAAGGATACACAGCCTCACTACATCCTGTTAGATTATACTTTCATTGTTGAAGGAACTGTAAACTTAATGAAAAGGTCACTGCATCTTGACAACATTGGCGTAGCATAAATATTTAATGCATAGTGATTACTGTCAGTTTTCTATACTCAACCCCTTAATTAATTTAAATGTTATTACATACAGTAATTACCATTTTTACATATTTACTATATTTACACTTGTGGTACTACTATGGTATAAAACAACATAAAATATCAATAATTTGTTTACATCTGATTGATTTATTAAGCTTAAGTTTTGAAAAATCAGTGAAATTTGTTACATTTATATTTGATTAGCATTTGGTGTTGATGTGTTTTGCTCAAATATTATAATGCTGAACAATTTTTTCTTCCATAAACAAGACTTAGAATTTTCAATTACTCTTAAATCATTATTAAATATGTCTTTCACTCACAAACATAAATGTGATGAGTAGAGATTCACAGTGATATTGGTATCAGCAGATAGTTGCTTTAGAAAGTAGTTAATACTGTGCTAAAATGCCTTTTATTTATTTTACTGCATTTATAACCCAACAGCTGCCCCCAATTACCATACTAGTGCGCCCCTAGTGGCAAGGATTGAAAGTCTACAGTTTGCACTTTCAACAGAATATCTTCAGTTGCTGCAATGAGCTATGAATTAGGAATAGATATAAAATGAATATAAAATGGCATGCTTTTCCTAGCATCCATAATAACAGCAACTTCTGTATGTCAATAAACAACACGTCAAAGGTAAAAGGTAGGTGTTAAGTAAATGAAATCTTCTACAAAGTTTGCAGGTTTGGAAGAAGGCAACACAGACAACTGGCAGCAATAATGATAATGGCAGACTATGAGCACAAATGTATTGATCCAAGCTGTGCTGGGGATGTCTGCACTTTTCATACCCTTTCCAAGGAACCAAACTGTCAATAGACTGGTTGGTCTTTAAAAACAGGCTTTTCCTCTGAAATGGTTTCATCCTTTAATTCAGGCTCAAACATATGAATTTCTACATCTAAACATTTAATGGTTCACCTCATCTTGCTGGTTCACCTCTTGCATGGTCCACCTCTGTAGAGCTCTGTGTAGACATCTTGCCTCTGCATGAGCACTTGCTGTGTGGCTCAGTAAACCAGCCAATCAAAGCAGACCTCGTCAAAATATTCATGAGGACCTAAAACAGCCTGTTTCATTATAGTGTGAAATAATAGGGTTGTAAATGTGCCTGTAAAAGCACTTCTGGGCATTTCTCTACACCATCCTTGTATGTAGATATTAAATAAATAAAAATGTAAAAACAAACAAAGAAATAAATGCATTGTGTGGCACCTTTAAAGCATTTTAGATTAAACAGTAAAAAAAATTATGCCAAGGCATTAATTAAGTTCAAGTGACAGGGTCAGTTATTCCTGCTGGGAAAGAGAAGGAGACCACTATATTTCGACAAATGAAAATGGACAGCGCTGACCTCAATTTATACAAATACATTTCATTATACAGAGGGGCTACTCGGGCCAGGCTTTGGGCGGCTCTCGCTTCAAAGAAAAGGCCTGCTGAGAGAATGCGCTTTGTGGGGGTGCAAAGATGCATCACATTACATGGTGGCACTGAGTTCCATCCACTTACTGCAGAGTCTCTGAAGGCATTAGGGCTACTGATAAAAAGAAAGGCTGGATATTTGAGCCAGTAAGCTTCCCTTTGAAGAGCGTCGGAATGTGGTGTGTTTTCTGATATGATGGTCAGCGGACAGCTTTCACTCTCGGGCTACTCACTGACCTGAACGCCAGCAGCCAATCAGTGAGCAGATCGAGGCTTACCTCATCTCAGAGCCTCTGCAGCGACATCATCATTACGCAAGTGGTACCAAATACACACATACTGCTATTTATAGCAAACACACTGCTGAGGGCAGCAAGCAAGGGGGTGGATCACCCAGCACATTGAATAACTGATTACATTTCCCCTGTATTGCTACAGAACATGCAGGTTATATTGTTGCAATTGATGGTATTGATATTGAGAGACATACAGATTGGAGGCATGGGCAATAAGTTGTAATGCTATAAATTATAAACTATATCTTAAAACGTAATATTTTGTATGTTGGCTGTATATCTGTATGTCCGAATATGTATGTCTGAATATCTGTTTAGTCAAATAGTGCATAGATAATGTTAGTTTTCAATTATTATAGTGGAATTCAGGCAACTATATTTGTCTCTAACCTGTATTAATGTGGTAATGGGTTTAAAAAATTGTGATTATTATTATTATTGTTGTTATTGGGTTTTTTTTGTTAAAATATTAACTGCAGCAATTTGGTTTGCTTGACTGTGTTTCACTAGACAATATCAGTTAAACAAACACTAAGTGTACATAAAAAAGCTTTTTTCTCCTCATGCTTATTGTTGAATTCAGGGTAAAGCGCCACAAACGATAAAATGATCTAAGGATGTTCCAGTCAGCTGTCAGCAGCGTATGACGTAATCACGCGACAGCGGAAACAGAGTGATCAGAATTGCAGGTCCAGGCTTTTCTGACAGTGTGCAAACATTTGTTTGGAAACGCACACAAAATTACAATTTGGAAGATGGCATCGTTCTTCCTTATAAACGACTGAAAAGACGAAAGCAGTCTCACCGTAGATATGAGAGAACTATAACATGGCTAGCAGGTGAGTCTTGCACATTTTGCAGCGTTTTTCGGTCCGGACTCAGTCGGCTCTTTGAATAAAGAAACGCATTTAAGATCACCACGTGCATTAAATCCAGCAAGATGATGTGAGACCTTCAAATGAAATGTCAAGACGAAAATATTTTCACCAAAACAGGAGTGTTGCGTCTCACGAATTGCTGGAGCGCATGTGCAGCCTTTGCGGAGGATTGTGGGAAATGTAGTTTGAACGCTAGCTCACCACTCATATAT
>JBBPDA010000132.1:15377486-15390118 GCA_037974385.1 Arnoldichthys spilopterus | reverse complement strand
ACTACTGCCATAAATAAACACGCCAAGATCCTAAACTACTGCAGTAAATAAACACACCAAGATCCTAAACTACTGCAATAGATAAACACGCCACGATCCTAAACTACCAAAGAGAGGAAATTCCATATGCCAAGTTCTTATACTACTAATATAAGAATATAAGAAAGGCATATAAGAAAGTAGTCCCAGCACCTTAAAGTAAAGCATCGCTTGATGTTATTTAGGAACCAGGGATGAGTGTAATGATATAGGTGGATTGACTAGACACTTTCCATGCCAGTCTTTACTGTGCCTGTGGGAACCTACTGAACTTCATCTGGTGGGCAAAGGGCTATATTATCATTTATTGATCTTTTCTTTAATAAACTGGCCAATGCTTGTTTGGCATGCTATGTTTGTCCCATCGATATCACAAATATGTATGTAAAGGTATAAGACATTGGAAACAGCCTATGTGTATGTTTCAAATTAATATCTTAAAACATTAATAATCAATAAAAGCCAAAAGTCCCTGAGTAATATTATTCAAACAGTATCATACTAACTTGTTACTACAACTTTCATTGTTAGCAACATTAGCATGTGTGGTTGTACTCTTTCCTTTAACAAATCAAGACTAAAACATCCCTTTTCGTTGGTCATTGTAAGAAATATGCATTTTACTTATATGAAATGTTTACCTATATGAAATATTTTACATGTTTAACGGGAATTGGCCTTATCCAGACTTCCTGAAGATCAAGGAAAGAAAATTATGTGAGAGAGGTCTTTTGTTCTAAAGTTGCCCTGGGTTGCTTTGTGACCTTTCAGACAATTAAACACATTGCTCTTGAAGTGATTTTTGTTGATCAAGTACTCCTGTAGAAGGTAACAAAGATCTTGAATTTCCTCAACTTGGATTGTATGTAGTATAATATGTAGGATGTACTATGTAGTGATAGTTTGTAACATTTTCCAGTTTGATGAGTTATCAACAATTCTTTTTCTGAGGTCCTCAGAAATCTGCTGTTTGTGCAATACACTTCCATAAATTTGTTTTGAAGATCAGACTCTGACAGATCCCCTTTTTTAAAAGAACAAGTTGCCCAATCGCACCTGTTTATTATCAAACTGATTGAAAAAACCTCACTGTAATTTCACCTTCAAATTAATTGCTTATCACAGAGGTTCACATACCTTTGCGAGATATGTTATATTGGACCATTTTCCACATTAAATAAATTATTATGTATATTTTCATTTAATTGTTTAATTTGTGAGTTTTGTGAAAATTGATTTAGATCATATTTATGTAGAAATAATATAGAATTCTAAAAAAAATTTAAGATTAATACTGTCATCTGTTTAAATAGCTTTCTACATGCTTTGCCCATTGTTAGAGAGTGATTTTCACCTGTTTTTTGGCAGATTTGCTTAGCTTGTCCAGGTTGTTTGATGCCACAGATTCTTGGCTGAATTAGGAACAGAACTTTGACTTAGCCATAGTAGAACATTCACCTTTTTTGTTCAACTGCTCCTGTGTTTTGCCTTGGCCTTGTACTACACTATTCTGATTGTGAAGTGAAATTTCTTACAAGCTTTAGTTTTGTAGTAGACTGAAGCAAGTTATCGTGCAATATCTATATTTTTTTGCACCTTCCATCTGTCATTAATTTTTAATAAGATGCCTAGTGTTTACTGAAAAATAGGCACTGTTATGTTTCTGCCACAAATAGCGCTGACCACAAAACCTTATCCCACATTATAACTCAATCAAGTCAATTTGATGCTTCCTGTCAAACTCCAAATGTACTTTGAAGTGTTATTTTTTAAAGAAATGGCTTCTTTTTAGACACCATTTCATTCAGGTCAAAAGTATATAGAGCTTTTGATCAATGACTGGTGCACCTTCCCTCCAGTCTTGGAAGCCACTAAAGTCTGTGGCTCGTTTAAAGTGATGGTTGGCCTCTCAGTGGCATCTCTCTCAAGTTCCCTTTTTGCTCTGATGCCAAGGTTTGAGGGACAGCCTTCTCTAGACATGGAATGACACAGCTTCCATTTCCTCACATCCAACATTGCGCACCAAACGCCTGGATATCATTTTGCAGTCTTTGTACCTTGTGCATGTCTATATCTATCTCCCTTAGACTTCTCCTTGGTTTTAATTTACATTTTAGTTTTTTTTTATGAAACAAATACTAGCACAGCACCAGGTTCGAATAATTTTGCAAGCATTTTTCAGTTAGTCATTTTTTTCACAAAATATTTTCTTAAATAAAAACAATATCACAAAATTTATTTGTGAATCATAAATAAAACTTTTAAGGAAAGTCACACACTTTTGCAAGGCCTACACAGGTCTATAAACCAGTCCATTGAGGAGCTCTGATGTAGCTGCCTGGGAGTGCCAACAGCATTCACACTAAAGGCCCATTCTAGGATGATGTCACAGGTTATTTCAAGAGGGTCTTTATGAGTCAACAAACAAGTATCTGAGAAAATTTACGTCACTTTAACCTTCCATCCCAAGGTTACAGAGCTGCTTTAACACCTTTTTTTCCCAAAGGCACCCTGCTGGCCTGCTTTTATAGGCCTTCATTACTGGTGCTGAACCTGGCTGTTTGTAGAGACTAAGGCAATGAGTGTGTCCACCACCTTGCACGCACCTCAGCCTCAATAAGGCTTAACAGCAGTGTCCTTCACTCATTCAAACTGGATAGAAAAATGGGCTTTTCAGTATTTGTGAAGGGGTCTAGGGGTATTTGACCACACTTTTTTTTTTTTTTACAGTAAGTAAAGTGACATTTAGATCTGTGGAAAGGACATCACTTAATACTGTGGTAGGAAACGTATGCTTAGTGAGCTTGATGCTTGTGCCTTAATGTAATATGTAAGAAAAGCAGAAGAGTTGCACTTCTTCAAGTGACTAAGAATGCCAGTGTAGGACTTGAATAGGTTGTATAGCAAGACCAATCTGTCAAGAAGTGCATACAAAAGGCTATTCTGGTAGATGTGCAGTGCATAATCCCTTCATTACAAAGACAAATTACCATTTTAGAGTTCAGTGGTTTAAAAAAACACAGGTACTGATCTACAGAGATGTGGAAAAAAGTAATCTTGTCAGAGTCATTCTTCATATGAGTGAGTGCATATGTAGCATACACCATGAGCACCCTACAGGTGCTCCACAGCACCCCCAACAGTGACATGTTTGGCAGATTTGAAGTACATTTTTCCAGTTCCATTTCCAGTGATCAATAGAATGTTTGCCATGGCATACTGAAGCTGTTCTAGTGGCTCTTTTTTAATTTTTTGAGTTGAGTGCCCTGCCTTCGCGGCCGCACTGTGTCGGGTCGGCCAGGGGGCGCGTCGCCATGGTTACGGCAATGATGCTTATTTGTTTCACCTGAGCCAAAGCCCTTATAACGCTGGTTGTCGGACTGGGCAGCGCGCAGTCCTTAGATATCTCCCTGTTTGCCCCAGCAGAGAGGTCTAAGCAAGGCTTAAGTGGCTGTCTGCTGGGGAAACTTTTATTCCTCAACTCGAGTCCGCCTGTGGCTCCGTACGCAGCCGCAGGTTGGTAGAGGACCTCTTTCCCTGGTCCTCTGAGGAGCGCACCGGCCGCAAACAGGCCGGCAATGCCGGATCGGCTGCGCTCCCTCTCGAGTTGAGGGCTCTAGAAAATAGCAGACGTGCCCGGACCTAATGCCTGGGGCACGCGGGCCAGCGTGAGACGGACTCCCTGACGGCCGAGAGCGGGGGAGATTCCGGCTGGCTCGAAGCGGGTCCCCGCATGCAGCTGGGCTACGGCGTGTTAGAGCCCATGTCTGCCTCTAGAGACCCTTTCCCTCCTCCCTGGTGGCTGGTGTGCCGACCGTATGCCGAGAGCAACCCCTGAGTCGGCCCGAGACGGACTCCCTGGCGGCCGAGGGCCCGGAGATCCGTGGCTGGCTCGTAGCGGGTTCCCGCATACGGCCGGGGCGGCTAGTTGGCTCGCACCTGCTTCCAGGGGTCCCTTTCCTTACTTAGTCCGTGTTACCATCTCGCGGGCTAAGCTAACCGCTACACTTGGTAGCTCCAACGCGGTCTGTTTACACATTGTGCCGTTGGAAGACGGTGTAAACCCACCTGTTTTCCGCCGACGCAATTTTCCATCTGTATTCAGCCAGGGCCAATCAACTTGTCTAGTCTCGCAAAGCTCCCCTTCCCTGTTCACTGACGTGACCAGGGGGGTTTGGGGGCTGGGGTTGAGCGATGCTCCCTTCTCTCACCCTGCGATTGGGCTCTCTGAAAACTCACGGCGCGTTACAGATACATTATTATGTATCCATGCATCTGTATTCCCCCATCGTTTTCCCTTTTCCAACACCCTGAAGTCAACTTACTAAGGCTAATTAGCTAATTAGCTGATGAATTGAGTCAGGTGTTATAAATGAGCTAAAACTCATTTGATAATGCAGAGTATTTGAATTTTGTTTGATGTTACATAATGAATATTAAATCTAAGATCAAGAGTTGAAATTTCATATGAATATAAGCTTCACTTAGTCTTTGCTAAATTGTTTCCGCCAACGCCTTTATTGACAAATTTTATCTCGTACATGGAACTGCACTTTATAGAATCTGGTGGTAATCAGCCATAAAACTGTAAACAAATCCCTGTGAAGGTCCCAGAAGGCAGTCTGTTTCAGAATGATTTAACCATGTAAATGTAAGAAACATTGTTTTTTCTTTGAGATCGTAACCAGCTTGGAAAGATGTTTGATCTCAGTAATTCTGTGGGTGTTCAAATAATATTTCAGGTGTTGGCAAATAATGCTAACACCCACTATTTGACTACTGGTTCCAAGGGTTTTTATCTTCTTATTCACTACAGAAGACACTACAGATCACAAATACAAGAACTGCTCCTTTGTGAAACAAGATTGGATCTGACACCTCTTACATACTGGCAGGAAATTCATCATGCTTTGCTTTTCCTGTCACTATTGATTATATCAGTGATCAAGAAATTGTCATTTTTTAATTTGAATATTCAAGTGGGCAAAGAATAACAGTTAAAAAAAAAGATCATTAATTATTTTTTCATTAAAAAAAACAAAAACAAGAACGCTTTATAAAAAGATTGAAAGGAAACCAAACACCATGTAGATTAAGCATTTATGCACTAGACTGAAGTTCTTACATGTCAGCTTATCCATGAACACCAACAGCAAGTGATAGCAGAATCAATCAGTGACCTTTTCCTCTACAATGGTTGTGACTAAGTTTATAAGGTAAAATTATATACAAGTTAATGTATTTGTTAATGTCTATTACAAGCTTCAAATAAAACATGCAATGTCTTTTACAAGCTTTAAATATTAATGTTTAATCAAAAGCAGCCAAAATTTTTTATGTAAAATGGCTTTAGCTTGCTGCTAAAAAGACTAATCCCACGGACAACTGCAAAGGTATTACGGAGGTGTGTTATTTCGTTGGGTTTTTTTTTTTTTACTATTTTTGGTCAAAACCAAAGAACTAGTTCTAACACTCACACACTGTCACTGGCTGGCTTGGGTTCAGGTTTAGCTTAACTGAGAAATCTTGCTTTGTGGAACATTTGTCTAAGCTTTAAGGCTTTTCCAGTTTTAATGCAGTTCTATGATCTTTACAGTACCCATGGACATTTCTGACTAGCAAACCAAGACTAATACTTTAGTTAAAAAGTGCCAAAGCAGTTAGTTTTGTTGACTGAATCCACAACAAGCTAAAGACTTTGGACACATTTATGCTTCCATCCATCCATCCATCCATCCATTAGTAGGAGATTTCATTGGTGACTATTTTCCTCACAGCTTGAGGTGACATCAATAAAAACCTTCTGCTTTGGTAAAGTGGGAACACTCCGGGGAGTGCTGTATATTGTAATGGCAATGCAATATAGATGGAAATGAGATTAGCCTGTTTTATTAGATCGTTTTTTCTACTTCAGGGTAAGCCAGTGGGTACTCTGTTGCATTTCATTACTCTGTTTTGGAAGATTTTTCTGGAAGTTAGAAGGTACAAAATTTATTGTTTGTATTTAGTCACTTGTTAAAGGTAAGTGCACCGATGTGATCTTTTTTTTAAACTGAATGTTTTTGATAGCTCTCATTTGTTTGGAAATGGGCCCACTGATTAAAGCACTCTCACTCATTGAAAGAGACATTTTTTTTCCAAGACACTTCTCAATGCAGAGCTTTATAACAGTATAAAGACAACTCACATGCAATTGATCATGGTTAGATTACTTCACCAGATAAACTGAAGCCAACACAGATACTGAAACAAATGTCGAGCTTTTGCACATCATTGACAGCTTCAATACTCATTCAATATATCTATATTCAATATCTATTAATTACAGGTGTCACAATATACCGGGATTGACGATAATCAAATTTAAGAAACAAAATACTGATGTGTCATAAATACAAATTTGATAATAAAGTGAATAATCCTTCACCAGTAACTATGTGCTTCACACTCCAACAGTAGATGGAGGGATTGTTTCTTTATGTAGAGTGTCGAATGTAAAGTGGTATCCATTTTTTGAAAAGCTCATAGTGTAAAGATGACAACATATCAGCTGACATTTCCCTTTCAATGAACTTAAATTGTTATTTCAAGAGTTTGAACTTTCATTGTTTAACACTGCAAATCACACACAGGAGTGACACTACACTACAGTGGAAAGTAGCCAGTGGAACACATACATATATGCTGCAATAGTATTATTATTGTGGTTTGTTTTGGCTCTGCTATTGTGTAGTAAAAATCTGATATTGTGACAGCCCTGCTATTAACCATTTTAACACAAAAAATCTGCCAGTAATGAAATTCTTGGACTCAAAGTAATAAAAGAATAACAAGCTAAATTTAAAATAACTATTATAATACAAGATAAAGGCACTTTCTATATACAGGAGGTAATAATTAAAGTGACAAATGTTTTTAGCACAAAGAAAACACAAAGTTAAGGAGAATGCCAAGCGACAGTATCGATCCTTATCGGCACCATCTTGAAACCATTACTCTGCCAGTTCATAATTACATATTAAATATTAGTTTCATAGTTACCATATATTAGCTATGTAAAATGTTTTAAACTAGACCCTGAAAACAAAACTGGATTCTTTCCAATTCACATATATGCTTCTTGTCATCTTATCGTGAAATTTCTGCCTTTTCTTTCACTTTTACAAAAGCCATGCGATTTTCCGGGCTGTTCAGATTTGCTGCTTGATTTTGCATCACATCAAGAATATGTCCCATCACAGTCCTTTCATACAGAGACATCTCTGACAGTGTAAATCAGCTATGTACTGTCATATATTGTCTGTCAGAGTGATTCAGCAGACTTTTTGTTGATGTTTCCAGGCTTTCTGTGGGCAAAACTGACCCTATTCTGTCATTAGAATTTAATTAAGCTAACTTAACAAGCTCCAGAGATATTCAGAGACAGGGTTTAAGTTAAAAGGAGTCATCATCCAAACACTGACATCCAAAGTAAAGGAATATTTGTCATGAGCTTAACATGTATGCATTTAATTCAGAGAGCTGTTATAGAATGCCATCCTTCACCACCGTTAGCTTGATCCAAATATAACAGGCAACCGAAAATTAGCATTATCTTTATCCCCTAACATGTAAACAAAGGTTACTGTCCAAGCAAATGACAAGATTCTGCACTGCTGTGTAATGACATGCTCGGCTGGCACAAGCTGATGATTTTGTGACTGTTGGGCACTTGGTATAAACAAGCTTAAAAAGGTCTCTCTTTACCAACGGTTCTCAAAAGAGTGTGTGGCATAAAGCCTGGGGTTACTTGTTATTTTTTAATGACATGACATGTGCCATGTTACATTCAACATGAGGATCACTCCCATTTTTTCTGAGACATTGTCATATGTATCACTACTTTACTTTAGTCTGAGAAGTTGTAAAAAATATTTACTCATTTTTATTTAACTAAATCCAGTTAGAAAGTACTATACATATTTACATTTACATTAACATTCATTCATTAGGGTGATGCTTTTATCCAAAGCAACTTCCAAGACACAGGAACAATCAAGCATTAGAGCTGCACAGGGCAACGCTGAAGTGAGTGTCCAACACATTCCTCTTAGTCATAGAATTCAGATGGCAAGTGCTACAATAAGAATGACCAGAACTCAGCGATCACAGCTAAAACATCATACTTCCACAACAAGATTAGCGGCATCACCGACTGTCGCAAGCTATTCAACACCCTCTATACCCTTCCTAACCCCATCCTCTCTAATAGCGAATGATCTTGCATGTTTCTTCAGGAAAAAGTGACAATCATCAGCCAACAGTTCACGGCATGCACTAATGTCCAGCAACTACTTCTACAATACTGGACCTTCTCCACATTCAGACTGCTTTCAGAAACCCCATTCCTTCCCACCTTCTCCAAGTGATTTCACTTCGCTTTTTTCGCTAATTTCGCTTTTAAGCTCATCGCTGACATCTGGAATATTCCCAGCAACATTCAAGAAAGCCAGGATATCACCTCTACTAAGGAAGCACAATATGGACCCATCCCAGGTGACTAACTACAGACCGGTATCTCTCACCATTTCTTTCCAAAATCCTTGAATGTGCTGTTTATAACCAACTATCTTATAGAACAACCTTCTAGATAAAAACCAATCTGGTTTTAAGAGTGGTCACTCCACCAAAACGGCCCTGCTAAGTGTGGTGAACTCCCTGCGGATGGCGAGAGCTACCTATAAGTCATCAGTTCTCATATTGCTATACTTACCTGCAGCATTCAAGACGGTCAACCACTGACTGCTCCTCTCCACCCTCTCCAGTCTCTGCATTACTGGAAGGGCACTAGACTGGTTTAGGTCCTACCTCAAAGACAGATCCTACGAGGTATCCTAAAGAGGTGAAGTATCGACTCCTCTCCTGATGAACACCTCAGGGATCGGTGCTCAGATCCCTCCTATTTTCACTGTAAACTACTTCAATGGGCCAGATCATCCATTCACATGGCTTCTCATCATTGTTATGCTGATGACACTCAATTGTACCTTTATTTCCCACCAGGTTATGACCCTATCTTCTCCAGAATCACAGCATGCCTCACAGACATCGCATGCTGGATTAAGGACAGACACCTCCAGCTCAACCTATCTAAGATTGAATTTCTCATCCTACCTGCCAGCCCAACTATACATCACGACATCTCCATCCAGCTTGGCTCATCGGTTATCACTCTGAATGTCTCGGCGTGGTCATCGACAGCTAGCTGACCTTCATGGACTTCATTGCATCAACCTCACGGTTGTGCAGATTTACACTCTACAACATCCGCAAGATCAGACCATACCTTCCAGAATATGCTACACAACTAGTAGTCCAGGCACTGGTGATGTCTTGCCTTGACTACTGCAGCTGCTGGCCGATCTACCTGCAGCCTCAATCAAGCCACTGCAGAGGATTCAGAATGCAGCAGCTCGATGTTCAACCAGCCAAAATGCACTCATGTGACACCGCTACTTCGATCCCTGCATTGGCTCCCCATCTTGGCTTCAATCAAGTCTTTGATGCTCGCCTACGAGATCATCAATGGATCAGCTCCCGGGTACATGGAAACACTGATCCAGACCTACATCCACCAGATCACTCAGATCAGCGAGGGACCAGCAGTTGGAGATACCATCCTCAAATGGAATTGAACACCACTCTAGACTCTTCTCCTTTATTGGTCCTTAATGGTGGAATGAGCTGCCCAGTGACACTAGATCTGCAGAGTCTCTCCCCACATTCTAAAAGCGACTCAAGACTCAACTGTTCTGCACCCACCTCAGCATATAAAACTATAGATCATGTACATACTATTGGTACCTGATAACTGACTGAATGTCCCCCAGATAGTAATGTTCCACTTAGTTTTACTGTAACACTTGTCATTTGTATTTATTGTAGTAGTTGCTGTCGATAGTTATTGTAAGCACTTGGCATATGTATTTATTGTAGTATTTGCTGTCAGTTGTCATTGTCTTCAGTTGTCTTCAGTATTTTTTGTTGCACCTACTGTCTGTATTTTACAATTAAGAGAAATGCGTTGGACTTCCCTGAAGCACTCACTGCAGTTTTGCCCGATGCAGCTCTAATGATTGATTGTTTCCTCTTGGAAGTCGCTTTGGATAAAAGCATCTGCCAAATGAATAAAATGTAAAAATGTAAAATGCAATAAGAACTATAAGTGGAACATGCTCTAGGCAGTTATCAGGTAGCAATAGTTCATATGTGACCAATAGTATGTGATGAGATGGGTGCGAAACAGTTGAGTCTTGAGATGTTGAATATGGAGAGAGACTCTGCAATTCTAATGTAGCTGGGCAGCTCATTCCACCACTGAGGATTATTAATATGCTTTTTAAAATTAATGTGCAAGTGCTACACAAGCCAGTTTTACTGATAGAGGAAATGAAATACAGCCTTATAAGGTGTAGGCTTGTTTGACTGACAAATGACCAGTCACATGGCACGACAAGAACAAACTTGCCTTGAATAAAGTACACCACTCAATGCTAGAAATCTGCACTTCCCAATTACCTACTTCTTATCGACAGCTTCAAAGTTTAGGAATACCTCTAAAAAAGGGAAAGTCTGAACATTTTTCTGTAGTTTCCCCTCTGACTACTTATGCATGGAAGTGCAAATACAGAGGCAGTTACAGAGGTAAGAGGTGGGACTTTTATAAAATCTGTAAATTAACTTAAAGGTTAATAGCTGAATAATGAACCTGCAGTTTAAGGCTTTAAAGAAAATCCTGTCACTATTCAGCAAAATTTAAATTGTTAGCGACACCTTTGAATGGGCTTTATCACCAACTCTGTGTAATCCTGATGTTTTAATCCGAGCTGTGATCCTGCCCAGACGGTTATGGATTTGACTGGAGCAGCTGGGCTGTCTTTAAGCAGACAAGGAGCAAGATGCATCAACTTTTGGCCACGATAAGTGGCACCTGTGCTGTGCAGGGAGCAAGACTGCAGGAGATGTTATTAAAATCCTGTCAGAGGGAATTTACTGCAGGAAGACAACAGCTCCCAGCATGACACATCACTGGCACTGGGCAGCTATCAGCTCCAGCAGCGACTTGCCAGAGGGGAACCGCAGGGGCGCCTGCAGATTCTATACTGAAACTGTGGAGGGTCTAGATTGTTTCTGTTTTTACCCCTCAGGTTGTACAGGAGCTACTGCTGATTTCACAGATACCTGACAGGTCCCTCTGATAGTACAGTGGCAGTCAAAAAGAAAGAATGAAAGAATTAATGAAAGGTAAGGCAAGGGAAGTTTATTTAAATAGCACATAATTATACACAGAGGTCATTCAAAGTGCTTTACAATGATAAAATACACATAAAAAGAAAGTAAGAAATTAGGAATAAAATCAGAATACAGGAATGAAGAGTGAAAAGGAGGATGATAAAGTAAAGTAAAATTTAAAATAAATTTAATACAATAAAAAAGTGCATGAGCAGGTTTGCGCTTGGAGCCAGAGCAGTCCAATTTGTTTCCCCTCGTGCTCATTTCCTTTCATGAGTCTTCTATCTCTCTTTTTTTTTCTTTCATGGGATGTTTTTCATTTACACATTGTCGTCGCCTCCGTGTCCAGGTTTTCCCTCTCTCTCTTACACCCCTCTCATTTTTGTACAATTTTATTATATCTTTTCATGGGACAACAATGTAAACACTTTGATACAATGTAAAGTAGTTAGTGTACAGCTCGTATAACAGTGTAAATATGCTGTCCCCTCAAAATAACTCAACACACAGCCATTAATGTTTAAACCGCTAGAAACAAAAGTGAGTACACCCCTAAGTGAAAATGTCCAGATGTGCCAAAAGTGTCAATATTTTGTGTGGCCACAAATTAAATTTTTTATACAAGCTGTACAATGAATACTTTACATTGTATAAAAGTTTCATATGTTCAGTGTTGTCCCATGAAAAGTATAATACAATATTTACAAAAATGTGAGGGGTGTACTCACTTTTGTGAGATACTGTGTATGTGTATATATATATATATATATATATATAGTGGGTACGGAAAGTATTCAGACCCCTTCAATTTTTCACTCTGTCATAATGCAGCCATTTGCTAAAATCATTTATTAAATTGTTGCAGATTTATTAAAAAAGAAAAACTGAATTATCAAATGGTCCTAAGTATTCAGACCCTTTGCTGTGACACTCATATTTAACTTAGGTGCCTCCATTTCTTCTGATTATTCTTGAGATCACCTTCATTTGAGTCCAGCTGTGTTTGATTATACTGATTGGACTTGATTAGGAACGCCACACACCTGTCTATATAAGACCTTACAGCTCACAATGCATGTCAGAGCAAAAATGAATCATGAGGTCTGAGGAACTGCCTGAAGGGCTCAGAAACAGAATTGTGGCAAGGCACAGGTCTGGCCATGGTTACAAAACAATTTCTGCTGCACTTAAGGTTCCCAAGAGCACAGTGGCCTCCAAAATCCTTAAATGGAAGACGTTTGGAATGACCAGAACCCTTCCTAGAGCTGGCCGTCCGGCCAAGCTGAGCTACCGGGGGAGAAGAGCCTTGGTGAGAGAGGTAA
>JBBPDA010000132.1:15365127-15377335 GCA_037974385.1 Arnoldichthys spilopterus | reverse complement strand
AGTGCATTGTGTGCAAGGATGTGCAAACGTTGCAGGACAGTGCAAGACAGTGCAAAGACAGACAGATACAAAACAAGGCAGTTATGGGACCACCAGGTGTAAGGTAGAGTTTTTTTGAGTAATAATATAAGTTAAGGACTATTAAAGTGAGTGTGTGCTGATGACCAAGGGTTTTGGTCATTTGGTCATTTAACAACATTCCTTTTAGGTTAAGGTCAGGACTTTGCCTTGGCTATTCTAAAAACAGCAACTTTATTCTTCTTTAACCAGTTCTAGGTAGAAAAGGGTGCTCTTTGGGCCTTTGTCTTTTTACATGTCCCACTTTTCCCTGAAATTCAGGATTCATTTCCACTTTTGCTGGTATAATTCTGATTTCAGTGTGCAGTGTCATCAATGAAAGCAAGCTGTCCTTGCCTATATGCAGCAAAACAGGCCCAAACCCAGTGTTTCACAAATGAGACGATGGAATGCATTGCTTTTTTTCTCCAAATATTGTGCTCCTCATTCAAACCAAATTTGTTTTCGTTGCCACCATCCAAAAAATATTTTTCCAAAAGCATTCCAGCTTCCCCTTGATCTATAACAAACTGCTGATAGAAAGAAATGATCAGAAGAGCATTGTTTTTCTCCTTTCAAACTTGTCATGCACACTTCAGTATTTCTTTTAAATCCAGTTGTCAGTGAAAGGTGCAACATTTGTCATGATATGGGGGGGCAACATTGCCCACAGCATTAGTGTGAAGTTCCTATTGACATAAATATATATTTTAGGATTTTAGACAAACATATTCTGCCATCAAGGCTATGTGTCTATTGTTATTTCAGCAAGACAATGCCAGGCCCAATTCTGCACATGCAAAAATTGTGCCAGCAGTCCAGATCCATCTCCTACTGAAAATGTATGAAGCTTCTTGAAGAGCAGAATCAGACAATGGGGTCCATGGACTGTTGAGCAGCTGAAGTCTTGTCAAGCAAGAATGGGCAAAAAGTCCACCTGCACAACTGCAATAGCTAGTCTCTTCAGTTCCCAAAGGAGTAAATAGTGTAATTAAAAGCAAAGATGATGTTAAGTGTGGAAATCTTTTCTTTGAACTATTATCAGTTAAATAAAAGTTTAAGAGAGTCTACAAATCCCATAAAATCCCAGATGTTTTGGAAAGGGGCTTTGTAGAATAATCTAGGAAGCCAGAGAAATGCTGTGTACAAAATTAAACACTGAACAAAACAGCATTTAAGCATATGTCTTTAGATTAAAATGGTGGGTCCAAACATTTGACTGTACAAAGTGCTGCACAAAATCATAAGGATACAAAAACAAAACACTCTCTTGTTTATGGCGCATGGCATTATGGATCTTCTCTGTCCACTACAGTGCACCATTTATTCATTGCCTGTTGTGATGGGACTGTGCAATGGTGTCCCCCTTCTGAGCCTTGGTTCCTCCCGAGGTTTCTTCCTACAACTTAGGGAGTTTTTCATTGCCTCTGTTGCCTTTGGCTTGCTCATTGGGGGCTCGGACCCGGATTCTGTAAAGCTGCTTTATGACAACGTCAGTTGTAAAAAGCACTATAAAAATAAACTTGACTTGAATAGATATACCCTACCATGTTTTTGGATGCTACAACATGGTAGGCTCTCATAATAGTGCATTATATAGTGAATAATAAGTATAGTTTTGGACATAACAAGCATAGTTAACAAGACAGCAGTTACAGCCAAAGTCCAAAAAAGAAAGCCTGGATGGTGTTACTTAGGCAACCCTCTTTAATCACCTTTGGATGTGCTGTGGTTTCATTCTCTAGTACAACTGTTTGCAAAGCAATGTATGCAATAGTATCTGACAGTCTGAAGACAGTGACTGAGCTAGTGGGCAGGGACTGCAAGGCGCTATCTCATTATACTCTGTGTGAATGTGGAAAAAAATGATATCGTATTAAATCAATGTAGAAAACCACTGACTCTCTTCTTCAGCTGTGTACTCCGCTCAAGCTTTCCACTTCCAACATAATGATGGCACTCATTATTTCACAAGAAAACTGGAGAGACGTTTACTCACTGATTTTACACCTTTGTTTTTCTTCCTTATGTTTAAAAGGTGTTTTTCCTCCACAAGCGTATTGCTGTAATCAAACAGCCTGAGCTAATAGTCCCTTCTCCCCTCTCGGCCTAATTGAAAGGTGTGTGAATTGATATCTGCGCTGTAGGACACCTCACTTGCATTGAGCCGTTTCTCATCATAGGGGGAATAAACACTGCTGATGGCTTTTGCTGGATGGAGTTGCAGCATGTGTGTGTGTATGTGTGTGAGTGAGTGATGTACATACCCCCTGAGGTAGCATCCAACATGACTAGCGAGAATCTGAGAGCATTAATTTGCTTCTTGAATCCTATTTGCGCTTTTTCTGTAGGAAAAATAGATACGGATGGATGCTGAAAAACTGCAGGGCTACTAGACTGTGGGTTTCTTTTTATTAAAAACTCCACACATCATAAAGTGTCAGAGAAATTAGCTTCCCATAACACTGTAAGCAGCTTTATCCTTTTGTCTATTAGCTGGGGGAGGTTTGGGCTGCATTGTCTGCCATAAAGTCAGTAATTATTTGTGTAGGTAAAAGAGGAAAGTGCTGAAAAAAACAGGGCTGTGGCCTTCGTTTATCCTGCTTAACTAAGCCTTTTTTATTATTATAAATGTGTTTTCCACTAGAGACCTTTATAAATCCTGTTTTTGTGGCCAATTCTTTTTAAAAACACAAATGACAGAACTGAGAAACTGCTAAAAGCTGTGAGTTTTCACAGCCCAGCTGTCATAATACTGATGACAGAATCAGAATTATAGCATGAAAATACTGTTAAAAAATTAGGCACACACAATGATACTGGAATCTAATCAGTTAGCGGCATATATTTGGACGTCAAGTATCAGCATCAGCATAAATATCACACAGCATCCCTCATTTTGAAAATATATTTATATGATATAATACTCATATAGGTATCAGCAGATATTTGCTGAAAATAATATTGCCATCAGACAGATGTGTATATTTTACTGATATTTCATACTGATATTTGATGATGCATTTATTGTGCTATGGAAGAGCAGAATATTTAGGTGATGCTGGTGTACCATGCTAAAATACATTTGACCAAATTTTAGGCTTGTAGAAATAATTATAAATTATGTACAAGTTATGGTTTTCTTATCCAGGTAAATGTAGTCTCATTTTCTGCATATTTTTTGTGACAGCAGATGTAAATAAAGTCTCGGATATCGGCACCAGCTGTGATATCTTGCCCCACTGTGGCCACATGAAGGTGCCTCCGCCCCCTTTTCTTCCCTTCTGTTCCTTCCCTAGTTGCCCTCCTCCCAAGTTCCTTACCTTCCCTGCCTTACCATGTCTCCTTCTGAGCTCCCAAGTTCCCCTTCTTTTCAAGCCCCCTCCTCTGGAGTTTCCTAGTTTTCCCTTCCTCCTTTATTAACTGTTGTATCCCCTGCATACTCTTCCACATGTTCCCCAGTACCTATGCCCCTTGTGTCATTTCCTGCACTTCCTGGTGTCTCATTGGTCTGCCTCACGTTTGTCTTCCACTTGTTGTCTCTCTCTCCTCTTCATACTTCCATACCACCCATCTTGTTCTTCCCAATGTGTGTCTCACTGCCTTTTCCCCATGTCCTTTTGGTGGTTTCCTTTCCCAGCCCTGCCCCGTTGCATTCCCATGTTCTGTGACTGCACCTGGTTCTCATTGTTTCCAATTTGCTCCCCTGATGTGTATCGTAGTCCCTTTATAACCGCTTAAGCTTCTTAGTTCTGTGCTGGAGCATTGTCACACTGTTAGCTGCGTTAGCTACGGTGGCTTTTTGGGTTTAGTTTTCCTGTTTTAGTTGAAAATTTGTTTTCCTTGTGTTTTTTCCTTTCTTATATGTACCTTGTTAATTACATCTTTAACAAGCCTACATTCTCTCTCTGTATCTCTCTCTTGCTTTCTCTCTCTCTGTCAAGCTACACATGCCACCCCTGACATATCAGGGATCCTGTCCCATCCTACTGTCTGGACCAGCCTGACCCATCTTGATGCTAGTTCTTACTGATGGAACCCACTCACTCCTGCTAAAACCCCATAAGGAAAACTATCGACAGTCATTACAGTCCAAATGTACATTAGAAACTGCTGCCCTTTGTTACCCATGACCAGATCACCCGTCCCAGAAAAATTGTCCTACCAACACAGATCATCTTCCTATACTTCATGCTTCATATGCATATGCTAGATATGTTGCTCCAAGCTACAGGGTTTTTGCTGCCGCTGGACACTGAAATTGTATTCTTTTTTCTTTTGTTTGTTGTTCTTATCCAGTGTCATCAGAGGAGGATGGGTTCCCCTCCTGAGCCTTGTTGACTTCCAAGGTTTCTTCCTACAGCTCAGGGAGTTGCAAAGCTGCTTTTTGACAATGTCAGCTGTCAAGTGCACTGCATTTCCATGGTTACACTACACCATTATACCCTTAAATATGCTATACCCCTTTCATGGTTGTGCTGCACTCTGTACTATACAGTATATACAGTAATGATCTATAAGAAGACATGAGCACTATTACAGTGGGGAGGCAAAGAAATTTGTTTAAACTTTTTAAAACAATTGGGCAGAAAAAGTAGACAGTTGTTGCAGTTTTCTACCTATGGATAAATCATATAGTTGCCTTTCTTACTTCTGAAACCAAAAGTATATCCATGCTCATTATAGATAAAGCTCAGAGAGAGATGGATAAAGCACAAGCAGATGAGAAATAGTCTGAAGGCTAAAGGAAGGGAATAAAAAAGGAACACCCAGATGAGGGAAGCCTTGGCTCATGATTTAAACTGATCAGAAATTCAGTCATAGCTTTTCAGTAGTCACCTGCACAATTAGTCACAATCTAGTGAGGCCCATTGCACGCTATTCTTCCCCAGGGATGGATAGAGTACTGTAAGTATTGCAGAGCACTAATCTAAACTAAAATTTTTTAAAATGTTTAAAACCACGTAATCTGCATCTACAGCCTTTTAAAGCTTGGCAGTAATGTGATAGTGACTTCCATACTTTATCTTTACAAAGAGTTTGCCACTTTTTCAAGAAAAAAAGTGGCAGTGCCACATATCAAGAGTCATGCATTTTTATCAAAACGGGAAACACACTGTGTTAAATTTAACATCATCCAAAGTTCAAAGCATCTGCCTTTTTATGAATTTGGGTAGGTGTACAACAAATAAGACAGACTTTTGATAGACTGGTTGCAAATGACAGCCTATATTTAATATGTTTCTTGTTTTGCTTGTTTCTTTATTATGGTCAATTATCTCCAGATGGCCATGCATTATTCATAAATGCTGCAATATGTGCAATGGACCAGCAGGTGGCTGCAGGAAGAGAGTGTGCATTTGGGCCATAACACATGCTGATGGGCCAGCAGAAGTTGGCCATATGTGCCAATATAGAATCAGCTTAGCTCTATGGTCTAAACTCTCCAGCCATGGATCAGCACAATGTGACATTTTAGATCACATTTTTACTGCAACCCACTCACAACAGATGTGGCGAACCACTGTACTGTTTGTATTGGCCCAAAGACCAAAAAAGGTCTGTGAATGCTAATCCAAAGTTATGACATTAATTAGCCTATTTTGTCTGCAACACAGGGAATATTTTACTGGCAAGGCAAATGTTTAGGCTGTTATGGTGTACATCACCATCTTGCCTGAAACATATTATTCTAGTCAGTTAAGTAACGCCTGACCTTTTTACACATTTCCCACCTATATGCAGTATCTCTGAGAAGTGATAACTGTAACCATGTGTGTGCGTGTGTGTGTGTGATAACTATATTCTAGGAATGTAACTCTATTATATTTATCTGTATCTGTTAATGCTCAAAATATCTGTATATCCCTATTAAATCTGAGCCAAATAGGTGTAATACCTGGTCTATATGATATACACGTATCTGTTCATTCCAGAGTTAGTTCTATGTTTTGCAGCTGCAGCTTGGGCGGTGTCTGGGACCTGTATGATCACATTGGGGATTTCTTACAAGCGAGGGAGGGAGGGAGAGACCGAGTGAGAGACATTGAAGCATTCCATGATCCTTTGTTGTGATGGTTGGCTCAAACCAGTAGAGCGAGCCTTTTCCAAGACTGCAAATTAGGATGATAAAAAGGCAACACAAATAAATTTACCTCTCCAGCGATCACTATTAATGAGGTACAAGGTTTATTAATGAACACACTGGTTCTGTTTGGCTTTTTAGCTCGAGAACGGTGGTTTGCATGCAATATTGTTTTGGTTGTAGTCTGCTCACATGGGTGGAGGCCATTCCAATGGCTCTGCTAAAATGAAAAGTGATACACTGAGTAATAAAGGTCTGGCTCCTAAGAAAAGAGTAGTAGTGGCAAAATCCAGTGAGTGGACTTTCATCAAAGCCAGGCAGCTGGACATATCTCTGGAACAAACCCAAGTACCAATCACATAGCTGACCAGCCAAGACACACAGAGATCCCGTTTCCCAATTACTCAGCACTTTTCTTTCCAAAAGACACTTTGAAAGCAACTAGCTCTAGAAAATTTAGTTACTTAATGCCTTACAATGTAAGTGTATGTCTGAATAAATGACTAGAATAGAATGAATAGAATATACATAGGAATTAACTCTTTATATTGAGCATTTAATTTTGTATCTGACGAGCTGTTTAAATTCTGTTCTAGTGGTTTACTTTTTAAACGTTTAAGGAACAGTTTGCAAAAAACATCAAATGTATACAGTTTGCCCACTACCCCAGACGCCTTTAAAGTATTATGTGTGCTTCTTTAGTTTTTGCATTGGAGCTACGAGTCTAATAGCCAGCTTGTACCAACAATGAATAACACACCAATTTGCATTGTACAAACTTCATGCCTTAACCACATGCTTGCTTTATATTGCATTAGCAATTAAAACCACATAAGCAATCGTTCTCAAAGTTTATGATGCAGTAAGGACAAAGGTATGTTGCATAGATTTTTTGAGCCTGAATTTTTGTTTGTGCCTTTTTGTCCAGTCCTTTAACTCTGAGATGTTATCAATTTGTAGGTTCTGTTCAACCAATTTATGTACTCCCTAAACCTAGAGTTAATCCAAAAATGAGTGAGGACACAGGACTGTGATCCAATCTGAATGGACAATATAGGAAATTGGGTAGTCTGGAGTATACTATAAAGAGGTCACTTACTTGACCCATTAAAAAAACCTTCTCCAGGGAATGTCCAGCTGCAGACGTCTAGACAACAGAGAAGCCATGTTTTAGGTTGTGCAGTGTGTTACAAAGCGGGCCAGGATCCATGAACGTTTATTTATTCCACCCCAGAGCGAACCCCCAGCTTGCCAAACCACCATGTGAGAACTGAACGGCCTCACCCTGCCAGAGGAAGTTAAGCTTGTCGTCTCAACCGCAGCAACAAAGAATCCTTTCGCGATGAAATATGGACCTCAACATGAGCATATTTAGGCCTTGGAAAGTTTTTTTTTCATTGCACACAGTATATACAGTAAGCCCAAGATATGTTGAAGGGCAATAGGCTTCCAGAGCTTAAGCGGCAAGGTTGTTGTGACAAAAAGCAAAAATGATTGGTAAGATTCAAAATGATTGGTATTCCTTTCGCAAAGAGTTTGCCAAGGCCAATACTTTTTTTTACACATTTGAAAGAGCATTTGAAAGCTGACTTTTGCATTGTGTGAGCAATCAGCTTGTTGTTTTTCTTTTGTAAAGTTAAAATATTTGGTATATTTTGCACAGAGATTTTATTATTACAGCTACACACTATTATTAAAACTATATACGCTCTGTATACACTCTTTATACTCTATATAGCTACATACATCCCTGCATAATTTAACGTAAGGGAAAGTGCCCGGACAGGCCAGCAGGGGGACAGTGGTGACAAAGGTGGTCTGAACTTTCAATGACCAGGATCCTCAATAGTATGGATATATAAAATTCAAGGAAAGTTTAGTCATATAGCACATCATCATACAGCAAGGTGATCCAGTGTGTGCACACAACAAATCAAATGTATTTTTAATTTCAAATATAATCTGATTTTCTAGGACTACTTGGAATAGCAACTATAGGAACACTTTACAGTACATCCTTGATAATGCCTGCATTAGATTAGCGTCCCAGCATAATCTTGGACAGTTTTACTGGGGCAATCACCACATGCTATGATAAAGTTTCCTTAACCTTTTTTACACAACTGTGCCTCTAGTGCTAATATTCAGAGGTCTTCAAAAGCTTTTGTTCTGACAGGAAAGACAAAGTCTGAATATTACACTTGGGTGCACCTAGCACCTTGTTACCCCAGCGATGGCAGACAATAAAAGTAAAGAAAAATGCATCCAGATGCCCCTAGGTCTCAAGTTGATTCCTGGCTTGGGCAGAATCCTGAAGCAGAATACTAGCTAGGCCAAGGCTTCCAATCTGTCTGGAATTCTCCAGGTTCAGGGATGAATTCTTGGCAAGACAAGACATGAAACTGAAACCTTTAGCTAGATGAACTGAAGGTATGTAAAAAATTATTAAAGAACTGCAAGGGGACTGTGTGCACAGAACAATTTAGGGTTCTCAGAGATTACAAAAATACATGTAGTTGCCAACCACCTGTGGCCAATCGGCATATACGCGTCTTTGATGATGAGACAAAAAGGAGACATTTCTGCCTTTTAATGATTTTTAATGATCTAACAAAGCCAAAAATTCTGATTTCTTTGACTTTGTCACAAAATACAATGCAAGCAAACATGCTTTAAACTTCATTACTCTAAGTTAACAAGTCAATAATAAAAGACTAAAACTAAAAAACAAACAAAAAAGCAACTACTGCAGTGCATCCAACTACAAAGACAGTCTGAGGTTTCGTTTATATAGTAAATGCACAATATCAAACAGAAAGCTCCAATTCCACATGCTGATATCCTATACTATGGCCAAAATGGAAGAGCATGAAACACAGACATTGTCTGGGTTAATTTTAATGGGTTGAAAGGGACAGAGGTTCTTAATCTGTCCCCGATAACGTTATGTAAGATAGGGTTTAAACTTGAGTGTGGGTAACCATTCTGTAATTTGTAAGAGATGTCATACAAGCTCTGTGCATTTTCAGACATTTACTGTATGCTCTGTCCATGGAATTCATGGCACATTTCTCAAAGCTCTCTTTTGTTCACACTCCTATTTCAGATGTGCATTGTATAAAATGTGCTTTGAAGCAGAAGATGAAAATAAAATGGTCTGCTTGAGTTACTTACTGATTGTCAGCTTCATTGCTGATTCTACTGCATGAAATCATAAGGAGGCAAAAGCTCAGAGACATTTCCCACCAATGTTACCAACATGAAAGACCAAGAGCAAGAAACCCTGCTGGTGCAATCACAATGTGCAAGGCAAAGAGGTTTTATCTAGGGCTATTAACATATTTATGCCTTGTGTGTACGTGCATGTGTGCGTGCATTCATGCGTGTGTATGTGTATAAGCATGTTGTGCCGATTGCTGATTAGATGGAGGCACCTGCAGAGTAAAAGGTTTCACAATTGCACACACATGTAGGCCATCCATCCTCCCTGATCACTCAACCTGCACAGACACACACAGTTCTTTCCCACAATCACAGGGTATAGTTTTTCTATATATCAATACTGTCAGAGCGAAACCTCTTAGTATATTCAATTTTGCAGTTTTTAACTTTTTTATGTAATTGGAAGCTCCTCCCACTGTCCAAAAGGCTTGCAGTAGGTAGATTGGATTGGAAACTGCCCATAGGTGTGAATGTGTGTGAATGGTTGTCTGTCTGTGTGTTGCCCTGCGATGGGTTGGCCTCCTGTCCTGGGTGTACCCCGCCTTAGGCCCACAGTCAGCTGGGATTGGCTCCAGCTTCCCCGTGACCCGGAAATGGAAGAAGCGGTTGGAAATGGATGGATGGATGGATGGATGGATATAATTGGAAATCTGTCTTCTGTCTCTCCATTGGCCCCCGTCCTGCTCTGTGCCTTCCTCATGTCCCCAAATCCTGCCCCTGCCCCCCGTTTTCCCTACCTGACCCTGATTGTATGAATTGGCTTCCCTAATGTGTGTGTATGCGGTGTACTAACCTGGTGCACTTCAGTTACTATGGTTTTCTGTGTTTTCCAAGCCAGCTGCATCTTGGAACCTGCTCCACTTTATTGCTCCTCCCTTCAACTTAGGTCAGTGGACATGACACTGCTCTGTGATTCTGGGTGGTCTATAGCTTTATGGCTGAGTTGTCATTGCTCCTAGATGCTTACATTTCACAATACTAGAACTTACACATATACATTTAACCAGTACTGTCCACAATGGTAAGGATTGTTTCTAGGCATCTGGCTCCATTTCCAATTCAAAAACTACTAAAATTAGTATCCTCCCTTCCAAAACAGTTGAATAATGTTATTAAAATGTAACCAGCAGAGTTGTTGCTCTTTGTGAAGCAAAAGCTTTTTTTTGACAGTCATCCCTGGAGGCCACCATGTTGGTTAACCCTGGTTGGCCTGGGAAGACAGGTTGTTTATTTGATGAGTGCACCTGGGGGCTGCGATGTTGGCGTATAAATTCTCTCACGGGATTTCACTAAGATATCATTGTCCTTGTGTATTGATGGCTGGCAGCATGTGGGGTGACAACGGAAAAGAGTACTTTTTTTTTTTTTTAGATGATGGAAGATCTCTTGGAATCAGGCTATTGGATTGAGTGAGTAGACAAACCACCAGGTATATTACCTAAACGTTTTTTTAGGCAGGATGGAGATGACTATAGTTTTTAGGCTGGTCCTTTATAATGCTCCTGTATGTTTTGCAGTGAGTATTCTTAAATGGAAGCTGCAGCTATATTGCGGCAGCACTGGCCATCTGTACTGGGAGCATGCAGGTGAAGAGTCAAGCTTTAAAGGGAGCCAGCCATCTATATCACCCCTCAGGATACGCTGCCTGAGCAGAAGAACAATCACTGTTCTCTTCCCTTTCACTCATAGCATATATTTTAACCATTCTTACAGTCATTTTAAATAACACTCAGTACCTAATTTACTGACTTAAAGGGTTTTTGCTGATATTATAATGATTGCATATTGGGGCATTAGGGACCAGCTTTATATCAGCGTATGGTTTCTGCACTCCAGTGAGGCCCTGTGGCCCCAAGTAGACTCCTTTCCCCACCTTGTCTTTGGTGTATGGTTATTTTGTTTTTAGCTTGGTTACTAGTTGTGTGTGTGTGTGTGTGTGTGTGTGTGTTTTGCAGTGCAACTTTGTTTCTCATTTTGCTTGGTTGTTGTGCAGTATTTTCATTTATATAAATAGTGGGGAATGGTTTCTTTTGTTTGGAGCCCAGCACGTACCTGCTTAAGCAATAACCGTGCATGCCAGTATGAAACTGTTTGTTACTGTCTATTCATTCTTGAATCTGGAGGTTTTAAGTACATTATTAAAAAAATTTTCTGTATCAGTAAATGATTGCCCTTTTACCTAAAAAGGAGGCTTTGGTTGTCTACAAAGATCACCTATTTACTTGAAGAAACAAACCGTTTTAAACAGATCCCATTTGATTTGTTCTTTTGTGCCTTACTAATTCTGTCTTCTTGTATGGAATGTGGGGCCACTGATCAAAGTAAAGATCAGATAACACAATGGTAAACAAGCCTCTGTCTCAAATTTTGTGGAGTGTGTTGCAGCGATCAGATTCTAAAATTTGCTAAAATTGTTAGTCAGTTACACTATTGAAAATTTAATTTGTTCTTTTGTCCATTTCTTTTCTGGAAATGGTGTTTGTAATTTTCCCAACCATAGCATAAAAAACTGCAACTACTTCAAGCACAGATGGGTTTGTTTAAAATGTTTTCAAGAATTAAACAAAATACCCTTAAATGCTTTCTCAGGCTGGACCCATTTTTGGAGGCAATGATAACATCTGTGCACAGAGCGAACAATTACAACCCCAAATCAGAAAAAGTTGGGACGGTAAGGAAAACGCAAATTAAAAATTGATTTCTAAATTTACTTTGACATGTATTACATTGCAGACAATATGAACACAAAATGTCATGTTTTGTCTGGTCATTTCATTTGTAAATATACATCCTTTCCTGTCATTCAGACCTGCAACACATTCCAAAAAAAGTTGGGACAGTAAA
>JBBPDA010000132.1:15336407-15349166 GCA_037974385.1 Arnoldichthys spilopterus | reverse complement strand
GTTACTAGACTGGTTCTATTGCAATTTTTCAAAAAGCAAAAGCCATTTTTGTTAAAAGTTGACAGAACATAGTTGAGCATGGTCTGTGTTTCCACTTAGTGTTATGTGATTTAACCTTCAGGTCCCTAGGACAATGTCTTAACCACTAGACCAAAGGGAGAGTTGCCATCAGCTGACTCATTCAAAGAGTCGAGCTCTGCATTCGCCCCATGTGGGATTCAGACTCTGCTCGCTCAGTTATGTGCACTACCGATGGACCCTTTTTTGTGATCTGACAGTTTTTTTTATTTTAATTTACGTGTTTCCACTACTTGTTTAAACAGGTTAATGAAAACCTGTCTACTGAATTACCATCACCATTACAACAAAATCTTTTATGCGCAAAGAAAAACATTTATAACTTTTTATGTAAGTTAATGTTATAATGATATTTTATTAAGATATTTTGGATGATTCTTATTGACTCCTTCTTTGTTAAGGGCAAGATAAGATCTTTCCAGCCACAATATTCAAGATTCAAGATGTTCAATGTTTGTGGGCAATGGTGGCCTAGTGGTTAGGACATTGCCCTTGAGCCCTGAAGGATGCAAGTTCAAGTCCTGACCTACTGTCCTGCTCCCTGGGTGCTTTTGATATCTGCATTTAACCCATTACACGTGCACACATGGAGCAGCAGGCAGCTACCACATTTTGATGCTTGCGTGTTAAACAGGGAAGACAAGGAAAATATATACTATAAGGGTATCTAACATTAAGCCATATGAAAGAACAGAAAAGCATCTGGGTTCAGCCGTGCCATCTTGGAAAAACCTTGCTTTGGTTCCTGTCATGATACAGCATTAATTAACACTCATAAATATTTATATTATGCAGAACTTCCTGGGGATAATTCATAATAAATGGATAAATACCATTTATCCAGGTAAATAAATCCAAAATAAAACCTGTCCACTAAGAAAGGAGCTAAAGTCCCTAACAGACAACCTCTCCTGCAGCCATAGTGAAGCACAGCTTTGCCCAGTAAGAATCTGCAATTTTAGTAATTATTTACAACATACATGATTCAAATCCAGTGTGAATCTGCAGTGTGTGTAGGCTTTACATTCTTACAGAAATAACTAAGGAATAAATGGTCTTGTGTAACTGTTTCAGCCTGTTACTCTTTCAGTAACAGTAGTCCTGTTTCCAGTCCAGCCCATGCTAATGGAATAACAAAACTTGAAAATAGACTCAGCCATGTGGAGTATTGTTATTCTTACCCTTAATGCCCATAATGTAATGCTGAAGTAAACTTTAGGGCTATCACCTTCCAGTACTGATATATGTAGAAATAATGGAAAATTATATAGATATTTTATCCAGAATCAATTGGCCAAACAAATGATGCACATGACATCACACAACCTCCTCTAGGAAAAGTAGTTCAGTAATAAAATATTGCCCCAAGACCAACAAATGTCAAATCAAACAAACACACAGCGATGCCCTAAAGTCTTTAGCTAAAAGCAAACTTGATGTTGCTCTTTCTTACCACTCTCCAGATTACCCACACAGCCGTACAGCTAAAGAACATCAGGGATAGCCTCCATCTGGCCCTTATAAATAAGAGCCTCTGGTCACTTTGACTGTTAAAAAGACACAAGGTATGGGCAAGAGTCGAAACAATAGCTCAATCAAGTCAGCCAAGATATATTTGGTGTCTGAAATGCTAGCATAAAATAATGTCACATTACTGTAGTACCTTTCTCAACCCAAGGTCACAAAAAGCAGAAACATGTAAAGCATATTAGGCTGCTACATCTAGTCTTAGTTATTCAAGATGGCCACTACTCCTAGTATTAACTATTTAAAATGGTTGTTACTTCTAGTCTTAACTATAATATGTACTTCTGTTTATTGCTATTGATATTAAACAGTGTCAGAAACCATGAGAGCAAGTGACGATTACTTGACAGCTTGATGCAGTTTGAAGCAAGAATACAACGATTTTAGAACACAGTTTGCACAGTGATTATATTTTCCTTTTTACCAACCTATCACAAAAGCAGTTATTCTGGCTCTCCATCGAAGACATAATGTTCATCTGTGCGCATGACAATGAGTAATGTTAGAAAAGTTGCATGATTTGGATGCACTGTCTGTCTCTAATACACACACTCACTCTCACAGAGAGACATTCCCACTCCTCCAATACAAAGAACTATGCTGAGAGCTTGCAGGTAAGGAATGAATATTTCATGAAATCAGGAGCTGATTAAGTGAGCAGACCACAACGGCTCTAGACAAGAATCCATCCTTCATCCACAGAAAGGGATACACTCCACAGACATTAGTCAAAAAACACCCTGGGAGGACACACAAGAAGTCTGAGGCAATTTCAACATATCCTTAACCCTTTAATTATTGCTGATGACAACAAAATTACTCCAGTGAACCATGTTTGTACAGCGATTGCAGACGCTGTAGCCTCTTGATAGCTCCTGGAAGTTAGCAGTAAACACTAGTAGCGCTGCAGCAGAAAAGAGCATTTGCGATACACTTTTGAAAGGTAAGAAGAAGAATATATATTTACAGCGAGTCTGAATTAAATTAATTTTTGCATTAAAGTATGTTAGTGAATTTCCACGGGCTAAATGAGCAGATTTAGAGCATGTTAACAGATAAAGCTAGGCTAGGCTAGTGTATAAAGTTAGCCAAATATAACACTAACCACACACAGCCACGAGCAGCTGCTAAACTCCTCTCTCTTCATTCAGTTTCATCCAGCATTGTGGGATTAGAAGGAGAGTATTTGTTTTGTGGGGTTGATGCTAAATTTTAGTTAAATATACAGTGACATTGGGGTTGGGTGTGAGCTGGGGGTGAGTTGGGATGGTAAATTAAGAAGATGCTTTTTGAGTATGAACTAATTACTATTTCTGCGATACATCACCAATGATCTGTGTTCAGACGCATATTTGAGTTCAGACAAAAAACGGGTTAAAAGAGGATCATTCCAGGCTAATTGAGGAGTTCTACTCAGTACTTAAGATATTTAAAAGTCATTACTAAACCTATATTCTATTACTGTAATATATCAGCAAATCTGTTTTTACAACCAGTGAAGTGGGGGTCTCTATCAAGTTGGTCTTCATCTCACCTGTCAAAGTCTATACATTATATGTGTTTCTCACCCTTTCTCCTTTTTTCTCCCTCTCTTTCAGCACAAGCACCACCTTATCCTGCACCCAGTCTCAGCTCCTTGGGTTTTGCGAGACTTTCCCTGTCCCACATTTTTTATAAACTCAGCATTGATCTTTGCAGTGGTATAGCTCTTTATTTGTAAATAAATGTAAGTTTGAATGTGGTTTTCACATTTTTTGTTGTGTCTCTAACAGTAAGATTGCTCTGGTTTATTTGAGCCAAACATTTTTTCTTCTCTCTGTTGGAGTGGGGAACCTGTACACCTCATGTGCCTTTTTTAAGCTGATTGGAGCAGACAACATTATCTTAAAGGCAATATTAAATAACATTATGGGATCCATATTATGTTCATTCATATGACCCAAAAAGTCTAACTGCATGCAACCCCATTGACAGGTGTCATTGAAAGTGAAAGGTGAAAGTGATTATTTGTCATTGTAGAAACACATCTGTAACTAGATATATGTACTCAATGCTATTCAGTTCACCTGTCAGTTGTTTTAATGTTGTGGTCGACTGTTGTATATGTCAGGACAACACAGAGAAGACACAGGCTGCTTGACATGATATGGAGTTTTTTAGAGATTATGTAGTGAATTGATGACAATCAGTGATACTGAGCTGATTGCTTCTGTCCTGTCTGAAAGTCATAAAGTCATTAAATTATTAAGATTACTTAAGCTCAGTTACCATCAGATTACTAATTCCACCAATTAAACATTAGTCTGATTATTTACATACCTTAACATACCTTCTCTTCCCCTCCCTCTAAATATATCTATAAATATTAGAATATTATTTCTTTTGGCTTCCACAAGCAATAAACATCATGCTCTGTAAACAAAAATATGTAAAATATAAGGAAACACCAGCTGTTCAAAAACTGATACTTACATAAATGGGACGATGTAGGGAGAACGTTTGGTAATCAGCGCCTTCGCTCGCTTATAAATGACCAAAAGTCATAGTTTAGCATCTCTTTAACAGCGAATTGTTGGCCTAGTGGTTAGGACATTGCCCTTGGGACCTGAGGGTCGCTGGTTCAAGTCCCGACCTGGGCACCACTGGGATACCCTTGAACAAGTACTGTCCTGCTACACTGCTCCCCAGGTTCTGCTGATAGCCGCCCGCTGCTCCACATGTGTTAAATGCAGAGGTTACATTTCATTGTGGTGATTAAGACAAATTTTCAATTCACTTGTGGCCTTCATAGGGAGGCCAGCCAGGAGTGAGATGCAGTAGTCCAGTCTTGAGATGACAAGTGACTCAATGAGTAACTGAGGAGCATCAGTGGTGAGGACTTTTTCAGATGTTTTAGAGAGGTTGCCTGCATGTTCTGGAAAAATTACGTGATAAAAATGTGAGATTCTCATTCAAAGTAATTCCAAGATTTCCTGAATCCGTTGTTTGAGTGATGACAGCGTTCTCACAAGTGATAGCAAGTTCAGGTCCTGGGGATGTATGCCCTGGGATGTACAGGAGTTTATACTCAATAAGTTGTTTAGATCTCTAAGGGTTAATTCTCTACCTCCTCTACTGCCCACTGTCTCCTCATCATGACGCACCCTCCTCTTGATTTTCAGGAAACTAAATGTTTGAGGAAAAACTTTAATTCATCCCTTTATCTTTATGACTTCTTTCAGGAACTTGTTTTACAGCCACTCATAAAATCTCCTACTGGACGTATAATAGGGCATTGCTGTGATAAGGGACTTAAGCTCAAGGATAATTAGAAAGAAATTAACAAGCTGTCACTAGTGCTTAATGACTAACGAGCACAGAAATCCACCACGTTTCCTTCGACTCATACTGTATCAATAGCTCAGATCAATGTAGCTCCGTTTTTTGTCGTGAAAAACTCAACAGCTCAACTCTTTAATTACTTTTGATCTAATAAGAGTCTTTCTTCACTGAAATATCCGCAGGGAAATCGCATAGATCACTCATTAATGTAATTATGTATTTCATGTACCGTTTTTTAAATTCATTATTTAGCTTTTTGATGTCGAGTGGCTTATCTACCTGATAAAGTATTCACAGAAATTTCTGAAGTCTGATGAGTAACCCAAGGAGCTTTTTCTTCATTTATTTATTTATTTATTTTTAGAGTGTATATGGCAGGATTGTCCTTGTCTTGCTCACTCAGGCCTGAAGTCATAGTAGATGTATCCATGAAAAGATGCTACATTATGGTAAGTTTCCAGTTGAATATGCTCATCTACACACAAAGAAATGAACCAATAGGGCCATTTGAACATTTGAAAATATGTTCACATTAAATAACTGAATTAAATTGTCCCTCAGTAAATGTTTTGTTTCAAATAATTATGAATGAAAAGTACACTTTTTATAATGAAATCATATTTATTATTTATTCAAAGCAAATTTCATTCCAAAGTAAGCCAAATAAATTTCACTGAAATGTTTCAAATTTGTTCAGCCGGCAATTGAAATTGAATTCAAAGTCTGTATATACCCACTTTACTCTGAGCGTAATAACGGAATTAAGTTCATAGAACAATTTTTTTTTGTGAGAATTTTGCGCTGTTCTTTAGTGTTGTAGCCATTTTTTTGCCAGAGCATAGCAACACCAGTTAGGGCATTAAAATGGCATCTACAGTACACTGACAGTATAAAGTTGTAGTGAAACACTACATCTACACATAATCCCATTAACTATGCACAAATGAGATGGTTGAGTAGGTGTTCAGCTAATGATGTGAAATTGTGAACTTGGAGAAACAGAAAACCAGCTGCACATCATTAACACTGGACCAATGACTGATTGGCATGAGACAAACCAGAAAGTAGAGTCACAAAGGGAAGAGGGAAAGAATAAAGAGAGAAAAAAATATATACACTGCTACTGAATGTAATCAACTTCAATGTAATCAGCTTCTGGGGTCAGTTTCACAGATGTACAATAAAAAGTAGCCCTACTTATGTAAATTGTAACTCTGTATTTCACTTGTGCAGCTTAAAAGAAAATGATTTTTTCTTTTAAGTCTGAGACCTTCTCAGTGTTTCTTCCTCATGCTCTTAGGGGGTTTCTTCCTTGCCATTGTCACTTTTGGCTTGGTGATTAGGGGTGGGAATTCAGTTTTTGGCAAAGCTGCTCTGTGTCTAAAAGTCAATATACATATAAAATAACTTTAAGAAAACAACTTTCTGAGGTTTCCCAATATATTGCATTTATGAAAAAAAAGCAAAAAGAGAAAATGTTACAAAATTAAACGTTCATATGGAACCTCTGCACTTTTGATGCATAACATACATCTGAAACTCAAATCATCTGTCTATTACTCCACAACTTGCTTGTTAGAGACAACTGAATGACCAAGGCAGACTGAGTTTCCTGGCAAGTGCATATATTCACAAATAGCAGACATATGAAAACAGCTTCTTCTGTTCTGATCATCATCATCAGCATACGAGACTGGAGTCAGTAGAGGGTGGCTAAGCTAAAACCTAGAGCTTCAATAGGTCTGACATCTTGATCCAAACTATAATTTAGTCAAGGGACTTTCTGTGCCCAACCTGAGAGAGAAAGACCCTTCAGAGAAAGCCTAATGATTTCTGGGAACTAAAAAAAGTACATGTCTGTAACTTTTAGTTAATTTTTATTCACTGGAATCACATTGTATTTAAAACTTGGCTTAAACGGTTTGGCGGAAAACGAACAGATTAAAATTCTTGAAATGCCCAAAAGAAAATTATCTTATTAATTCATCATACCTATGATTCACTCATCTGAAAAATTAAGAACATTAAGAATTAAGATTTAAGAATTAAGAAATTGTTGATGTTTTTCAGTGTTTGAACAAGCAAACATTTCAACTTCTTTCATACAGTGCCTACAGATAAAGGTGATTATACCCCAACAAATGACACAATAACTGGCATTTTGTAGTCATTTTCATTAATTAAATAAACAAACAAACAAAACTGATCAGTCACATGAAAAAAGTAAGTACACCCTTAAATGTGTCACACCTTTAACTTATAAATCAATGTAACATCAGGTGTTCCAAATTAGGCACCATTAACTAAAACCTCCTGCAGGTGGTTGCTATTGTAATGCTAAATGTGTGATCATTATGTGAGTCATTATGTCAAGACCTACAGTTAAAAGATAACAGCAGTAGCCCTATGACAATGCTAAGAAATACTAAAGAAATTACACCGGATATGTTACATACCAGGTAAAATATGTTAGTTAATATGTCTGTTATAAAAAAATTATAATAAAAAAAACATGGAGTGGGTTTTAGAAGGTTCAGATGTCAGGTGAGTTAAATATAAAATGGCCAAAAAAGCTTAAACATCTAATGCAAACACTATAAATAAGCATTACAAAGGTGTGTTTTTTTCTGTTTTTTGATATTTATAGTCCCAACTGAAGTCTTAGCTTGAACAGTTCACCACTGGATCCAAAAGGCCAACTTAAGCATGATAAAACAAAATTCTGCTGAATCCAAATGTAGCTTTACTGTCTACCACAAACCAAAGTGTTTCAAGCACACTGAACTAAAATATGTACTAAAAACCTGACCAAATCATACTATACAGTCACAAAATTTTGACCCAAAGACAAGAAACACTAACCAGATACTCAGATTATAAAGAGTTGTTAATAAGAAGGAAGAATAAAAGTACTAAAAAATAAATCTAAAGAACAAACTTTGAGAAACCCTGACCTGAACCCAAAAAATATTTGAGAAGTGATCTCTGAACTCAGCTGGACCTGGACAGGAATATTTATGTCAGGTTCTGACAAATATTTTGGGCTATGCAGGAATCTACAGACAATCCTGTGACTAAATTGAGAAAGATAAGTTTCTCATGTGGACACAATTGTCACTATGTCTATCTAAAGAAAGTCCTCTAGAGCTTTTTCTCTCTGTGTTGACAGGGCTGAGATAAAGAATGTGCAAACTGAGTTCAGCTTTCACAGACCACCTGTATCAGTGAAAGTATGTTAACCATTTCCTGTTTGCTAAGCTTGTGCTGCTAGTCTGTAAAAATTTCTGTTCAGGGCCTGATAATAGAAGCATGTTGTTTTTTTATATTACTTTTGTTGTTACTCATTAAAACAAGTGGAAAAAACTGTTTGAATGTCTGGATTATAAACTGCCAAATGACTGATTGTAGGTAGAACAAAAGATTTAATGATTGAAATTTTATGAAAAGTTATAGTTTTGTGCACACTCTACTGCCTGACCAACATACTAATTTCCTGATAGCACTGGAAGATATTGACCATCATCTGATGTTTTTATTACATTTATATTTACTCATCTGGCTGAGGCTTCGAAGAAACAGGTACAATCAAGCATTTATGGGCAGTGGTGGCCTAGTGGTTAGGACACTGCCTTTGGGACCTGAAGGATGCAGATTCGAATTCCACTACACTGCTCCCTGGGTGCTGTTGGTAACTGCCCGCTGCTCCATGTGTGCATGTGTGATAGGTTAAATGCAGAGGTCACATTTTGATGTGACGCTTGAGTGTGTTCACAATGATAAATATTCACTTTAACTTTATGTAGTGGGACGGTACTTTGCTCAAGGGTACCTCAGTAGGGCTCGCGCCAGGACTTGAACCTGCGACCTTCAGTCCTAACCTCTAGGACACCACTGCCCACATTTATTGGCAAAATGTTTGCAAACAGGGTTTTTAACTTGTACACTCAAAAGACAAAACAAAAGACACTTGTGGCATTTGACAGCCCTAAAAAAGCTCATTTTTAACTTTATGACAGCAGTGCAGTGTGAAGTGGAATATTTAAACACAAAACACAATCATGATTGAACTAAAAACAAGAAAATGCATCCAAACCTTACCTTTAGTGTGAAAACATACTACAACAGAGAATAATATAATAATGAAAAAGAAGGTTAACAGAACTCAAAAATCAATCAGTCCCACACATTGTTAAAACATTACAGTATTATGTACATATTTACAGAAACCTTTAAAACTATGACCTAAATCAGATTTTAAAGGTTGACCAGGATAAATAAATGTTTTTGATATATATATTATATATTTCCCATTTATTTATTACAATGTAAGTCAAACACAACAAAATACAGGAAAAAAGTTGATTTCTTATGTTTTGCTAATGCTGATTAGAGATCAGCTCTTGGGACTACCTGTCATGATGCTACGTTGCTTAAATTAGCCTGAACACAAAACTTAATGCATATTCCAGACTTTCCTGCTACACCCACTTCCTCTCTCAGTGGACATTCCAGTGTTTTCCCACAATTTAACAGTGCTGTCGTACTAGGGTATTACACAGATAACTAAGCTTATTAGTAAAACAGGCCAAAGTAAATTCTCCATAGATAGGCTTCTCCATAGGCTTACTTGCTACTGCCTAGGAAATATTCTCACTAGCTTTTGTGTAAGATAACAGTAAATTTCTCAAGTTTTCTTTATGAACAGATAAAAAGGATGTATTACAATTTTTAAGCAGGAACAAAAATGTAAAAATTCATTTTTTCAGTATATCCTCCAACAGCCATAAAAAATAGGCTCAAAGCAAAAAGGATGGAAAGGGAGCAATTCTTTTCTTACTGTCTGTCCGATTTTACTATGGTAGAGTTATAGTGTGAAAACTTCAGTGTCTGAGCATGTGTGCATCCCCACAAAGAGTGCTCTGGTATATTTTAATATATTTTACTAGCCCATACATTGGCGAAGACTAGCAAATCCTTCTAAGCAAGTCTGTTTTGACACAAACATTATAGTGCCAAACTCATCATTTGCCACTGGTCAAGGACAGAACCGCAGCATGTATCCAATGAAAGTTAGTTATAGACTGCTCAACACATGGATTTGATACCCCATAATTCAGTGTCATCGGGCTTTGTGGGTGTATCACATGACCCACAGAAGATTTTCATGTTGATCAGAATCATATGCTTGGGTGCAGGCCAACAAACCAAAAGATGTTTGCTTGTCCCTTAGCCATATGGAGTCCTCACAATGACTTGTGATGCAATGAGCATTTTAGAGCAATTGTCAAGAATGATTGTTCTTCATAAATCAAAGAATAGTTCACGGTACAATTATGTCTAATATTACTGTGTCAAATGCAATTACTTTCAAGTTCCCCTTTAGCCCTGGTTTTATGGTGTCTAGAATAATTTTATAAGTGGATTACTCAGGCTCAGCAGTGGCACTTTACATCAGTCTTAATGGTGGAGCAAAGTGCTCTGCTTGTAAAACCAAAATGCAGAGTAATTGGCATCCGCACATGCAAATGGGGAAATAGTCAGCCTGGGCATGAGCTGGATACACAAACGTATGAAAAGGTGCGGATGGAGTGTAGCCTGACACTGCACCTTTTTGAGATCAAATACTGTCAGATCATATCTTTTGGCTTTTTGATTTGTCTGTAATAGTCCCATCTGTGCTCAAACTCGGGTCACATGGATTTACTCCCGTAATACTTAATCCCATATTGTCCCTGTCAGAACAAAATCGTATTTCTCCATTTTGGCAGTTTTTTCCACTTTTTTACATGAATAAAAAACACTAGCTGATGTTCACATAATGTAATGAAAAAATCGTTTTCACATTAACATCCATGATTAGTTAAGAATGTCTCTTCTGTAAAGTTATCATTTTGAAAAGATGTGATTTTTGATTTCAACAATTTACACTTTGTTCATAGGTGTTGGTGATTTGACAGTATTACTAATGCAAAGTTAACAGTCTTGAACACCATTAGCTTTTAAACAGTAATCAGTGAAAACCAACAAACATAAAATGCCTTCTAATGTACCTCTGGGGTTAAAGCAAAAAACTGTACATGAAATACTGAAGGTTAATTCACAAACAGAATGGCAAGAAATGCTGGCATGTTCCACCCCCTCACTACAGTGTTCTTTAATAGGCTGCTCAGGACTTCACAAACTACCAGCTGTTTTCCCAATAAGCTCTTCAGATAACAGCTAATTACTGCAAAATCCCACATTTTAATTTTTGTGACAATAGGCTGGCTCCTAAAATACACAATTTTACAGACATCTGTTGTATTTAAGAAATTACTGTAGGATTTGTACTGTAAATTTACATCAGTTCTTTAAAGAAGGTGAAGAGAAGGTAGAAGTGTCTATTTGTCTTTGTGAACACACCAAGTTCACCACAGCAAATGAGCAGCTATCAACAGTGCCCAAGGAGCAGTGTAGCAAGACTGTACCTTGCTCGAGGAAATTGCAGTAGCACCTGGGCTGGGACTTGAACCTGCAGCTCTCCAATCACATGGGCAAATCCCTAACCACTAGGCCCCCACTGCCTTCACAATGTGTTGTGTTGCCTAATTGCATGCATATGCTTAATGGTGTACAAGAAGATCTCTATGAGTCAGACTTAATCACAAGACAAGCATAATCACAAGATTCACATTATTACAGAGTGATAAAGTTTATATTAAATATAGACTATGCTCAACATATTTGACTACAAGTGGGCATCACAGCAAACTACGTAATACCATTGTGGCCAAATAAGGCCTATACACCGCAGGTGAACAAATGTATTATAGAGTATTTCAGTAAGCACTTGCTGAAGTTTCTGACATAAACGTACAGATGAAACACAGAAAAAGACATTTTGGCTTGAGATTTAAGGGTTAATGAGAGTCTTCATCTCCAGTTCTAAAAACTGAATATCACTCTAGTCTACAAACAACATATGAGCAAAAAGTAGGGCACAGATTTTATGCAGCTCAAATTCCATGAGACTCCTTTTAGGTAAGGCTATCTCTCCTAGTTCTTTCAAATGATAGTCTGTGCAGGATAACTTCCCTCCCTGAGATCACACTGGGATTCCACAAATCTCACCCTTGCGCCATTGAGCACGCTTAACAGAGCTATGTGACAGAGAGGCAAAAGCCCCACCATGCACCACACACTCTCAGCCTCATCAGCTTTGACCTCACAACTGTGTGGGGACAACTTCAGCCTCTCTAGAATGGATGATGTTCATAGGATTCAATGTGTTCCCCAATATAACTTAATATTACAACAATTGAAAGTAATAAGAACCAAGCGTCATCACAAATCAGAACTTAACTCTGGGACATTTTTCTTATCATACTAAATTTAGTTGTGACAAATATCTCAAAAAATCCGTTATGCAAATTTTTTTAATCACCCAGGAACATAGGTGTTTTTTATGCTGGGAATATGCCCCATTCACTTCTGGAAATGCTTAGTTTTTTCACAACCACCTTTTGAAAGTCTACTGTTAGAAATCTTTTGTATAAAAGTGAGCCTTTCACTTGGTAGTCAAACGTGTCTCTGATTATTTAGGCTTAAATCCAGTTGCTAAATGTTGATGTTATATTTAAATCAGCTCATATACAACAACATATTGCCTAATTGTACATAATTTGTTTACAATTCACATTATTGTATTTTTGCACATCCTGCTACCTCGCACCTGGTCATCCCATAACTGCACTGGTCACTGTTGTCTTTGTTCGTGCCTGTCTGTCTTTGCACTGTCCTGCAATGTTTGCACATCCTTGCACACAATGCACTTTATGTTGTTAGTTGTGTAGT
>JBBPDA010000132.1:15319659-15336162 GCA_037974385.1 Arnoldichthys spilopterus | reverse complement strand
TTGCTTTTACCATGTAGCACTTTGAGATTGTTCTAAATGTAAAGTGCATTACAAATTAAATGTATTATTATTATTATAGGAATGTTGTTTCGTTTCACTGTGTACTGTGTAAACTGTATATGGTTGAAATGACAATAAAAGCCGACTTGACTTGACTTGATAGTTTTAATATGACATGTACATGATGTAGCAAGACATTTGATAACAACAATGCAAAGTAAAAAACTCATCAAATAAAATCAGGTGCATTTAGACCTGTGTTTTATGTGAAAAATCTCAGTCCAAATATAATCCTAATACTCAAGGTGTATAAAATTACCACATGTAAACAGGGTTATAGCAAACAGTACTTGATATATGGCTAAGAGTGAGGCTCTGAAAATCCCAATGAGTTGGGGAAATTTAGCCAAGTTATGAGTCAAAGTAATGAGATAATATTTTTGCAAAGTGACTATTTGTCATTGGGAACACACCCCAACACACCAAGTGCACCACACCAAAATGTGACATCAGCAGGCAGCTATCAACAGCACCCAGGGAGCAGTGTAGCGGGACGGTACCTTGTTCATAAGAACCTCAGTAGTACCTGAACTGGGACTTTTCTCACAAGGCCCTAGGCTACCACTGCCCTAACCATAAGAAGGCAAAATATATGAACTGACATCTGCCCTAAAACTGAAATCAAAGAGTGAAATACCAGATAATTTTGAAAATTTCTAAACACAGTATTAGCAGCCCTGCTGGTCAACAAATTCATTTTAGTTTTCATCCTTTCTAAAACAAAGTGACACACATGCCCAAGACTACTCCAACCTTCCACATACCCCCATTCCACCCAGGACCCACCCCATGAAAAACAAACACGCCATAATAATTCTGCAATAATGAATGAAAAATAGATTTTTTCAGGATCGTCAAAGGACAAATGCAAAGAGCTTTAGTGTGGCCTCATGAATTCCCCATTACCACTTGCACTTTAACAGAGAACTTCTCCTTGCATCAGTTGAGCAAATCAAAACAGGGCATCTAAATGCATTCAGGAAAGTTTTCATTTCTCCACCTCATCTGCTGGCTGTATGCTCTGCTGGAGAGGCATGGCTCAGGCCTGGCAGAGAAGTATCAATTACAAGGATCACAGGAAGGCTTGTTTGTTTTTTGTAGCAGTCAGCCTGTTTCTGGACTCCCAAAACCATGTCATTAGAAAGGCTTCATTTGAGATAAGGATCAGAATTTAGATCAGGCCACTTGTCCTGGAAGTGCATGGATTTCAACTACAAGGTATGGCCATTTATAGTTTCTAAGGTAAATCTTTATCGAGATACTGGTCTTTGGAATAATCAAGAGATTGCATGAGTTGCAATGTACAAATGCACTCACAATTCTTCCTAAAACCAATAAAAGAGAGCACATTACTCCAGCCCTCAAGACTTTGACTTCCAATCAGTTCCAGAATTGGCTTCCAATCAGTTCCAGAATTGAATTCCAGAAACAAAGTCTTGCTCATTGTCTATAAGTCACTCAATGGTTTGGGCCCCAAATATTTATTGGAAATGTTTGAGAAATACCAGCCTGGAAAAGCTCTTAGATCAGCAGGAGATGCTCAGTTAGTGGTGCGGAGGGTTGCAAGCAAACAGGGTAAAAATGGCATTTAGTCATTATGCTGCCCATTGCTGGAACCAACTGCCCATGGAGATCAGATCTGCTCCAATTGTGGCAGCTTCAAAAAACGAAATTAAAACAAATCCAAAAAAGGATTTGAATGCTCATTTTTAAAATCAACCATCAAAAAAGTATTTTTACAGTTTAGAATTATCCATAATATATTTTGTTCAAAATATATGTAGTTTGTAGTGACAATGTACCTGAGCTGACTGTAGCCTCTCATGCAAATCAAGCTTTAATCAGAAAGAAAAATTTGGCATGATATTGTATCGATATAGCAGCCCCAAGTATCCATATTTTTTTTTTATTAATACACCTGTTTTGAAACATTTATGTTTTGATAACATTGCTTTGAATTTCCACAAGGTGGTGCACAACTTTGTTCTTCTCTTATGCCGCAAAGGCTAAGAATAGGAACAATGTAATATGGCCCAAATGTGGCAATCATAACTTCACCTCTTTGGCATTTCCACCCTTTCCATACATGCTTTTGTTAGTTGCTTTTAATTATTTAGTACATTTATTTTGATGGCCTGCTCTTTTAGCATGGAAATCAGGAGGGAGTGCAAAATACTCAGCCATAGCTATTCACTTCAATTCAGTTTTATTTATATAGTGCTTTTTACAACAGATGTTTTCACAAAGTTTCTTTACAAAATCCGGACAGAGGCAAGGACAAAATCCCTGAGCTAGAGGAAAAAACCTTGGGAGGGACCAAGACTCAGTAAGGGAACCCATCTTTCTCTGGGCGACACCGGATGGCAGTAAAATAAACAGTTAAAAGATGAGGAACAGTCTCAGTTTATTAATGTGGTGTTAGTTTGGTCCAAAAGCTAGAGGAGAACTGAAGAGGTTTTGGAGCTACAGTCCCATCTGATTGTGAGAAGGAAGAAGAAGGTTATCTATTGACATAACTTACCACAGCAAACATGGCAAGGTTCTGAATGGTACAGTGGTGCAATATTGTTTTGCTGATCTCAAGTGAAGTAACTGAGCAAAACAAGCATTAACTGATTTGTTTTCACCTTGTAGTGTAGTAAAAAACTGTGTTGCAGTTTAGGCTACAAATTGGCTTTCCAATACTTGATATAGAACTAAATACCAATGTAACTAACAGATGCAGACTGATCTTTTACCATGTTACATTTGTGGTTGATCAGTGCATTCTGTATAAGGAGTGATCTATCACTGCTCTAATGTTTCCCATTTAACTTTACATTAATGTGCAGTGGATGCAGAAGGAGACTGCACTGGATTAAAATAAACAGTTTCCAGAAAGCTATTGTTTTGTGTGGGCTTGTACATACCAGGGCTGGACGGCACATTCAGCTGAGCCTTATGGGCTTCTTTTCCTTGGACACACTGTTTCTTTATTTTCCCCATGCCAAATTTCTGAAACTTAGGTCATGGTAAAACTGACTATTGAACGTGAACTCCTGTGAATTACCGAAGAAACACCCAGATACACACACACACACAAACACATATGCACACCATAACTTGTATCCCGAGGCAGTTCTCAGTGGGTTTTAAACAGGCACAGATAAATAATCACATGTCGTTCTTAAATGCGTCAAAGTTAAATTAATTCCACTTTTTAGCCAACATTGTTCTGTGGGTCTGGGAGGCTACCACAGACGTTTAGTTTCTCATATACGGCTGCTAAGAAGACAAAGAATAATGCTTGTACGCACCAATTAAAAGTGACCGCAGCTTAAATTCTCTCCATTAAGCCGAAATTCCTTTGGGTGTCTTCTGGAGGTTTGAGGCTCAAATGGTGATTTATAGCACACAGGCTAACGGCAGCTTGAATATTGCTGCAGGCACAAGACTTTTGTGTTGCCAGGGCTGTAACCTTTGCTCTTACATGGCAGCCTACAAGAAAGTCCCTAGAAAAAGAACATAACAGACAAAAGATTAGTTTGTCATGGTGCCTGTCTCAAAGATTCTACTTTGAAGAGAAGGAGAATGAGGCATACAGTTTAACAGGGCAAGCAAAACTGGCAGCTGTGGTGTTGTAAAGAAGTTTCTCTTAGTTTCAGGAATTTTTAACAGAGTAAAGAACATTCTCCTAAAATATATTTTAACAATGCTTCAAAGAAATTAACTGCTATACCCTATATTTTCTGACAATACTGTTTTATATGCAAATTAATATATTGTGCGGTGAGTAAGACCCCAAAGTGTCTCAGAAACTACAAACACAATAAACTATTTGACAGTTTTTGCAGGTACATCCAAACACTCAGTTCAGTCTATGGTGAATCAGAGCACATAGATAATGTGCTGAATGATTAATGTAAAAAAAAAATTATTTTTTACCTTTCCAAGTGAAATTCCATGTTAATCAGTGTCTTCCAACCCAACAGTTTCTGCTGCCAGCTCATCTGAACCAAGCCATGTTAACTGAATACCTGATACAACAGTGCTGGAAGATGGGATATAGCCAAAATGTGGACTGTCTGGTGTTGGTAAAGGCCTAAATCATTGGCACATCATGTTTGGGAGCTTACTGCACTATGTGACACTGTTGTATATAAAATAGCACATTACATAGTTCAAAACAGAAGTAACAGACACATTTTAGCTGTTTTTTTTTTACATATTTCTTTTTTTTCGACCAGTATTGTGACTTAATACAATTATTTCTATAAATTATGCTTAGGGCCTTCATTCTACCAAGAAGACACAACATATTCATTATTTTGAGCTTAAGGCTTGAAAGCTGAGTGTAGTGAGTAAGAAGCTCTGCACTGCTGGGTTAAATGCCCAAGCAAAATGGCTTTAAAAAATGTTGAAAAACATAGGATACAATTAAAATGGCTCCTTTTTACATTATTAAATTGTTAACCAAATATCAAACTGCATCTTGGGGGCATTCGTGTAAATGGGATTTTGCATAACTGTCATTTAAACAGACTGCATCTTTGGGAATGGCCACATTTTTCATAAAGAACACTTTGGGCAATATTGTCTGACAGTTGGAAAGCTATCCCTTAAAAACAGAATAGCTTATAATCCTTTAAAACAAATAGGTGCAGTTTTTTAAATGATATTTGTTTGGTTTTACTGGAATGTAATGCATTTAATGCAGATGTTTTGCCTTTAAGGACAATGCAGTACTGTCATTGGACAATGCTGTATTTTTTTTAAAGGGATGTCCTATAAAAAAGGTCTATTTTCCAATATGTTTATCTAAAACTATATTATTACATCAAAAAAGTCTTAAATGTTTACTTTATTGACACGACATACATGTATTCATGCATTCTTTTGTGTTTTCACTTGCTGCTTATGCTCACGTGTTGAAGAAACAGTGACTCATCTCCCGGTAAAAATCACGCCAAGTAACAACACACGACCTAGTCTGACTCTGCACTGTGTGCATTAAAGTCAGTGGCGTGTCCGAAAAGTTGACTCAGTGTAGGTCGTTTTCTTCCCATTTAAACGGCTGTTGTTAAAAAGCACAGTGGGGAAAGGTCTGTAACTTGTCCCTCCCCTCAGAAGTACTCACTGGGGTCGTTGCTGCGCTGCTCAGTAGAGGCTGCAGGCTAATGTGGAAGTCGTCCTGCTGGATGAAGCTCCTGGAGGAACCATAACTTTTCCGTTTCCTTTTCGCGCCCTTTCTGCTCACGCACACTGCAGGTACAACCGACATAACTTGGTATTGTGGGGTTTTCTGAAAATATGTTTGAAAATAGTTCGTTTTTTTTTCTCTTTTTTTTAGTCTGTCTATGTTATGACATCCAGCCATGTCTTTTGCTGAAGTTATTGTTGTGTGGGCACAGCGAGTGAGGTTTATTTATGCTTATTTTTTTATTTGTTACTTTGTTTCTTTCTTTGTTTACCGGACGTGTGATGCAGAGCATGCTTGACCAAAGCACACCTGACCAAATAGAAGCTTATATTTGCTTAACCCTTTATGGACTGAGTTTCATTAGCAAAACCCTTTCATCCTTTTCTATTAGGGAACTACCCTTTTTCTATGCCTACCTGTTATTTGCCATTGTTTTTACATGTACATGTACTTATGTATATATATTTATCCTTTATGTGGTTTATGATTATATATATATATATATATATATATATATGGGCTATTAGTGGGTATTAGACCTATACACCTATGCTGATGCTAAGGTAACATTCCAGTGACAAGCTCACCTCCTCTGCCCTGTGTACATAGCCGAGGGGGTGCCACAGTACTTTACACTACTTTACAGTACAGTGCTGTAATTTTACAGTATGGCAAGGCTTTTTGTGCTGCTGAGAAACATTCAAGCAGAGAAGCAGTCTGAAAGTAGCTACGGCCTCAGCGTAGCAGCAGATTCGGCCTAGCAGCAGTTTTCTGTAACAGAGGAATGTGTCGGAACAACCCGCGAGGAGACCGGACATTGTCATTTAAAGTCATGCTTGAGGTGGTACTGACAAGCGTATCTTTGCGTGTTGAGTTTACATGTCACCTTCCTTGGATCTTTACATGCTCAAAATGATTCCACACTTTGGATGACATTCTGCTGAACGGAGACTAATAAGTGAATCATTTTTAACATCAAGCTTCCAAATTGATTTTTTTTTTGCAAATAACCAACCACTAAATACATGGTTGATTTAGAATCTAATCACCAACAAAAGGTGGGGTAGATTATTAATGGGCAGACCACACTTCTTACAAGAGTTTGGGACTGTCAGTGATATCAGAAAGAAACTAGGTCAGGTAAGCTGTTCTGAGTGGTAATACAGGTTGATATGCCACCCTTTTGCAGTTTTTATGCCCTGTCTGCTTAGATCTGCTTAGATCTGTATCATTACCCAGCCTTTGAGAGATTAGGGCTAATGTATACTTTGGAAACTCAAAGTGTTTTCTTCATCTGCAGTGAGCATTTGAAGGTTCAGATCCTCTGGGCTTGAAAACCCTCCAAAGCAAACAGAACCTGTATCCCTTGTGATTCCTCAAGGCAAAGCTTTCAATACAAAGGCAATTTAACTAACACTGAAGAAAAAAAGAAAAGAATGGGGGGGATTCTCTGCGTATGTAATGGTGGTCCATAGCTTCAGTTACTTTCAGAAAGTAATGTGCTGCTGCTGAATGACTCTGTAAGTCATATATTACCTTAAACCCACATAACACCTCATCAGCAAATTGCCTGACTGGAATAAGCGACCCAGGTTCTCTCAGTGTTCAGTCAGCAAAAAAACCATCTGGAGTTCCAAATCTGTAAGTAAGGGGCATGGGCCCCAAAAACCTTTTTTATTATGGAGTTTCAATGACTGTAATACGCTGTAGGGAAAATCACACTTGCTTTATGAATTACCAAACACAATTGCAAAAGCAATCTATAGCAATGCATGAATAATTCAATGCAATGCAAATCATTTGATTCTAAAATCGCAGATCTAGTATTCATGCCTGTTAGGGAAAAGTTATTTTAACAAAAACATATGCCGCCCAAATTGACTGTCAGATAATGGCCATAAATTCACTCCCATACCATGCATGGATCTTAATAATTATGCGGAAATAACATCAGGATTGAACAGCCCTTTGGTTTTAAGATATGGGATGGACTTAAGACTTAAGAGGCTGAGTTTGACTATGAAGCCAGATGTTGGCTTTCAATCCATAACTTTGGGCTGGCTGAAAGAGCTCAACAGGAAATCTGCAGCGCACTCTCTAACTTGCCTCTCCTTCTTTTCTTTCTCCCTGCCTCTCTCACTCTCTTTTCTAGATTTGGCTGACTGCTGCCGGTTCATGAGACGAAAGGGGACCTTTTGTCAGATCCTTGAAGACTGCAGAAAGTGGCACGCAACTTAAGTCAGCTGCACAGAAACCAGTAAACATTTTCTTGGAAACAACTGGCAGCCCACTTGTCGGAATGGGGCTGCTGAAGTTGATGCTTTTTCTTTGTGTGAGCAGCTGTCTTTGCCAGAAAGACTGCACTGGAGTGGATTGCCCTGTTCTTAAGAACTGCATTGAGGAGGTTTTAGAAAGCGGTGCCTGTTGTGCCTCTTGTGTCCAAATTGGCTGCACGTGTGAAGGCTACCAGTACTACGACTGTGTGAACGCTGGTTTCAGAAAAGGCCGGGTTCCTGAGGGAGAGTCTTACTTTGTGGATTTTGGAAGTACAGAGTGCTCTTGTCCAAAGGGAGGTGGAAGGATCAGTTGCCATTTTATTCCATGTCCTGAGCTTCCAGCGAATTGCATAGAGATGTCAGACCCTACAGATGGGTGTATTCAATGTGAGCGGATTGGCTGTGTGCATAAGGAGCAGAAGTATGAAGCTGGGCATTCTTTCCACATGGACCCCTGCCAAGTCTGCCACTGCCCAAATGATGGCGGGAACTTAATGTGTTACCCGATCCCAGACTGTGACCCAAGGAAAGTTCATAAACCCATGCTTGCAACCACCACAGAGGAAAATCTGCCATGGAGGCATCAGAATCACCCCATTCGACATATCTTCAACACTCAAGGCTCTAGGGATTCCTTCACCAAACCCTTCCCGCTATCTCACAGTGACAACCTGCCACCTTTCAAGTTGAATCCACATGAAGACCACATGGAAGAAGAAGAAGATGAGGAAGACTATGACTACACAACTTCAGATCCTTTGGAGCCATCTATGCAAGATCTTGTCTTGCCCACAGAGTCATCCATTATTTCAGTTTCTTACCCAGGAAAGGCTATCCCTCATCAGGTCTTTCACAGAGGCAACAAGCAGGAGCTTAAGGAGAGATTTGATTTTCATGAAGCAGCCACAAACAGACCATGGTTTCCTTTACATAAAGAGAGGACAGATGAAGTAAAATACACTCATAATAAAGACAAAGCCAACAAAGACACCTTAAGGACTTCTGTGGAAGATGCTAGGGAGGCCAAATTTAATATTTCTGAACATAGTGCAAACAAAGACAAACTTCCAGTCTACAGAGAGACTGCACATGAAAAACAATTCTCTATTGACAGGGACATGTCAGGAAGACAGAGTTTTAGCCTTTATAAAGACAGTATCAGTAAACAGACACTTGAGAAAAGCAATACAGACAATGAAGGCCTTGCTGCTCCTCCAGGATCTACAGATTCTGAGATGTTTGACTTATATGGGGATGTCACATACAGTGAATCAGTAACTGACTCTTCAGGGACTGTAGATCAAACTACACCTCAACTACAGAAAACTGAGACAACAACAACATGGCCAACTGCCTGGAACATTGTTACTGATGGTCAGAATCAGTTTTCTTCACCAGACGCTAGTGAACATCACAGCACCCAAACAGAAGATAATATTACAAAATTCATGTTAAGTAATATCACAGACAGCAACGGAGGTCTTGGGACTGGTGGAGTGGATGACATGGAGGAAGACAACAATGTTAGCAACTCAGATGTTCTGAAAAGCACGTCTACATCATCAGCAACATCTGCGAAGCCTTTAAGTGAGCACATAACCAAAACGGAGACCTTTACGGTTCCTTCTGTGAGATTTAGCCCAACCAGCCAGCCGCCCCTTAGAGTAAAAGCAAATGAGGGACAGCCAGCTACCAAACAGTCACAAAGCCTGTTTGACTTTAGGGAGGAAGCAAGAGAGGAGAGAAAAGAAAGAGAAAACACCCTCAGCTCCTTCCCAGAGGCCCACGAGGGTGAGTAAACAAGGGCTTTGTTTTCATTTTAATCACTGTTCAAAATGCACAAGTGGCAGTGCTTTGTCGAGTTCTTGAGAATTTAATTAATACCCTTTGATTAAGAGTCAACGCTGGCCAGGTACTACACTCCACCATTCAGTGTAATTAACAAATTAGCACAATACAACTCATGTCTGCAGCTGTTCATAGACAATGGTGAAGCACAGACACTGAACATGGTGTTTTATGACAAAGTTAAACAAAAGGGCCTCGCTCCTGAGGCCTGTGGTGATTTCTTTTCACAGCTTACATGGCAGCTCGTCTGTTTCCATAATTTCGCACCACTTATGAACACAATTTGCCTTCATGGCTGAGGTCAGCACATTAGTGGCTCTTGCTTTTTCTGCTCACTGGAAATGTGAGATCTAGCGCAAATATTCAACACAGGGGGTCCGACTGGTTTGCCCAAGCCAAACACCCTTCCTGCTGAGTACATCCTCTCCACTCAGCCCTATACAAGTTAACACAGTCAGTCCTTCACACACAACAAAACACCCTTTTGTCGCTTGGCAAGCTCAAAGCGTCAGTTATTACAGGACACTAAAGGTTGTAATTGTGCCATTGCCTCAAAAGCGACTTGTGACTTTGAATTGAAAGGTGTTTATTGATTCAGATAATTAATTCTTACTTGGATTAGAGCTATAAAGCTGTTTTCTGGATGCTCAAATACAGCACCTAGAAACCTGTACAGTCTCTTTAAAACCATACCTGACCAAGAGTAAGTCTATGTGTGATATTGGGTAGATTCATACATTGCAAGAATACAGATGTTTGCACCTGTCAAGTAATGACAACAGTAAAATATTACCGAATGTCATGAACTATCTTTACTAATATGAGATCAAAGTTTTCTGTAAGTTTCATACTAAAGTGCCATGTGATTTCTGTGTTTAATCACGAATAGTGCTATGTGGTATTGGCATTGCTTTCAAAAGTGCATTAATCTAATGACTCGATTCATCTTTTGTTTGCCACATTTTAATTACTATTTGGCATTTCCTCCCCAACTCAGACACAGCTCTTTCATTATTTAAGCATTATCGCTGTGCAGTCATCTATCTCCTTTCGATGAAAAGGTCAGCTAATTGAGTGCTGAGATCCTAGAACAACGAGCCAAACATTGTTTCTACCTCCCTGCATATCTGGCATTGGTAGACTTGCAACATGCCTAGCTTGAGTCAACATTGCATTTTTCTGTGGTAACCCTATCTTACCTGTCTTGCAGAAAATACATTGAATCTTAAGGCTTAACCCTCCTTAACTCATAAAACTCTGCCTCTAGAGAAGTTGCAGATCTACGTCGGTGATGGAAAAATGGATTTGTATCTAAGGAAATGTTTAATTTATCATTCATTTTGTTTCATATGAGACCACTGAAGTCTGAAAAATATTACTTAAAATACGTTTGCTTGCTTAAATGGTAAACGAACAAACATAAAAAATGTTGCACATACATTAAGAAGTGACGTCATTATAGAAAATGGGCAGAATAAAAGGCAGCAGTTGTTGCTATTTGCTATGACATTCCATTAACATTTAATAGTGATACATGTTAGGCTGTTAAGTCCCACTTTATTTGGATAGCCCCCTATAGGTTATCTACAGATGATCAAATTGTTAGAAATCAGATTGAGTTAGAATCTGGTGAAACTCCCCCAAACTGTTGATTCCCAAGTGTTATGGTGTTAAGGAGTTTTAGCTTGAGGGGTGGGCTTATCTTACTGTTGGTGTCATACCACTGCCTTCCGCCTGGGCAAGCACACCACTCTACTACAATAAAAATTCTTGGCCTCCTAATGCTACACTTACCTACATCAACAATAATGGCTTAAGATAAGAATCAGGGTAGGGATAGTTAAAGTGATTTCAGTAGATATGTAGCTGAATGTAAGTTGAATGCAAAACAAGCATCAACAAAGCATCAAAAGTGAGTTATCCAGATAAAGTGTTACTGAATTTTTTAAAGTGCACTTTAGTTTTGAAGAGCGCATTCTGCTTAGGATGTATAGCCCCCGGTTCAACCAGATAAGCAAAGGAATTAGCTATCTTGTCATGTGCCAGCTGGCGACTACTCAACATAAACAGCTTTCTCAGAATAGGAACACTTGGGGTTTTGACAGGTAACTTCTCCACCTCTCATATGTCAGATACCAGACAGAAGGGGAAGCTTCTTCATGCTGATAACACACGTTCCTCAGCTTAGCCTAGGCATTTATCGTTATGCACATATAGGGTCAGTAGAAGCATGTCTTGAATGTGAAAGTTATCTTGAGGTACATATTCAGTGGTGAAAAAATTGTGCTGATATGTACAGTTTATCAGTGCACCTCATGAATCAGGGATGTCTGCCTTGGCTAAAAAAATTACAGAAAGGCTTGTCATCTTGAGCAATACAACGCAACACAACACCGAAGATATGTGAATTCATATGTGATGGAAAGTCCATGACTGCTTAAAAAGACCTAAGAGCCAAGCCTGAGGAAGCAATTCCAAATTAATAGCACATGATGAAATGATAGAACATATGTGAGAGCTCATGTCCTGCACGCTGTGACTTGCTTTGATGTATTTTACAGACATGTCATAACTGTTGCTTTGATGATATGACAGAATGATTCCTTGAGCCAAGTTATCCCCAAAGAAAAGACCTTGAAGAAGTTTTTTGTCATATTCAGAGGCTATTCAAATTTAGCCTATGCTGACAGACAAACCTACAGTTTGGTATGGCTCTGAGAGTACTGGCTGTGTTCCCAGAGTGTGCTTGGTGTAACAAACTGCAAGAAGAGTTTTGTGTCTGTGCTAAGCAATATATCATCTCTGCTGGTATATCAATATTACAATACACAATACTATTTATATGAGTATTATTGATTTATTATTGATTTAGTTTACCATCATTGACAGAATATTGGGATAGTTTCATATCTACCTTGTTTGGTGTAGAGCGGTTGACTTTTTTCCATGTTTTGTTCTGTTTTGAGAGGTACCCCCACTTGCTCACCAGACTGACCCTTGGATCAGTCCTCGGCCTTATTTTTATGATAGTCCACCAGATCAAAACAGTCCAATTCAAACAAGCCATGTCATTTGAGCAGCAGTAATCAGGAATCATGAGGTCATTGATTTTATAAATGCTAAAATGCTTAAATATTGTGTATGACTGGTGCGCTCTATGTCTGGTGCAACCACCTTGTACAGCAGCAACTGCAGCTAAACATTAGTAACTATTGATCACATCAGCTTGGTCATATTTAATCCATTCCTCAGTACAAAGCAGCTTTTACTCTGAAATGTTGGTGGGGTTTCTCACATGAACTACTATTTTCAGTCCTTTCGCAACATTTTACCAACATGCTTACCAGCATTGATGCAATCTTGGGTTATTTTCACATTTGCTATAGCCCAACTTTTTCCATATTTTGGTCTATTTTGAGAGGTATGAACACACTCAGAAATCATGAGACTCGGCTTCTAAATGACCCTTGAGTTAGTTCTCTGACCCATTTTTATGATCCACACTAAATTAGGGAATTGAACTTCAGAACATGCTTTCTCTTCTTCTAACAGCATGCCAGAGCTGTATTGACAGCATAATCTATTCATTTTAACATTTAACTCTTTACTGATGCCCACATCATTTTCATAACACCAGCATCGGCCTAAAATGACAGACATCCAATCAATTTGTGAAAATGTATTTGTTTTGGACCTCTTTTACAGGTGAGGCCAAGCATCACAACCTGATTATCTTAAATTTAAACTCATGAATGATTACACCAAATCATCATAAAGAAGCAGGTTTTTGTATTTTTGTTTCTTTGATTGAGATACATGTAGATGATGCAGTCAATGAATTGCTCTATTTCTGTTTAACTTAATGGGTGGGATAATAATTATATATATAAAACAATCAGTCATGACATTATGACCACCTTCTTGATATTGAGTAGGCCCCACTTATGCTGCCAAAACAGCTCTGACTGTGGTACAATGTTTTCCGACACCTTTCTATCAAACCCAGCACTAACATTTCGTGCAACAGGAGCTCCTCTATGGACAGTCTAGCATTCATTGCCAACATGCATCAGTGAGTGTGACGGTCCTCGTCCCACGTGTCCCTCGTCTGTTTATGTTTAGATTCCCATGTGTTCCTTGCCTCATGTCTAGCCACGCCCTAGCCACGCCTCACAGCTCTGTCTTGTCTCTCGTGTTCAGGTGTTGCTTGTTTCCTGTCATTATTAAACCCCCGTGTTTGGTTCAGTGTTTTTCGATTCTCTGTTGTATCTATCTCTTTTTTCTCTGGTGTGTATACCCATTGTATTCCGTTCATCTTTACGTCGTTTTGCTCATGCTTTAGGTTATGTGTTCTTTCTAAGTATTTCCGTGTACCGTATTTGTTATTCATTTCATTAAAACTCTCAACTAAAATAACTCAACTGGCATTTGCGTCCAAACAACCAACAATCGTGACAGTCAGTCATATTTTATATACAGAAAATTCTAAAGGGTCCACAAAATTTCAAACACCACTGTACATGCTAGTGTAGAAGTCTGGTAGTTTTGGTAGTCATCCATTGTCCCTCTCATTGTAGTATATCTGCTGTCAGTAGTCAATTTACAATATCGCTGCTGCTTCCACAGACAGATAATGTGTATCATTAAAGGCCCACTCACACTCCTCAGCTAAAAAAAATTTAATTGAGATCTGGCATACATAGATAATGATGAGAGGGGCTGTTCAGGAGAGTTTGTTTATTTTTCCAAGGCTTATTATAGGAAGCAAATAGCAGCATTTGAGCAGGTGCTCAGTTTTATTTTTCTGTATTCAGGTGAAATTTGTTTTAGGCAGGAAATGTGCAGCTATCGCTAATTCACTATTCACTGGGCATTTGATCAAAAGGCTTGTGTCAACAGGATTTTTTTTTTGTTCACTTCTCTCAATATTTCTTTGATGAATTTTTATTTCCTAGACTTTGATCTATGATGAAATGTATTCTCCAAACATTGCACTTACAGAATCATAGTAACAATCTATAAATAATGTTGACTTGTGATTTCTAATTGGGCTTCATAATATAGACAAAATGTTTCAAACCCTATTTCTGGAAAACTAGGGACATTTGTAAGGAGGCACAATGATATTGGAATCATATCAGTACAGCAGATATATGCTTAAAAACTAATATTAGCTTAAAACAGATTATACAGTATTGCATTTTGGAAAAGCAGAATGTTTGGGTGACAGGAATATACTGCTAAAGGAGCCAATTTTCTCATTTAACCTCATTTGTAAAGTATATAAAAATATAAATGTACAGTAAATATGCCTTATACAGTTATACAGTTTTTTTTTGTAAAAAAAAAAAATAAAGCCCCAGATTCTGCATTATTATTATTGGCACTGGCAGCTATCTACCAAAAACATATTGACTGTAAAGTCCCAGGTTGATGTATCACATTTTGTAAAATGAAGTTATGGCAAGAGCCTGTGATTTGTTTATTCTCTTGAACCTTTATTTAGTTGACAAATATATAAAACTTTGTAAATATAAATACATTTAAAATTTGATGCCTGCAAAAAACTCCAAGGATACCAGTTTTTACAGTTGGCAACTGGTATTTTTGCCCACTTTGTAATTTTTGTGCTATACATGTTTATTAAGAAACAGATATGGACTGTTCACAAGGCCTGCGACTGTCTTGTAGAAATAATCATGGACTTACCAGAAAAATACTTGATGACAGTATATTTCATTTTAAAATCCCAATATGTGTCCAAGTTTGCATGATAAAGTTACAGGTTACAATTCTTGATGCAGTGGCGGATGGAGTTAAGTGACAATGATTTTCCAAAAGTACCTTTTTACCCTCTGGCTCCAGCTTCCCCCAACCCAAGATGGAAGAAGCAGTTTGGAAAATGGATGAGTAGATGGATTTCACTGTCCCCTCAGTACAATCCAAATATGGAAGTAAAACCTAAGAACAGCTCGTTTTCAAATAATAGTTTCTGTTCTGTCACAAAAGCAAGACATTCACACGTCCTTATTCAACCTACAGCAGTTTAGCCCCACCCGTTCAGGCTAAAATTCTTGGGAGTGTTTGGGTCTTTGCTGCCTTTTGAATGAACGGTAATACAGGGCAGGCAATTATAAGTCAATTTACATATATCAGTCTTAAAGGCAAATTAACCAAAACAGCCTTTTTGAAATCTAGGAGATAAAAAGGGGTTGGAAAACTGTCATAAAAATTATGATTTTATGAATTATGATATTATGAATTATGAGTTATAGTTTTAGTGCACAAACCCACACAAACATAATGGAAACTTGAAATAGAAGGAAAAGGTAATATATGATCCCTTTAAAAAAATAAAAACATGGCATATCAGATGGTTAAAGATTGGCCAAAATAATTCTATTTTTGTTGGAACTGAAACTGGAAATGTAATTGGTAACTGTGATCACCCTGTCAGAAACACTGGGAGTGGTTAGAGACTAATTTGCATATTACAGCTTCCTGTGATATCGGTATCACAGAGACTAATGCTGCAATATACGTAGATTAACAGAAGTTATGTTATGCAGCCCTTATTTCTGACTTCCAAACCATGAGCAACATGGAAGGAAAATAAATTAGGACGTTTTGTCTTTTTTATTATACCAGAAGCAAAGCAGGATTTACTCAGCCTGGAAATGGATACTGCTGTATGTTAGTACATCACTGAGTCAAAGAGATTTCCTTGATGAATAACTCCATGTGGAGGCTAGAGCATAAACCATATGGAAACTGCAGAAAGATGTCAGTGGAATGCTTGCTTTCTTCAAGCATTCTGTGGGAATATGTACTCACAGTTGGGTTATTCACCCTGTTCACTATGCACAGAGCAACAAGCTGAATAAAGTGCATGTTGTGCTGGAGTGTGAATCATCATTCCAACAGTTTAGGATGAAAGAAATATGTAGTGAACATGTAGTGGAAAGAGGATTTATAGTCTTTCATAACTGACCTGTGTGTATAGAGTGGGTACGGAAAGTATTCAGACCCCTTTCAATTTTTCACTTTCTGTCATATTGCAGCTATTTGCTAAAATCATTTAAATTAATTTTTTCCCTCTTTAATGTACACACAGCACCCCATATTGACAGACAAAAAAAA
>JBBPDA010000132.1:15296934-15308376 GCA_037974385.1 Arnoldichthys spilopterus | reverse complement strand
TCTTTAAAATAAATAGACTTTAAAAGCCATACATTTAGGAGTAGACTTCATTTAGGTGTAAATTTTAACTCACTGTTTATAACAAGAATCAGCGAAGTCATGCATAAGGATATTAACCATATTCTTTGACCTGTCACAATAACCACTTTTATTAAATGATATATTGTCTCAGAAATAATTGGATAATGATATTATTATCATTTTAAGAACATTTTATGCCACTGATGTGTCCGTTTTGGTCTTTGAAATTTATTTTTGCTCTCTGAATTTTCTTGAAATTATCATTTGTTTTTTGTTAATTTCAGTGACAAAAAACTAAATTTAAAGACCAAAAAATGCATAGACCCAAAAGCAGCATGATTGGTTCAAATGTTGGGGGATATAAGGTCTAGATGCCACTTCAGTTTGAATGTCATACCACTGCCTAGCTGTTGTGAAAGGCCTGTTCACAGGTGCATTCATTCATATGTGAACAAATGCATGTGTAAGCACAATTTGCCAATATCGATGTCAGAAAAAGGTCATGTGCGTATATTTTGCACAAAGTCGATAACTTAATTATCATGACAGACCTACATATACTTATGCGTATCTCACAGAAGGTAAAGCCCAGCAGGATCAGCTGAATGAGCTACATAATGCACAGACACGACCAGCACTGTGCATTTTTGTCCTCGCGTAACCCAGACTGACTGAGGAATAAAGCAGCTCATGGTGATATGACTCAGAGTTTCCACGCTTTGATACTTATATCCACTGCAGTTCACACTTCTAAACAGTAATTACGCTCAATCACATAAAATTCATTTAGCAGATTTATAGCATGTCAGCTGCTCGCAAAAGCCAAGTTTTTGAATTTTTTATTGATAGGCTTTTCCACGCTTCTTTCCAGCAAGTTGATTTTGTCACAGTAATTAGATTCAGTGCCTATCGCTCACACAGAGAGATGAATTATTCAAATTGATATGAGAATGGATGTGAGCCATTACTGAATTCTTGTTGCTTTCTTTATGCGGATGTCACTCGGTTTGTTGAAAAGATCGTAGTTCTGAGGGTGGGGACTCAGAATTAAAACCTATTCAGTTCTTTTAGCTCTTCATAGGACAGGCAGCTTAAGGCACCAAAGCAATGCTATTAACATCATTTACTTTTCAGTGGAGAAGTGGTAAGTGATGACGCACGGAACACAACACACTCACGTTTCATACTTTTCACCGTCCTTTGCTTTTTCTCCCATTTATTCCAGATTGGCTTAAAACACCCACACCATGATTTTGTGAGACCCCAAGCTTCTGCTTCCACTCACTGTCCACTTTATGAGCTCTTATGGGTCCAGGAGGTGTTTCATTACAGATTGTATTTACTGTCATGCACAGTGTATAAGTGACCCTCTACCTACATTCATCATTAGTCAGTTTGTGACCCAAGGACCACTATAGAGCAGCTGGACTGTGGACGCAAGCAGTGAGCCCTTGATGGGCAACAGTTTGAAATCAAAAAACCTTCAAAAGTGTTTCTTAAAAAAGTTTGGAGTACTGTAGAAGTGGGGATTTTGTCTGACTGTGCCACTGGGTTATGTGTTTGTTGACAGGAATGTCTGATCCAGATGAGTTAAAGACCTGTTGTGAATCTGGGCAGAACTGGGCTTCTGAAAACCAGCACTGCAACCACCTCCCTAGTGTAACACACCACAACTCTGTCTGTGGGTAAGGCTTACTTATATTAACTGACTTTTTTAAAAAAAGAGAAAACATTACTATTGAATTTTAGTCAAATTTTTTAAAGGATTGTTGCGATTACAAACATAACTCATTTGCATATATCTGCTTATTCATCTTAGTTGAACATTAATGTTTGGAGTGTTTCTGGCCAGACTGCTTTCTGAATGAGACACATATGTCTAGTTTCTTCTGAGATTGCTTCATGTTCCATTTTAGGTGGTATCCCACTGTTAAAGGGGTACGTTAAGAGCAGATGAGTGTACAGCCAGTCTTAACAGAGGTCATTAAGAACTCAATCTTACTCTGTCTCTAAGACACAGTAAAAAATAACAGACTGTTTCATTGTAAAGGATAAAGATAAATAGGATAATGGTTATTTAAGAAGGAATTAAAATAGCTTTTTTTGCATAAAGGCAGACAAAGATTATAAGAGAACATAAAGGAACAAAAAAGTAATATATGGCTTTTTTAAAGATTAGTCTGCACTTTTTATCTTTTATTTATCAGAATTATTTATTTGCATAAGGTGATGAAAATGCCTTCAACACCCAAAGAAAATGATTTGGGACTGTGATTGTTCATGATGTTCACAGAACAAAGTAAAGACATTGTGACTGGTTAGATTTTTCATTTGCATACCACAGACTTTGGTAAAATCAGTACCACAAAGGCCAGAATGAATGAATGATTTTTGTTTCCTTTTTGTAATTTCCCTTTTAATAGCATGTTCCCATGTGCATCTGTGTGTATGTCTGTGTGTGTCTGTTTGTGTGTGTGCATGTGTGTGTTAGAGTTGTTCAGGAACAGTGCTGTGCTGGTACTCTCAGAGAGAGCAGGTGTTTAATTGGCATGAATGTGGCCAAAGCTGGAGAAGTGTGTGAGGAAAGCAACAGCCCTCTTTGTGGAGAGGACACCCAAAAGGCAAGCTACACACACACACATTTTTAGAATGTTAAGACATAGAGACATGTATAGTATATGTACTATATGTAAAGTGATTGTTCTTGTTATATAATAAACTTCATGCAATATTATATTTTATATTTTTTAAATAATGTATGTATATGTATAGACAGAAATGTTAGACACCAATGAGTAACATCAATTCTCTGCTGTAAAGGTGCTTTTGACAGATCCTGGAATCAAGATGTCTACACTAAGAATTAATTAGCTTTTTTCTACATAGTGGCCTAAACTGTCTTCATCTTCCAAGTTCACAATGGTCTCTTTGTTGGACTTGCAATTTCAAAAGGGGTACACGTCAGAAAATTGACTAAGTTGTATCTAATATTATGTAGGTTATATTTCATTGTCTAGTTAAAACGTTGCCTGGCAGTTAAGATTAAAATGTCCTTCATATCTCTCAATTTATGTTTTCTTCAATATTGTGTAATCCTCCCGTATTTGCAGAGAAGCAGCCTCACATCATGATATTCCTCCCTGAGATCTTACCTGGAACCCCTCTTTCTCTAAACAAGTTGAACTGATTTACTGTCCGAAAGTTCTGTTCCATTTCATGTGACCAATACATTCATGCAAAATAGTCCTTTGTTTGCATTTGTAAAAAAAAATTCTATTTTCATTTTTGCCCTTAAAAAAGCACAATCATTTATTTATTTAACTGCTTAATTCCAATAAAAAATATTGTAACTTTATGCCATTTTCTTAAAAACAGTAGTTTTTTTTTTAAGTACATTCAAAGTTAAAAGATCAGTAAAAAAAGGTCACAGTTGGTGCTGCTCATTTGTTAGCAATTTCCCAATTTCCACCGTAAATAATCATAGTTTTGATCTGGCTGTGTGATTTCATAGATACATGTGGATTTGTAAGACTTTATCGGCATGAATAAAAATAAAAAGCTGAGCATGTGTTTTGGGTATAAGCTACGTATAAACAGCTCAATGCTGATATATCATGTTATTCTTTGAGCACCAGCCATAATTAAAATATAGTTTTCAGGGGGAAATATATTGCATTGACCTTCTTCGCCACTTGGGGAAAAGCTTGATAGTAATGTGCGATGGAGGTTAGACCAAGGCCTTTTATAATGAAACACTGAACGGATGAGTACTGTATGCTCTAGTGGTTTACTGAATAGTTCAACTCTGATGTGTGGTACCAGTGCAATAACCTACCCTCCCCACCCCAGTCCTCAATATATATAGAGTTTCCCATGGGTTGGCCTATAGAGCACAATGCTGCTTTTGTGGTCATAATAGCAAATCTGTTCTTCATGGTGACCTGTCTGCTCATTCAACCTCCTCTAAACCCATCTAAATAAAGCAACATAATGCCAATGTATTGCCTTGTCATGCTCTAAGGCACTCCTTTTTCTTCTTCGGCTTGGCTGTTGAGAGAGTCGTTTATGTTATTGGAACAAGGTGTGATACACAGTCAATCAAAAGTCTGGATACATCATATCTGCCTCTGGAATTTTTATTATCTTGCTGTGACATTTTAATGAAAGGGTCTCTCTTATTTAAAATAATAGAATTACATTTAACCTATAAACATATTAAAGAATGAGAACATATTGTCCGCTTTCCCGTCCGGTCCCGTAAAGGTTATGTGAAAACTAAATTGCCAAAACAGCCAATCTTAAATTCACTGTGGATGTGATGTCACAATACCACAATACATGGGAGCCAATAAGATTATTTACTTATAGTTGTCATGTATTCTCCATGTCATGTCTGGATGTTTGTTTTGTTTTACCATGTGCTCCTGCCTCATGTTTTGTGTTTATGTTTAAATTTAAGCTCCGCCTTAGCCCTGCCCTTGTATTCTGTTAACCTGCCCCTTGTTTCTTGTCTCCACCCTTGTCCAGGTGTTTTGTGTCTCAGTTAGAGTATATAGGTTCCTGTGTTTGGTTTAGTCTTTGTCTGGTCTACTGTTTCTATGCCATGTTATTCCTTGTTCTCAGTAAGTCACATCTAGTTCTTTGTTTTTGTGTTTATTGTGAATAGTCTTAGAGTTCTGTTGTCTAATAATAAAACCTTTAAAAGCCAAGCTGCTCATGCTTATTTCCACAATCCAAACCTGACATTAGTCTTAAATAATATTGTGTCCATATTATCACTCACTTAAGTTAGACAATCACTGGCTTAACAGCTGCTAGTGAAAGTGTGAAAGACTGTAATGTACACTCCAGAAAGAACAATTGTTCTAATCAATGTTGCTTCATATAAATGCAACTGTTAAATGAGGTATCACATTGCAAAAAACATGTCAAGTCTGCTTTTTAATTCCAAACATAAAAAACTAGAGATTTATCAGCTAATAAAATTTTTATACATTGCCACATGAATCAACGTTCCCTCATAATGTTTTTGCACAGTTTAACTTTTGACACAAAGAGTTTTTAAGATAGATCATCAGTGCCATGTGACATCAAAAATTAGACTGTTGCGTCCACCACGCAGGGCTTTTATAGACAACTCAGTTGATTACAGTGCAAGAATTTTGGTTTTATCGTTGTCACTTGCTTGGATCTCTTTCTGGTAGGACAAAACATTATTTGCTAGAGTTCGCTATAGCAAACGTGTTGCAAGGTTGAAACGAGGTGTGGTATATGTGATATATAATAATTTCTATACTATAGTTGTATAGTAATAAGATCTTATAGTTATAAATAATAATTATAATATCAGAGTAAAAATGGTTCACTCAAAGGAGGTAATGCTTAGTTGCTGAAAATAAAAAATAGAACATTTGCATAAAGAACATTTTGCAAAGCTAGGTGACACTTTTCACAGAGAGTGTGTTTTCTGCAGGAGTGTTGCAGCTGCTGTGCTTTGGGCCTGCGTATGCAGCAAGAGGGAAAAGGATGTGATGTTCATCAGCATCTGAGCTATCCCTGCGGGCACATCTTCCTCACCTGCTGTGAAGAAACGGAGGAGGGGCTTAGCACACCTGAGCTCCAGAGAAAGGAAAAACCCAAACCTACTGCTCTGCCTAAGAGAGGTGTGAAAACACACACACACACACACACACCTAAAATGGTATATTTGTTTATTATGCTTTTTTATGTTACACCAAACATATTAAACTATTAATCTACATCCACTGAAGGCTGTTCATCCTTTTCTTTCTCTTGTGGTGGCCATTTAAAAGGAAATACTTGCAAAATGGTATATTCTCTAAGCAATTACAATTATATAGGGCTAACATTTTGAAAAGACTTATTGTCCTGTTTGGAGGCCATTAAGAGCATGACCATCAGTCCTGTGATTCATGGGATAGTCCCAGAAATCAAAGGTTTGACTTGCATTAAAGGTAGATAAAGTTAAGCTGTAAGCAGCCATACCATAAGCCTACAAATGGTTTTATTAGCAAAGAGTTTTCAACTTGTTCTCATCCTATTCAAGAACATGCAAAGGATGTTCATACTAGCCCTTGTATTTGTGCACAAGGAATTGTATAAAATGAGTTCTTATTTGGGGGCCACTAAATACATGTTTACTGCCTATGTCATTTATATTTTACTTACTTTACTGAGATACTTTGGCTATTAACTCTAGAAGACTTATAATAATTTAGCTTTTTTTATAAACATTTGATGGAATAAAACCTCTAACTTATTTTAGGAATTTATTGCACTTGGAATCAGCTTAGTAGCTTCACAAACCAGATATTGCAAAGGGAAAGCAACAAGCCTGTAGTGTTAGAATTCATCTTTTTATTTTAAAGATTTGATCCACTTTTCATCCATTTCATCCACTTATCATCTGCTATGGCTTTTTTGTGGGATTATTCTAGGATTAATTTAACATGTTAAAGGCAAAATATGTGAGTAGTGTGCTGCTGCTGCACGGTGAGAAATTGAATAGTTTTGTCAGTTGACTGGATGTTAAATGCCACTGAATCATTTATACAGACGAATATATATATATATATAAATATATATATACTGACTTGTATGTAACAGTAATGTTAGTATGAAAAAATTAAAAAGCAGCCAGTCCATTACCACAGGCCTACACACACACACACACATTACATGTGCTGCCTGGCAACATTTTCTGACCTTTAATAACTGCGTGCAGTGAATTTGAAATCAATGCTTTTTTGAGGCATATGATTTATGAAATCTGAATTGTTCTGAATAGCATTGCCAGCATATCGAGAGGTGAAGCTGGAGACAGCTGAATAGCTTTACATTGTATTCACTAAAGAAATAAATACATGATTCACAATGCACCACTGTCTGTTGCATCTGGAGTTCATGTTTGCACATCAGGACCTTCATTTTACTTGCATTTGAGCAGGGCTTTGTTTGTTTGGTTTGCATTTGAAGCCAGATGATATATGGTATGGATGCAGCATTGCTATCACAAGTTTCATGTGATGGAAGAGTTGACTTTGATGGATGGCATAAAGACAAACGGCCTGAGCCAATTGTTCAGACATCACGTTACAGTTCAAAAAAGGGTGTGAAGATGGCAGCAGGCCGGGCTGAATCAGCAGCAGATGGCAGAGCAGCCCGGCTGCCTTTCACTCGTGCCAACAGACTTTCCCTATGCATCTCTGCCTGCAACTCCTGTGACATTCTGCAGGATTTTCATGTATCCATTGTTCTTCCTGCAGTGTTATATTCTTAAAAGCATGACGATGCAGAAGCGTTTGTCATATACTATAAAATGTAAACTACAAGCATGCAGATGATCAAAAATGAGGAATCAACAGTAATGGAAATCTTTTTAAAAAGATAAATAGCATCTCCTAAATAACCAATCAGTTATCAATCACATTTATCTAGGAGCTTGTGCCACCTCCCTACCCCACCCCAGGCGCAAACAATGAAAATATCCCAATGTTTAAATATGCAGCTGCTACAGAAAGCATGAGCCATACTCTCTTCCTATAAACAAACCTTCTTGTCATTATTATGTTAAGTATTTGAAAACAAAGGCATCATAATTATTGTATTAAAATATTTTTAAAATGTCCTCAAGCTTTCGTGGTTGTGATATAAGCAGCTGTGTCTGTTTTTTGACATTGAGTGTTTCATTCCCTGAAGAATCTCTGGTGTCTCTCTGGGAGGAAACATATTTTAGGAACAGGCTTTAAAACATTATTTTAGGATCATTAAGAGCAACTTATTTTGTATGAAAGTGCAGGTGAGAAAATGTTGCGTAAGTGGTAGAAGGTGGAGGAAGGAGGAATTTGTCTTTTACCACATTTTTCTTCCAGTTTCAGCCAAAATTATTTTCCATAGAGAGTCTATTAGTTGCATTTAAGTCATTGCAGCACAGTATAACAAGATACAATGTGGCATTTACAGGGGAATTCCATCAATCTGTCCACCAATCAGCATAATTCAGTTCATAAGATGCACTGCAGTTTTATCTGAAACCAGGGACTAGGATTTGTAATATCTCCAGGGCAAATATAGCCATTTTATTTACTATCTAAATATTATTGTAAACCATGTAAGCCCATGTCTCAGTGGTCAGGCAATGTATTTGTTACTATTTCATGTAAAAGATTTCTATGTGGCATTTTCATAAAATTATACCAAAAATACATTGTTTTTATATACTGACACAACAATTTACATAGTAAAATTACCAGGTGTGTAAACAGAGGCCAGTATATTACAAGGCAATACAAAGATGTTTAGACAGCAGCCAGCAAAGCTAGATGTGAATTTTTAAAATGTAATTTAAATGTTGTGTTTAGTTTTATAATTTAAACATGTATCAAGTTCAAGTGTGTATGAGTGGGTATCTTGTGCATGATTCTGGGGTGAAATAGCAAAAATCTACCCTTTAACTGCACTTTGAAAGGAGCTGTAATAGACAATTATGTTCACTTTCTTTTTTTGATCTTGCCATAAAGTACCTTATCTTATCTGTTATCTGTATACTGCTGGGTATGACCATAATATGCCCTGCTATTTAGTACAGGGTGCATATGGTTTGAGATCTGTTTCCACAGGACACACACACACAGCAATTGAAAAACTCTGTGTGTGTGTGTGTGTGTGTGTGTGTGTGTGTGTGTGTGTGTGTCCGCATGAGTTTCATTCAAATTAGCATTCAGACCATCACAAATCTACATTGCACACTGCCCTGACCAGTGGCAATATGTAAATATGTCAGCACTCAAGGTGGAAAATCACCCATTAAAATGATATTTTTAACAGAATATTTTATGTGTATATAAACCTGGAGTACAGGCAACACATCCTTTATTCTACAGTGACCGAAATCTGGCCTGCTAGCCTGTTAGCCTGCTAAAATGCAATGACCAACTGTGACTGCTAAAGCTCGGCTTTCAGTTTGGGCCATAAATATTAACACAGCATATGATAAGGGTAATTTTTTTGCTAGAGCTCCTTTGGGATTTTAAAATATATAATATGATTTGCAGCTTTTAAAACTCGCTTGTGATTCCTCTGAAGCTTATAATAGACATAATAGCATGCGTTGTACCATGTATGAATCATTTCTAGAGTGATTTCTTCGATGAAGAGTCTTGTCATACAGCTCCTGCTGTGTGCCATCTGAATGAAGCTCCCTGGTCAGGGTGCTGATGTTTTTCACACCAAATTGTGAAATTCCACTGTCATTTTATAGTTATGCTATTGTATAACCTGACACACTCAGTCCAGCTTTTAAAGGGCTAACTGAAAGCAGAGCTTGATTACCTATGTCTACCTAAATTCCACAGAGAAAAATAATCAGATTGAAACATTTTCCGCTAAGATTTTTCATCCGATATAGTTTCATGCTTTTGATTTCAGCAATAAAACGTAATAATGATTCATAAACGGTTCAATAAATAAATACTAATAAATATATATACAGTACCGGACCATGTCATTTGTAGTTCACTGAAACAAATAAGGCTTCTCTGAGGGATGTGACGACAGGAGATACTGCTTACTTCCAGAGTGCCTTGCAGAAGCATACCAATATCTGTACAAGCGCTCACTTAAGGGGTTAAGGTCTAGAATAAGTGCTGAAAGGTAATTATTTCCATGAGGGATGCTTTCTCATCTCCCGTGCCTCCTCGCAGCAAGCAAAAAGTGATTAATTATAGTGGAAATGTTTAATCCCTCTCACCACGTCGCATTTACATTCAGGTAATGACGACTGTGAAGAATATTTACTTTAAATCACCATGCCATGCAGTGTGAGCCCCGGACTTGTTTATTATGCTTAGCCAGGCACTAATTGCTAACTGCAGCGATAGAATGGGGAGCACAGTAGAGCCATGCCAAACTGGCATGGGGCTTCAGACGGGTGTTCATTAGCGCCAGCCGTGTTTCCATTAGGACCGCGTTACAGCAAAGCGGCTGTGATTGGCAGGTGAGCAGAGAGGGGTGTGGCCTGAGCAGCTGGCGGAGACAGGGCTGCAGATGTTGAGTGGTGGATTTGGCATAATGTGTGTCTGGCACATGTTTGAGCAATCATTAGCACAGCCTGGTTCTGTCTGATGGGTGGCAGTGCGTCCTTGAGAAAATGGTGAAAGGGTTCATTAGCGTGACTGTTTTGAAGCTAATCTGGCAGGTGAGATGTACGTGAATACATAAATAGATCTATCCAACCATCAAACCTATCGTTCTGTGGCTGGAAAGGTTGCAATATAATATTTATGCAGAGTTTACAAACAAGACATTAAGAGTTCAAAATTATCATTAAAATGTTGTGCTTTTGTTTACATTTCATTAAATTTGAGCATAATTCAGCTTTGTTTTTGATTTTTGCATTTGCATTGATTTTGCAATATATTGTTGCTCAGGCCCCAGAGGTGGTCCACCTTCCCTAAAGTAGGGGTTGTGAGTTGGGACTGAGCAAAAATGTGGACTGTCTGAGGTGCCCTCAGAACTGGTTTGAGAACCACTGTAGTAAAGTGATGTATCAAAATGTGAATGTTTGTAGCCAAACCAACATGCTGGCTTGAAAACGTTTTGCTCTGGAACTTACACAGGAGAAATCTGCCTGGAGATTTGATGGCTCCTTTAAATTTGAGACATTTATTTTGGGTATTTTGTTTTAACTTAATTTTCAGAATTCTTAATCAGCCAGACTCATTATTCTAAAAACATCTATAACATCTTTACATCTTCCTACGGGTAGTTCTAATACTACAGTATTAGCATCATATTAAAATCATGTAAGCTTATGTCTCTGCAACCAAATTGGGTTTTTTTGTGCTTGAAAACATTGATTCAAAGCTTTAGAATGGCAGTGCATCTTACATATTGGCACTCTTTGACACTTTGGACCCTATTTTGTATCAGCAGTGCATTGAAAACTGCTTTTACTATTTTACTAGCACACATTTTGAAAAAAACAAATGATTTTGTCCATGTTTTCCACTTTTAGGAGTGGTGCTTTTTAAGAGAGGTGTGGGTGGGCACATTGGAGCTGTGTTATTTTAAGGCGGCAAAAAAACATGTATATAAAGCTATAGACTGTCTATGTCTATAGTGCCATCTTAAACCATATTTGAGGTGACTTGCTGTTCTGCTTGGTTTATTGCATATTAAGCCCAAAACACATCCCTGAATAATTAAGAGTTAGGACAACCTTTTTACACCTTGTGCTGACACAAAGTCAGCTTAATGGATTGCTTAATGGGTTTGGACACACCCTTAAATGTCAGTTGCACCTTGCTCTTTAAGCTTTGCTAGAGCTTCATGCATCTCTTTCTCTGTTTTTCTCTCCAGTAGCTGAGAGCCAGTTCCCCAAGCAGCCTTTATCCATCGAGG
>JBBPDA010000132.1:15260424-15272632 GCA_037974385.1 Arnoldichthys spilopterus | reverse complement strand
CCTCTCAATGAATCTAAATGCTCACAAATGAAAGTACATTTTATAGCAGATTTCGGTGGAACCAGTTTCAACCAGTTCAAAAAGTCTGGATTCAGACGGAAGTATCGTTGATAAGAGATGAACCTTAGGAAAATAGAACAAAGTTGAGCTAATGCAATACGTGCATGTTTATCATCACTATGCGTGTGTGCGCAAATCATTTCAGCTTTGTGCGTCATAAAGCCGTTGACGTGAATTATTCTGGCCTTGATTGACAATTAGGCACAGAAAAGACGTGTATTTTGAAATCATCTCAGTTTGAAGTTGGTCAAGATAACCTTAAGTTTGGTCAAATAGTCTTAGAGTTTTAAAGCCGAGTGTCCGAATTCAGGCCAAACACCACAGTGCATAATTAAGTAAACAATGCAGAGAAGAGCATGGCCGCTCGGATTACAAGACAGAAACACTGAATGGCAGCCAATTCTTTTCTCTGTAGTACATGCAAGTAAAGGACATCATGTTAACTAGCTTTTCAGTGCAGATCCGCATTTCTTTTTTGATCAGAGGGGGCTGGACCAGTATCCATAGCAGCCAAAATAATTATACATTCGAAATTTACATCTTGACTACAGCATATAGCATACAGTCCACGAGTGATCAAAGCTGCAGAACACTGCTGCAGATCTGATATGCCCTCCCTGCAGGACATTTACAACAAGCTCTGCTGGACCAGAGCTATCAAAATCATTAAGGACTCTTCCCACCCCAGTAACTGCCTGTTCCTCATGCTGAACTCTGGCAAATGGTTCTGCAGCCTTATGACCAGAACTGAGAGACTTGAGAGGAGTTTTTATCCTCAGGTCATCAGGCTCCTAAATCAGGACATGCCTCACATTCAGTAGGACTCACTCAGACTATATACCTCACTGCACTACTGTTCTGCAACCCTGTAGAGGCAATTGTTACAAATACACAGCCACTGCCTTGCATTGCCTATAACAATCAAGCTATTTGCACATTGGCGTTTGCACAATGGTCTTGTTTGCACCACTTGACATATTTTTTATATATTTTTTGTTTAAATTAAACTGCACTTTCTGTATCTACATATATCACATATTTCTATATCTTGCCTTGCAAACTTCTGTTTGCACTTTTTTACAGATTCATTTTAGTGTGTATATTTTGTTTAGTGTGTATATACTGTTTTTTGTTAGATTTATCTTATTTTTTATAGAATTTGTTTCTCTTCCTTGTTCAGTCTCTTTTTTTGCACAGTCATAAGTGTGTTCAGGAATACATTGTACTACATGTTGTACTAGTATAACTGTGTGTCACAAATAAACATCTTGAGTCTTGAAAATTTGGAAAGTTATCATTATCCACTTAACAAATTGATCCAACTCCTGCTGCCCATGTAAAGTGTTTTTCCAGAATATCCTGTCTTCTGTTTGGGTCTTCAGGCCTCTTAATGACTTGTTCATGATTCCTCTGATTGTATCCATTCATCTTGTTTCTGGTCACCCTCTTTCTCTTTTACCCTCAAGTGTTCTAAGCATAACACATTTTTTCAGGTCAGTTATGAATAAAGTTTTCAAAATAAGCAAGAAGCAAGGCTTGGTTGGTCAAGGATCCATTTGCCATTCGTGGTACTTTCAAAATCCTTCACCAGCACATTGACTTTACCAACTCAAAGACAAACAAAAAGTTCAAAGGCATCAGGATTCTTGAGGTTCTGCTTTTTTATTGTCCAGCTTTCACATTCGTACATCTTTGTTCTTCTGACTGACAATCTGTGTCATATTTCTTGACTGTTGGATGTTTTGTTGTGAATAATTTATCTATGTAGGCAAAAGCTGTACTCCACATCTATATCTTCACCAACAATGGTAAACATAGCAGTTTCTTCTGTTTTCAAAACCTTTATTTTGCTTTTGTTGAGCATCTTTTCACACTAACTTTCCATATAGAGGGACTTCAGTTCTACATGAGTGTCCTGTCATTTGCCTGTTGAAGTTATTATTTCTTGTTCTGTCAACAATACTGAACACTTGCAACTGGGCCCTATACCTGGAAACTTTGAAATAGCAACAAAAACAAGAAAATACAGTGTTACTATTTCACATACTCCATCTCTGAAATTCCATCACTTATATTACAATAGTAAATTTAAATTAACATCACATTTGTGCAGTGCTAACATGTATATCTGTTATCACGCAAACATTTCATGTCAGTCTTTTCAGTTCAAGTATATTATTACTGCCAAAGGAACCCGCAGATCTCCACAATAGTAACATTACAGAAGGAGGCAAAACAGTTCTTTGCCCAAGTTAATGTAAAGAATTTTTATTGCAAGTAATTTTGAGCATTTCTACTTTAATGTACTTTAATGGGCAGCTTGGTTCAAATCATGTAGAAAATTTAAAATACTAAAATACATGGATTTCTATGGATAATGAAAATACATAAAAATATAAATAGTTATATATAAAGATATATAGGCATTGGGCTTACCCATAACAATATGTGACATTAAGTGACATGAAGAAATAACATAGTGGACAAATTCTTTACTTAACTACGAAATGAAAATAGGTATGGACAGCCTTCTGCTAGCAATGCTTTGCAATCTTCAACGTTTTCAAACCAAGTTAAGATACTCATGATTAGGATGTTCTCAACAGCAGCTGTGAAAAAGATTTTTAGGATCACAGGAGAGACCCTAAATCTCCTCAACTGCCTCAGAAAAGCTGCTGCCTAGCCTTAGTGGCCAGAGCTTGTGTGTGTGTGTGTGTGCCAAGTAAGGTCCTAAAAGAACTGAACACCCAGGTATTTAAAGTGGCTCACCCTCTCCACTGGAGCACCATTGATGAAGAGGGATGTGTAAGAGCACTGCTGTTTCCTGCTGTAGTCCACTATCAGTGCTTTGGTTTTGCTGACATTCAGATGGAGGCTTGGCACAATTTTGACAGGTTTTCCACCTCCTCTATGTAGGCCAACTCATCATTGTTAGAGATAAGGCAGAACATTACTGTACTGTTTTGTCACCAGAATTATTATTTTTTAATTTTTTATTGCAATCAAGCAATATTTTACAGTACTAAAAATTAACAAATATAAAGGATCCCTGAGTTAAGCAATTTCATGTAGAATGGCTTAAGCAGTTCCTGACACTGTAAGTCATTGTCACATAAAGCTAAAAACAGTAGCAGTCATCTTGAATCCTGAATTTAGTCAGTAGGTCTACTTTTGACCATTCTCTCCTGATCTTGGGCCAGCTGATTAGCTAGTTCCCCACAGGAGACATACAAAAAGGCTTTTCAAAGGCTTTGCTTTTAAATGGCATCTTCCAAATTATCACCAGCAGGCAGTGTTCCAGCTTCAAGTCCCAAGAAGCAGCTACTATCAAAGCTCGCCAGGCGGTGTAAACGAACAGACTCGATGAACACTGGGGCTTTTTCGTGTCCTCTGAACCCATCACAGATCCAGCACAGGGTCTCTTTTATCTCCTTTGATCTAAAAGTTGTAGAGTAGAACCCAGGACACCTAATCAAGCTGCACCACTGAAGATTAACTGCAGCAAACAGTCGGCTAACAGCCGAATGCCTTCAGGCCTCGTTTATGGCACATCAAGCAGGATGTGCTTTGGGACGGATGTCAGAAAGAGCCATCGAAAGCTCTAGGTAGAGGATATTAAAAAAAACACAGGAAAATACTTTTACCTGCAGTTGCTTAATAGTATACAAAGCAGGGAAATTGGTCCTATATGCAGGCTACCACTATATATATATATATATATATATATATAAAGCACTTTGTCAGCTTGGTAAAAACTTTGTTAAGGCCTTTGATTATTGTCGGTGCAGGGTGTGGGACAGAGCAATAAACGTTGAGGAATAATTAAGATAATAATTGGCAAACGAGAGAACAGGGGAGTTAACTAATTACGTGCTTGAAAGAGAAGGAAAGAATTTCCTGCAATGAGGCTGTACAGGGGTTTTGGACCAGACCACAAAAACCTTCAATTAAGAGTGCACTCTCAGACGGTTAGCAAAGCCAATGCTAATCTGAAGAAATGGTGATGTTGCTCAGCTGTGCTGCACATTATAAGTTCATGAAATCAGAAACCGTGAGGTTTGTTTCTCTGAAAACGCAAATATGAAGCAGAAAGGGATTTGGAAAGCAGAGGAAAATGTTGGGCGTGTTTTGGTGAAGGTGTCAGTGATCGTGTAATGAATTCTTTCCCTCAAAATGGCTAGGCTCTGTCATTGATCCACAGTGCCACCTACTGGCCGATGCTGGTCCCCACACCTTCTGTACTTCTGTCTCTAAGCTCTATTGGAGACGGATTTTACCTGGGCCACACTCTCAAAAGCAATATGTTCATTTTGTGTTACATTTTACACACATTGCCTCAGCTGTGATATACAAAATATAAAATTAGATTCACAGATTGATTATTAACATTAATACATTACTGTTTACACAATGCAAATGGAGTGTAATAAATATGACTTTCAATTCTGGAGTAAGGATTTAATTTGACATTCAAATTTTAAGTATATTAACACAAACAACTGTGATTATATACAAACTGACCTGATAACTGCAGATAAAAATCACAGTCCCAAGAATTTATCTTTTATAAAAGTCCCAGTCATCAGGCTATGGTGGCTGCCCCTCATCCTCCCTGCTCACTTTCATAGGATGCACCCGAATGTGTAATATTGATCACAGAGATGATAAATGAAAGGCTCATGGAAGAGCCCAAGGGCCGCATTGGAGATACAGTTTTATAATTGGATACGCTGTTTCAAATGAATTCTACGAAACCGTTACATCCTTATTGCCAAGAGACATGGTCATGTAGCCCTGTAGCTTAAAGTGCCATGTAGTTATAGTTACATGGCACTTTAAGCAACAACAGCAGTAGATACAGCTACAGTGGCCAGAAAACCTGTACTTTTGTGCACATGCATGACTTTGAATCACTGTTTTCTGTCACTGTTGCTAAATTTTGAGGTTTGTTTAAAATGAGAGATGTTGCTGTAGCCACAAGCTTAATGCAGATTAATTGCCGTCCCTCCAGCCGTCACTGATGTGAACATTGGGGCTTTGTCCTTTCAATTCATGCTAACTGAACTGCCAATCCTGCACATTACATCACACAACCTCCTCAGAGAAAACTAATCCAGCTACAATAGTGCTTTCCATTCATTACTCAACAGTCAAGATCAAAGAGTGGTTTCATGCGATCATATCTTCAACAGTTAACTTCATTATCCAGACCAATCAGTTAACCTTAATGATGCACCTGGCTGTGAGGTCTGCTCTAACACCTGGTCTACTCTGTCCTGCAGACATTGAGGAGTGTGTGCAGCGGAGCCATAACTGTGGGCCAGGACTCCAGTGCCAGAACACACTCGGCTCCTTCAACTGCAGCCCGAAGCAACAGCGCTGTCTTACAGGATTCACACAGGACATGCACAGCAACTGCATTGGTGAGAGAGAGTGAGACAGAGAAAGCATAATATAAAATAAATAGGTGAAGAGAATTAAAGGCAAGAAGAGAAAGGAAGAGAGAGTGTGACAGAGAAAGGAGGGAAAGACAACACAATAAAGGCTGAGAATAAACAATGGAGAAGGTGTGAAAGAGAGAATGGTGAGACAAGAAGAAAAACAAAATAGACGAAAGAGAAAGAGATAGATAATGAGGAGAGAATAGGTGAAAGGGGCAGTGAAAAAAGAAAAGTCAAGGAGGTTAGAACGGACAGAAGTGAGAAATTGAAGGACAGGGAAAATGAAAGAGTGATTAAGGCAGAGGGAGTGTGATCGAGAGAGGAAAAATGCAATGATATAAAATAAAGAGAAATAACAGAGACAAAAATGGGGGGGAAAGAAAAGAGAAAAAGAAAGAATAAATGTAAGAGAAAAAGAAAACAGAAAAAGAAAAAATGATTAAAGGACATGGAGTGTAAAGAAGAGAAAATGATGAGAGAGAAAATGCATGAAAGAGAGAATAAATCAAGGACAGTCACAAACAAAGTGACTTATTTGTCATTGTGAACACACAACATGACACAAAGTGCACTACTATGATATGTGACCTCTGTATTTAACCCATATACACATGGAGCAGAGGGCAGCTATCAGCATCACCTGGGGAGCAGTGTAGTGGGACAGTTCCTTGCTCAAGGGCACCTCAGTGGTACCATGGCTGGGACTTGAACATGTGACCCTCCAACCACATGAGCAAGTCCCTAACCACTAGGCCACAACTGCCCAGAGGGAGAAAGGCAAGAAAGCGTGGTTGAAGAAGAGGGTGTGAAAAGAGAGTCACATAAAAGAGAGAGAAAGAGAATGAATAAGAAGAAGACTATGAGTGGCATTAGAGAGGAAAAGGGAATGGGCAAAGCACAGAATGGATGAAAGGGAGATTAAAATAATGAACAGGAACAGAGAAAATGAGAGTAGTAGAGAGTGCGGCTGAGCAAGAAAGAGATGGAGAGCGTGTGCATAAGAAAATAAATGTGTGTGAGAGAGTCAGAATGGTGAAGAAGAGAGAGAGCAAGTAAAAGAGAGAGAATATGGAAAGTGATAATAATGAAAGAAATAATAAAATATTACAATATAGACAGTGAAATAATGTAATGTGTCATTCGCACGAATAAAGTGGTGCGGAGAGAGATTGAGAGAGAGAGGTGTGAAAAAATTAATGAACGTGAAGAATAGCACAGATAAAAAAAATGACAGTGTAAAAATATGATTTATGATGAAACAGTGTAATATGTACCATTTGAGTGAAAGTAGGAGAGAGAGAGAGAGTGAGAGAGAGAGAGTCATTGCCCCTATTGGACATCCATTGAAAGATTTGTTTTCCAGGAGTCAAAATCAGATGATTCTGTGTTTGTGTTTTCAAAAAGAATTTTAAAAACACCCTCCTCTACCCCATTGACTGAAAGAAGAGAATACACTCATTGGATCACACGCTTGCAGCCTCTATAACATCTTTCCATACAGACACATGCATATCATGTTGGTAAAATTATCGATTAGCAAACCCATCTAATCTCCAGCGAGGCCAGTCTTATCTGCATCTGTGTGTCTCTTTGCTTCCTTGATTTCCAGTCTGCTCCATGTGAACGTGATGTCTTCGATTTGAAAAAATAATTAGTTCTGCAGTCATAAACGTATCTTTCTGTCAGCGGAACAGACTAAAGGCCAGCTCATGCTGAAAGTGTTTGTAAAGCGTTAGTAGTTGTCTGCCTGATGGAGAAGATTTGTCTCCATTTTAATCAATATTTCAGCCTACATACTCTGCTAGACAAGATCATACTTTCTACAGTCTATGAGTGGCAATAGTATGTAAACTTCAAGTAAAAGTGACTATTTGTCATTATGAACACACTCAAGCACCACAACAAAATGTGACTTCTGCATTTAAGCAATCACACGTGCACACGTGGAGCAGCAGGCAGCTATCAACAGCACCCGGTTAGCAGTGTAGAGGGACAGTACCTTGCTCAAGGGTACCTCATTAGTGCCGGGGCTGGGACTCGAACCTGCGACCTTCAGGTCTCAAAGGCAGTGTCCTAACCACTGCTTCTAGGATTAGCATTTAACCGCTCCCCCTGAGCAACTGAAGTCATGTATCAAGTGAGAATGGACAAAAATTCATTTTGCAGAACTGTAACAATGTAAAACAAAACAACAGTGTAATTAAATGGAAAGGTCATGTAGGAGAGTGATAACATGCCTCTATCTGAAGTTTTTTTTTGTTGCAGGTGTTACATTCTAAAGTTGTTTATATTTACAAAATAAATATAAGCTGATTAGTAAAAACACTGAAAATATTTTATTTGAACTTTCAATTCACACATAGATCATACACATCTTAAAATCCCAACTTTTCTGGAAATAGGGTTTGTATGGTCTTCTAAAAACGTTTTTGTGCAAGTGAATCATGGCACTAACAAGGGAGATTTCTGAGATCCTTAGAGAAAGAATGGCTGCTCATCATGATGGGATAGGACACCAAACCTTCTCTAAAAAAACTCAACTTCACCAATCTATAGTGTACAAATGGAGGAAACGTTTTGTGGAGAGATGAGACCAACACAGAACAGAATTTTTTGGTTTAAATAAGAAGCATTATGCTTGGTGGAAAAACACCACTGCATTCCCACATAAGAATATTACCCCATTTGTGAAGCATAGTGAAGTATCTTGGTTTGGCCATGTTTTGCTGCAATGAATAAATAAAATAAATCTCACTTGCTAGCTTCCAGTATGTTCAAGCTTACTGGTGCATACAGTCAAGCTATTTTTCACTGCAGTGTAGTCTTTTTTTTTTTATCACACAATCAACTACAAATCCCGTCATAGTAGTTGCATGCACTTATACCAGTCATTAAGACTACACAGACAGCAGTAACCAAATATTTTTTACACATAGCATTAATTATAACATAATTGTAATCTTGTGGAATTATCTAGTTGTGAAACTCTAGATCCCCATCATGGCTGGAATACCACAACTTAAAATACACATCTAACTTGTAGACATATCTAACTTGTAGACATCTCTAACTTGTAGACATATCTAACTTGCAGACATCTCTAACTTGTAGACATATCTGACTTAAAGGTAAAAATAACATGTTAACACAAAAATATGTGAAGTTTAAGAACATAACCACAAGGAATGCTGGGAAGCTCTATATCCATGTTATAGCAATATTCTGAGTAAAACTAGTGAAGACTGCACAAAGTGGCTTAAACTGCACCTTTCTAATATGCTAGGCAAATTACAGCTAATGACTGTACAAATATTTGGTGTTGACTGTAGGTCACCGTTTATAAGACTACATGACAGCAAAATAAACCTTTTATGACATAAAACAACATTAAGATTCATAAAGATTTTTTCCAACAAGCATTAGATATCATAAAGCCTGCTTTATTTGGTGTTGGTGTATTTTCTCTCAGGATGTGTTATGGCAACTGACACGGGTTAAAACAAGCCTTTAGATATGTTTATACAGATACATGTCATGTGTCATAAAAGGCTTTTGTAGCTTTATTAATTGTTTATAAACAGTGGAGTGTTACAGAATATTTTAACTTCTTTGACAACAAGCCCCAAATCCAGTTTTTCTCAGCAGTCTGCTTTATTTAAGGACTGCACTCCATCTTTCCCCTATACATTTACATGAATTCTGTACAGCGTTACTATTATGCAGATATGGACGGTATATCTCCCAGCACTAGTCCTTCCTGACCTTTTCCACAGCATTCAAACTTAGAATCTGATCCTGAATCCCACTGCAGCCCTACAAAAAACTGATCGCCCAGAGACCAAATATGGCTCAACATTACCAACAGCTACGTGATTAAAAATGTGGGCAAACCTGTGGGAAAAACATCAGCCAATGTAAATGTGAAGTAAAACATAAGCAGTTCTGTTAAATGTTGAAAACACACTGTGAAAAATCCAAATGTGATGAACCCAATCTAACCATATGACCAGAACCTCTTTCTCTCTGTCCCTCCTTCAGATGTGGATGAGTGCAGAGTGTTATCAGAGCCGTGTACTCCAGGATTTAACTGTATAAACACAGTGGGCTCATACACGTGCCAACGTAAGATCATGACATGCAGCCAAGGATTTCACTCCAGCCCTGATGGAGCACGCTGCGTAGGTGAGAACACACACAAACACACACACGATACACTAATGGCATAAATGCCTCAGAGAGATTTGATTAAATTACTCTTGGGAGAGCTCAATGCAACAATCTCAGTTTTTTACCACAATATGATTCAGTTATTGTTGTTTTTTAAATTCAGTTTGACTTTTAATTCAATTATCTTTTAATTTAATATTTGTAAATAAAATGGGAATTTTATTTTGGCCAACAACTGAGTACTGAAATTATTAAAAGTTATTATAGTATAACTAACAATCACTCTCGACTTCAGAGGATGAGAGTCCGGGTCTGATTGAATGTAAGGCTTAGGCTTAGGGAAAAGTGAAGGTTAGATTAATATTCATATTCACTTTAAGACTCATGATTCAAGATCTAATGCAAGTTATGTGCAATTACTGCTGAACATTGAATGTCCTGTGTAGCTGTTTGGCTGTGCCTGAGTGTGTCCTGCTGTGTGTGCAGACGTTGATGAGTGTGTGATGGGAACACACCACTGTGGGGACAGTCAGGTGTGCCACAACACTCTGGGCAGCTATCGCTGTGACTGCCAGACTGGATATCAATATGACTCCATCCTCAAGAACTGCGTGGGTACGTCTCATAGTTAACAGCATAGAAAGCCAACATTAAAGGTGAATTTCACCAATTGAATTGTGAGTGAATTGCATCAGTGGTGATAGGAACCAGGAATCTGAGGCATGTAAAGCCTTTTAAAGGTGTCTCACAGAAAGCTGTTACATGGAAATGGTTACAGATGCACATTTGTTACTTAGTTTAATAATAGTTTTAGAAGGTTTTGGTTTTTATGTTTTTTTACTTTATTCAAGAAGGGGAGGAACATTTGGAAATTTGGAATAGTAAAAATGGTGACCCCTGGTTGCTTCCACTATTGTGAAGGAAGAGTCTCTACAAGTATTTCTACAATACACCATCTCATATCAGACCACTCTAAATGACCTGATGTACATCTCAGGAACTAAAAAAAACCTAGAATTCTCCACCTCTTGTGTAGTCAGTGGAGATTTACTTCAGTTAATGGAAAGTTTCAACCAAATGAAGAGGAATAAAATCTGAAATAAAAACTTTTAAATAAAATACATCAAATCAGATCTTCAAAAATTAAAGATGATTTTTTTCTTCCTCTACTTTAAAGTTCTTTTAAAAGATGCAAACATTTCTTACAACAGCAACAACAGACTGGTGTTTTCTTACTCTTACACAAGGATGGGCAACTGGGTCGTAGAGAGGCACTACCCAGCACTGTTTGGTAGTTTCCCTCCTCAGACACTTACTAAACCTCTCAATTAGCATTGTTGAATTATTGTTGAATAGTAAAATATACACGATATCAGTATTGATATATTTTCTCAGGCTGTTGGTCATTTTTCTGAGCGTAACATGGATGTTGTCAGTATTTAAAAAAATGCTGACCATTGTTCACTCAGTCCTGTTAAACCTTATAATGCAGATGCCAAAAGGTGACTATACGTAATTTAATATTCTTTTCTGGTTAATCATATGATTTCTCAATGCAATGCCATTGCCAAACTGTCAGAATGGATCACCAATTGCAAGCTTTAAGATGCAGCATGATATTTGTATTCTGTTCCAGCTTATCAAACCTTAGGAAAATTAAATTTTATATATTTTCATGTTATACTTTACATTTGCCATATTGTTCACCCATACTTCAGGACTGAGACTGGGAAACACTGTTTTACCTGATGTATGTCCAGTTGTGCTGTGTAGAACATTTATCCTCCTCTCTCTTGTTCTCTGACTCTGTCTCTCTTACTTCCTCTGTCTCACTGTCTGTCTCGCTCTTTCTCTGATTCTTTCTCTGTGTAGATGTAAATGAGTGTTGGCGTTTTCCAGGCCGTTTGTGTTCTCAGTCTTGTGAGAACACGCCGGGATCCTATCAATGCTCCTGCACCACGGGATTTTCCCTTGCATTCGATGGAAAGAACTGTGAAGGTACCTTTCATTACCTCTCATTAAACTGGTGCTTCCTTTACTACTCATTTAACTAGTACTTCCATTATCTCTCATTAAACTGGTATTTCCATTACCACTCATTAAACTGGTACTTCCATTACCACTCATTAAACTGGTACTCCCATTACCACTCATTAAACTGGTATTTCCATTACCACTCATTAAACTGGTACTTCCATTACCACTCATTTAACTGGTACTTCCATTATCACTAATTAAACTGGTACTTCCATTAGCACTCATTTAACTTGTACTTCCATTATCACTAATTAAACTGGTACTTCCATTACCACTCATTAAACTGGTACTTCCATTATCACTAATTAAACTGGTACTTCCATTACCACTCAATAAACTGGTACTTCCATTACCACTCATTAAACTGGTACTTCCATTACCTCTTATTAAACTGGCACTTCCATTACCACTCATTAAACTGGCACTTCCATTACCACTCATTAAACTGGTACTTCCATTACCACTCATTAAACTGGTACTTCCATTACCACTCATTAAACTGG
>JBBPDA010000132.1:15239555-15252191 GCA_037974385.1 Arnoldichthys spilopterus | reverse complement strand
GAGACTTTTCATTTCTTTGTCATTGAACAAACTTACAAAATCAGCGAGGGGTCAAATAATTATTTCCTCCACTGTAATATTCTACAGAATCATATTCCTCAGCCACATCAGTCTAAATTTATGTTTTTGCATCCTTTTTGTGTCCATCAATGTCCTGTTATTACAGTACCTAGCATAAATTATGCTAATATGCCATACAGTAATTCTGAACGTCTCTATAGTTTCCCTCCCACCATAGTAAAATGAACTTATGTTATAGCTAAAATGTTCAAATATTCAGCTTTCTAATTAGTAGTAGTAATTTTAGGCGCCTAGCTTTTTTCTGCATTAATAACCAACAAAAATATTTTAAACAGCCTGTCCTTGTGTAGCCGCCAAAAAGCATGTGTAGTTTTTTCTAAATTTCATCCCATCTTCAAGATACGTCATCATTAAATATATATATATATATATATATATATATACACACACACATATAGATCTACATCTAAATTCCAGTCTAACTAACTAAAGCCTATTAGAAATAGAAAAAATTTGAAACAATTATATTGCACCAGAAAAATTATTGCACAGTAATTGCACAATGATTGTGTTACATTACAAATAAAATAATAAATAATGATCATATTGCAGAAATGTAGTAGAACAAATACAGTTTGTCTGTGTTCAGTCTGTTTCACAGTGTGTCTAGTTGACTGAGGCATTGTGCAGCCTGATGGCAGATGGTATGAAGGACCTGCGGTAGAGCTCCTTCTTGCATGCAGGGTGTAACAGTTTGTTACTAAAAGGGCTACTTAAAGCCCCTACAGTCTCATACAGCGGGTGAGAGGGACTGTCTATAATGGATGTCAGTTTGACTAGCATCCACCTCTCTCCCACCTCCTCGATGGAGCTCAGGGAGCAGCCCAGGACAGTGCCAGTCCTCCTGACCAGCTTGTTGAGCCTTTATTTGTCCCTCTCTAAACTCCAGCTGCCCCAGCAGATGACTGCAAAAGAAGATGGCAGATGCCTCCACAGTGTCAAAAAAAGTTTTTACCAGTGACCTGCACACTCCATGCATCTTTCAATTTTGCCACATACTTCAAAGATTCATCTGAGAAACTTGCAATCTTATATGCAATCATGTATCTATTCAAAGCTATGGTAACTGATGTAGGCTAGAAGCAGAACCAATGAAAAGATATTTCTCTACCCTCTATTAATTTGACATCTGGTTTTCTCTCATGTGTATGTTTTAGACGCTGTGAGCGAATAAACTGCCCCAGTTTCCAAGAGTGTCAGAGGATGCCCCTGCGAATCACCTACTATCAGCTCAGTTTCCAGACCAACATCGTCATCCCAGCGCAGATTTTCCGGATCGGTCCATCCCCGGCCTACTCAGGTGATAATATAATCATCAGCATCCTGCGGGGGAATGAGGAAGGATACTTCAGCACCCGGCGACTCAACAGCTTTACTGGGGCTGTGTACCTACAGCGGCAGATCCATGGCCCACGGGACTTCCTCATCGATGTGGAGATGAAGCTCCTACGCCAGGGAACCTTTACCACCTTCCTCGCACGTATCTACGTCTTCATCACAGCACACTCCATGTAAAGACCATTCTGGGTCATGCTACCTACATGATTTACAGCAGTGGTTCTTAGCTCTGGCCATGGGCATCCGCTGCTCTGCACTGGATAAAATATTTCCTACATTCTTAGAAAAAAATGGGCCATGTACTATCGAGGGTACATATTCCAAATCTGCAGTTAGGGAACATAATTATACTATATTCCATTGCAGTTTTTTGAGCTGACTCCAAAAACCCTGTCTTGACCCTGGAATTTAAATTGTATTTTTCTATTTAAAACACTTCCCCTGAGAAAGTTAATATAGTATACATTTAAAACTCATTTAAGGGACACACATTCACCTTAAGGGTATCTTTTGGTGCACATTTACATATGTACCTTGGGGGACAAAAATGCCTGTACTTATATTGTACTTTTTACTTCTGACAGTGTAACTCAACACAACTAATAGAGTTTATCAGGTAATTCCACAATTTGTCGAAAAGTCTGTAGACACCCAAAGTTTCTTCTGAAAATAGGGGTATTAAATAGGATGTTTTTCTATTTTTTTTCTGGGAACAGCCTCTGCTCTTCTGGGAAGGCTTTACACTAGATGTTTGATGTTTAGTGAGGTTAGGTACTGATGTTGGATGATTTGCTTTTTAATCACAAACACCATGCCAAAGTATCTCAAACATATTGGATTGATCTTCATTACTCCAGGGCATGATATACTATTGCCCCATAGCCCAATGTTGGGGGGATTTATACCACTCGGACAAGGAGACTTTAAGGGAGAGTTTCCCAGCTCTGGTTGTTGGCCAATATCCAGTATAGTTAAGTGATTTGGAGGGGGGAACTTTGTTTGATGAGGGAAATCACTAAAATGTTTTGGACACTGGCCCACCAGGACCCTGCCATAGGCCCATGGGCATCTGCTTCAGAATGTCCTGTTCTACTGTCAGTACTTTACTATGGAGAAAATAGTATGTGCTGTATGTGTGATTGCCCACTTTTAAGATTGCTGACACATGCATCCAAATTCACTAACTAAAGGGGTGTCTGGATGCTTTGGGGTTTTACAGTGTATCTTCCTGAAATTACCCTCATTATAAAACTATACATAATGCTTCCTGGAAGTACAGTTGTACGCAAATGTCTTAGGCCTAATCGCTAATTAGTAAAAGTAAGCGGCAATTAGAAAAATTAATAATTAACTAACATTGACTGAAACCATTTTAATGAAAGGTTTAGGTCCACTGGTATGTCAAAAAAATCTGGCATCAATATTGTTTGCTAAGTTACAAACGCCTGACTCTAACATTCAGGTGCTACTAAAGGCCTAAGATAGTGTTATAGTGACAAAACTTTGCCAGGCAGTGGGTCTCCTAGTCTGTTCTGGGCTGAATTAGGTGGTTTGGGGTAGCACAGGTCAGTGGGTCCCCATGACCAGAGCTGAGAACCACTGATTAATGGTGCTAAGCTGGAGAGTCAGAATCACTCACTAGCTATTAGTTTGTAAGAGTCTCTATTTGCTGACCAGATTTTGTTTCACAGAAACAAAGAAAGAACCTCACCGAAAAGTTTGAACCTTTTTTTATCAACAGGAAATTAATGACTTGTGGTCTGTCAGAACTGGGAACAAACCGGGAATGTGGGACCACAGAGACAGTTAGCTTTCGAGCTAATTTCCTTCCATAAAGTATTAAGAAATATCCCTCACCAGATGTTATTTATACCGTACCAATTTATATCAATTGCATTAAGTTTTTGCTTTTTGTCTCTTCTGAATCTCATGGTGCTGTATTCCTTCACTCCAGCCTCTGTGAGTCATCTGAAATCAATTATTTACTGTATTCAGAAAAATGCAATAAGTTGCATCATTATATACACTTCTAATGAGCAGCAGTGAAGGCACTTCTTTTTCCACAAGTTCATAAAGAGTAACAATGCAGAAACATCATTTCTAATCCTTGTGATTAATGTTTTGCAGTTAAAAGGATGTATGATATTTTTTTGTAGGTCACTTGCTCCACTGATGTCTTTCAGAGCAAATCCACATTCATTTGACATTCTCACTGTATGTATGAGCTCCAGTACAGCACTAAGGATGTTCAGTGATTTTCAGGATGCTTGTATGTACATGTTAATTTCTCTTACTGGGCCTGTTTATGTATTTTATCTATATCTCTCAGGGTGAAACATATTAGATCATCTCTTCTGCCTCATATGAGTCTTTAGAAGCGATACACTTCATTGGAACTTTTTTAAATAAATGAACATTCTGGGTTAATAACAAAATCATCATTGTATCAATAAACCAACTGAGAATATATAGTGCAGGAGTGATTTGTAGATTTTTAAATGTTAATGCAGTCATTGGAAAGGTTGTTTCTCTGAAACAGGTATAGACCGCCACCTGGTGGTGAACAGCAGAACTGTGGTACAATTAGGTTATTCACTTTCCTTGGATATCAGTGTCCTAGTCACAGTCTAGTACTTTTAAAAAATTTCCTTTTAATTTTGGCAGGTTTAAATATTTCTAAATATTATATTCATGCCTATTGTTTTCTGATTGAGAATACACAAGGTCCATATTGAGAGTCATTGACATAGAAAAAGTATGTTTGGTTTTCTAAAGATGTGTCTATGAAAAAGAGATTGATGAATGTGAGACACTCTTTGAAGGCTTGAAGAACCTTCTTGTTATACTATTTATTAGGGAACCAAAATTGGTTCTTCTATAGCATAACCAACTTTAATCCTGGAGATCTTCCACCCTGGAAAGTTTAGATCCATCATACCCGGCTCTTGTATGAAAACACCTCTGACGGCCTTTATTACCTGAATCAGGTTTGCTAGATTAGGGTTAGAGCAAAACTCTCCAGGGTGGTAGACCTCCAGTTGGGCTCCCCTGTACTATATCACTGCACAAAGAACCCGCCCTGGCATCTTTATTATTAAGAGTGTATTGTATTGAATTATGATAGGTTTAAGCCTAATTTGGTGCCATCAAAAATCATCTATAACACAGTATCAGTACTTACAGAATTACTCAGAAAGTGCAGCTTTCAGTGGAAAAGTTGCACTGTGACAATGTGTTATTTTAAAGGTTTAAAGTGCACTCTTTAACAGCTGACCCTTGTAGATCCTGAAGGTCAAGGTTATCTTATTACAGGCGCAGTGGAAAAGCATCTGTTTTTAGCCTACAAATGAAGTAGGTCCTCTCCTCCTACCTCCTACTGAAGTCCTGATCAGACCCTGCGCTATCACACTTTGGTCCACCCTAATGTCCAGTTTTCACTCCCTCCCATTGTGTGGGTATCGGAAAAGGGTGTGAGGCGTTCAAAGCCAGCAGAGGAGCCATATGCGTTACACACAGCACCACAGATAACCTCCAACTGCAGCTTTACTAAATGGAATGAGTGATAGTGTGATATGTCAGCTTAATAGCACTATATTAAATTATACTTTAACAACAGGCCTCAGTTTAAAAAGCCTCTCTGACCTTAACAGGAACAATGCATAGTAGCAGTATTATTATGGCCTATAACAAACATTGACAGAGTTTCAGAAATTCCGATGAAGATGCTAAAAAGAAATGAGCATTGTATGGGTTTACATTTAGCATAACTTCTTAACAAAATGTTAAATTATTACATTATTTTTATTATTATTTATTTACTTAGGAACTATTCTAAATAGCAATAAACATTGAATATGATCATATTTTACATCATTTATATGCTATCTTTAAATGATTTTATTATTATGTAATAATCTATCAAATAAAATAACTTATGCCAGTTTCTATAAGACACTGACCAAACAAAATCTGAATAGATAAAGATCCTAGAAATCAATTATTACTTTGTATGTCACTCAATTGTACATAATTTGTCAATAATTATTTTGAATTAGTTATATATTAGTGTATTATTTAATTATAAGAGTAATTTTGTTGGCAGTGTCGCATGTTCGAGTCCCGGCCCAGGCACTACTGAGGTACCCTTGAGCAAGGTACCATCCCACTACACTGCTCCCCAGGTGCTGTTGGTAGCTGCCCGCTGCTCCATGTGTGATGGAGCAGCGGGCAGTACCACTGTATACTGGGAACACCTCCACTGTATACTGGGAACACCTGATATCACCTGTCGTTCTAGAGATGCTCTGACTCAATCATCCAGTCATCACAACAAGGCCCTTGACAAAGTGTCCTGGTCCCATTATCCTGCCCCAACTCATCAACTTTAAGAACTGACAGTTCATTTGCTGCCTAAAATGTACCATCCCCCTGACAGGTGTCATTGTATTGAGATAATATTTTTCACTTCATCTGTCAGTAAGTTAAATTTTGTGGCTGATCCATGTATTCTTTCAAACAGATTATTAAAATCACTGATGACACTCGATTGACGTGTCAAGTATTGGAGCATAAACACTAAAGGCAGCCTCAGCACTTCACTATGTCAGGTGAACATACCCATCTCTCAGTGCTACTGATAGATGCCGCTTGTTCCATTAGACCATGCCATGGGGGTGGCTGTTTTCCCCCTTGTGAATTGAACCTGAAACACTTCCGGTCATTCAGGCTGCGTCCTACACACTTGTAGGAGTGTGTAGCTTTTGACTGATTATCCTTTTCCTTCTGCACACTCTTTATCACAGAAGAGCTAAATATACGTCTCCATGTTCCAGGAAATCAAGTGCTCAGCCCAGGCACAGCGGCCATTCTGCTGATAAAGATGTTCACAGGAAGCTATGAATCTTTAGATAAGCATTGGGCTTGTCTTTCAATGGCTGTTATTGTGTGTTTATCTGCAACCCAAGACATTTTAATGGTTATAGGAATACTTCAGGTTTTTTTTTCTTAAACAAATGTCTGTCTGCTGCATCTGGATCATTTGCTCAATCCCAAACAACTAGACCCAAATGTGATTAATTTTTGTTTTTCAGATATAAAACTTGTTTCACAGAGGAAAGAGTCTGAGAGGTGTACAACTAAGCAGGATTACAGGGTCAACCTTAGGTTTTGCTGGGTAGATCACCATGGCAACTTTCCCCCATAGAGGAAAAAATAAGTTTGAAATATATTTTGATGAGCACTTTTGAAATAGATGTAAATATTCAAATATTGTTAGTAAAAAATATATATTTACTAGCTTTTGCATGCACAGTCTCACCTAGGAGCAATGTAGCTTCTTAAATTCTCCTTTGCGTACATGCTTTTGCACTGTGGGAGGAAACCAGAGGTCCCGGCTTATACCTTTGCAGAAATAGGGATAGCATCTAAAATCCACAATGAAAGGACCCAGAGCTCCCCCAGCTTGGAAATGAACACAGGATTTTTCTGACATGACAGCCGCACCTTGCTGCCCTCACGTTTTTCAATTTAAAATTTTCAATAATGTTTAAATTTCACTTCTCATTCATTTTCATGTCATTTTTTAAAATATTACTTTTTAGGAAGATGTGCATTAATACACGTCAATAAGTGTAATAAATGAACTAAATACTGTCCTTTGTCTTTAGGAAGCAAATTTGTCATTAGACATTGCAGTCATGTCAGTGTAAATATTCAGTATATAGTATAGTAGTGCGTAATTTAATGTACAGTAGCAAAATCTTTTACTGTAGTGTAGAGAAAAAGAAGGTACAAGTAGTTTCCAAACCGCTCATAAAACAAAACAGGTGACCCGGGACAGGGTCATAGTACCCAGGGCTCAGTGATGTGCATAGGGGTCAAAGGCAAGCCCTCTGGTCGTATCACACAAAAGAGTCACTATAGCACAAAACAATAACATTAGACAGAAAGATGTCAGACCACACATAGGGTGGTGGGCCCTACACAATATTAGTCAAGTGGTATTGATGTTATGACTTGTTCCTGAGGTCCACCGTCACAGCTTGCCATCCTATGAGGTGACATTTGGAGGCTGTTACTCCACTTATAACACTGGGTGGACTAATGTATCAAAAATGGTATTAGTTACTTTTTTAAATGACCATCTTCTAATCTCTCTTTATCCCTTACTGTCAAAATGTCACGTTTTCGGGTTGAGTAGGCAGCAAGTGCAGGCGATCTTGGTTTTGAAATAAACGTTGATTTATTAAAGAAAATACAAACAAACACTGAACGTAACCTAAAGAAAACAAAACACGAAACATGAAAACACAGCTTGACATGAACACAACAATGTACAACAGACAATCCGCAATACTAAGCCAAACCAAGGAGACTAAATAGGACCAGGAAACAAGAGATAGCTGACTAACAATTACTACACATGGGACACAGCTGGGGGCTAGCACACTAAAGACCAGGACAAGACACATGGCTGAAACAAAAACACAACATGAAAACACGAGGGCACGATCGATCGTTACACAAAAAGTCTGTTTTCTTACTTTGTCTTTAAGACTGACAAATGTAAATGGCCTTTTTTCTGACTGGCTGTCCTATACTGTGCTTTATTCAAAAAGTAGCCTGGACAGAAACACTAAATAGGCAGATATGACAGCACACAATTTGTATTTTTAGCAGTTTTTGCAGCTTAGATGTGGGGAGTGAGTGGTATATTTTGAGTAACAAAAGTAACAGTATTAAATATAACATATGTATAATATCAAAGTTATTTTAAAAAGAAAGGGAAGTTGAGTTTTTCATGACATGGGCCCTTTTTTCATAATTCATTACACTGGAATCAGAAGGATCATACTGACATTGACTTTAAAAAAATAATCTTCTTTAAATCTTTAATAAGCATCAATAAGCATCTTTAAAGTATCTTTTGACAGTGTTTTGCTCCATAGTAAGCCTGCAACTATTGTTAAGATATCACATCAACAGTAGTGATGGTAAGAGCTATAATATATGGAGTCACATCAAACCTAGCATAAATACCATGACACAGAACATCACCAAGTCCAAACCGATTCATTATAGTATTGTCATGTTCAAGAAATATGTAAATCATCATTTTGACTCTTCTGGTTAGTTTTCTCATGTATTCTTGACCAACACAGCAACATGTTGTCCCAAAAATGTCTCCTTTAATCTGCCAGGCTTCATTTAGACTGTTTAACTGCCACTAATTCTTCCTCTTCAAGGTCATCTTCCTCCATCAGTGCACTTGGCACTTGGTAAACCCTCCGTGTTTGGTTAATAAAGCCTAAAAGAGGTAATGATTAAATGAAATTGAGTTGGCCTGCCTGGCACAGAAGGCTACAGAGGCTTTGTGTGTATGTCAATGTGTAAAAGATTTGGCACCCATGCAGTATTCATTTCAACTTTTCTGCCACCCTTTGATCCTGAATGGGAATTTGAAGATAAAAGGTGCTGCTGGTGGGGTGGTTGGTGGTGTGGTGTGTGTGTGTGTGTGTGTGTGTGGGGGGGGGGGGTTATAATCATTACCTGTTCTATGAATTGGGTCAGGTCGACAAGGCTTTCATCAGAGAGGGAGAGAGTGCCTTTAGATTGATCGACTGACGTTCCACTTCAAACGCTCTAGGGCAGGGCGCAGGCCGTAAAACTCTTAACCCTCTCATGCTCCACGGCTTAACATTAAAGTCAAAGCACAAATCACCTGTGTTTTATTACAGCACTGACTTTGCTCAGGTTTCTCTCTCTCTCTGCCCATGCCCACCCACATTAAATGAAGCTGAGATTGCAGTGGCAGAATGCAAAATAGAATTAAAGTGTGTATTACAATGCGATTTATTAGCCAAGCGTGATTCAGAATCAGAATCACAATTGGAATCATTTTCAGATTCAGATCAAAATCTGTGTATCATCACACACCTATATGCAGTACTAGAAAAAAATAGGATGTGAGTGTAAAAAGGAACAAATTATGGTGACTAGATGCCTAGTACAGAGCATCTCTAAAACAGCACATCTTGGGGGGTGTTCTTGGTGTGCAGTGTGTAGTACCTACCAAAAGTGACAACTGTTGGACTGGCAACAGGTTCATGGGTACCAAAGGCTCACTGAACCATGTGTTTTGTCTGGTCTGTACTGCAAAACTACTGTTATTCTTAACACAATATTAGGCAGGTGATTTTAGTGTACAATGATATACTATGGGAAGAGGGCAAGCTGGCAGAGTCAGTGTGATGCTCTGTGCAATGATCTGCTGGGATACCTTCTTTCCAGGTTAATGCTGTTTTGATGACTCGAGTGGGACCTACACATGTATTAGGCAGGTGGTTTTAATGTTATTAATGATCAATGAATATAGTTAATATTTTTCATTCTTTTTTAACATATATAGTTTGAAAATACCAGCTGCCATACACACTGTGTCAAAGTTAGAACTGTCATGTGTAAAGATCCCATGTTCTCTCAACTACTAAAATGTAAAAATCTTGTAAGTGAAGGAGAAGTAAAGACGTTGAATGTGGTCATCTGCTATGAATAATAACACTCTCTAGTTGTTCTTGTATCATCTGGTCTGGATAAAGTGTAAATTTAGACAGAAATGTTTTCCATTATTCCATGACTAAATTAAGTGAACTTTAGCTGTATGTAAAATTATGTTCTGAATTACTTTCAGCACCTTTGGGTGGATACTCAGCCACTCACACGTATTTCCCAATTATTACTGTCAGGCTTTAAAAACTACACACCCTGTAGATTTGAACTGGATTAAAAGTGAATCAGAATTCATTTAAATGACATATTACAGTTTCAGTAAGACTTTTAAAGATTTAATTGATTTTTTAAAATCACAGAACTTTGATTTTATTGCATTTTACACAATGTCCCACCTTTTCTCACCTTTTCTATATATATATTGAAAAATGTTGATCTCCTTATTGTATTTACATGTGACCTGGGTGTTACATATCACTGTCTTCTCCTTCTGGGCATAAACAGAGCTGAGATTCATCCCTTTTAGACTATAATGCCAACAGCCTGCCCAAGCTCAGGTGTTTGAGGCTGGATGGCAATCACTTTAGGCCTCCTATCCCCATGGATGTCATTATGTGCTTTAGACATCTCCACTCTACTGTATTTAGATCTATGAACTGTGCTTATGTCCACTAGACAATACTGATTTAATCAAACAGTACAATGGAAAAAAAAGGAACGATGTGTGAGGTTTTGTCTTGTCTGGTTATGTTTTCCCTAGCCATGTGCTTTTGTCCGCGTTTGTTTTGGTTCCCCACGTGCTACCTTCCCCCTATAATCATGTGTTGTCTTCACCCTGCCTTGTCTCCGCCCTCTTCACCTGTCCCTTGTACCTGTCTCCTCCCTGCGTCAGGTGTTCCTTGTTTTGTGTTTCCTATTTAGTCTCGTATGTTTGTCCTGGTCGGTTATTGAGTTTCTTCTGACCCTGTATTCCGTGTCCTAGTTTCCTGCCGAGTTTCTATGCCTGTATCAATTTCATTTATGTTCCTTCATGTTGCCCTAGACCCTGTTTGGAATCCCCTGTCATGTTTAGCCTCAGCTGTAAGTTCTCTTCGTCTTTCTGTTCTTCCTTGTTTGTTTTCTTAGTCTGTATTGTAGTTAGTGTTCTTTTGTTTATTTAAAATAAAACTAAATCATCACACTCACACTTACTTCCTGCAACCCCTCGACCAACACGTGACACGATGATGCAGTTTTTTTAATAACTTTTTTGAGCATTATTTCATTTTCATTAAATATCAAGTGGGAATTTGATGCAACTCTGTTACTTATCCATCCATTAATTTTCTAAACCGCTTCTTCCATTTCAGGTCACACAGAAGCTGGAGCCATTCCCAGCTGACTACGGGCCTAAGCGGGGTACAGCCAGCACTAGAGGCCAACCCAGCACAGGGCAACACATAAACAACCATTCTCACACACACACACATAGGCAATATAAAGAATCCAAATTCTTTTACAAGCCTTTGGAGAGTGTGAGTAAACCAGAGCACCTGGAGATAACCCATGCGAATATAGAGAGAGCTTACAAACTTCACACAGAAAGGCACCCTTGGCCAACCTGGGGATCGAACCCAAGACCTTCTTGCTGTAAGGTGATAATGCTACTACTTCACCACCATGCTGCCGAGTATTGCTTTTTTACTGTATTTAACATATTGTGTTAATTAAAAAATAAAACATTAAATGTGGTCTGTGTAAAAGTTCTATATCTTTAACTGAGAAAATCAACCAAGCACACACTGACTGTGGGTCTTTGAACTTTTGCATAAGATTGTGTATGAGCTGACTGCATCATTGCTGTAGGGTCAAGTAGCAAAGAGCTGTAGACTGAAAGAATGTTCACTTGCACAATCCACTTGCATAACCTGTCTGAACATCAGCCCATCAAATACATGCACACATTTTCCATTTCATCAGGAGTGAAAGCACACGAAGCTGAAAAAAATCAGCTCATCAGCCAGAATGTACAGACACTGTTCTACAGGTCAGACACTCAACACGTTATCGAATCACATTATGTGGTCAAAAGGTTGTAGACACCTGCGTTTCCAGTGTTGTTTTTTGAAATCAAGGGTATTAACAAGAAATTTGTCCCCTTTTGCAGCAGTAACAGGATTTACTCTTCTATGGACTCTAGACAGTATACTAGATTTTGGAACATTGCTTTGGTAATTGCCTAAGCTCTGGAAGTAGTTGTCACAACTCCAACACAAAGTATTGGATGTTGTTCTGTCACTCCTGTTTTACAATCTATTGCTGCACTGTAAAAAGAAAAATACTGTTTTCGCTGTCGAATTGCTGTAAAATTTAAGGGTAAATACCGTGTGACAGTCTCAGCCTTAGTAAGTTCACTGAGGACAGATCGTTTCAGCCTATTTTTTTGCTGTTTTCTTTTTTCTTTTTCTTTTTTAAAAAAAGGATAATGTCTTTAAGTAAACCATACATTTAGTGTATATGTATCATTCTGCACATGCCCCCTGCCCACCTGCATGTTTGATGTATATTTCTCAAAACAGTAGCTTCCGAGCTCAACTGGATGCATCACAATTATTTAGGCATTGCAAAATAAGACTACTACTATGGAATATATACACGTGGACAAAATTGTTGGTACCCTTCAGTCAATGAAAGAAAAACTCACAATGGTCACAGAAATAACTAATCTGA
>JBBPDA010000132.1:15216246-15232814 GCA_037974385.1 Arnoldichthys spilopterus | reverse complement strand
GGCTGGGACTCGAACCTGCGACCTTCCAGTCCCAAAGGCAGTGTCCTAACCACTAGGCCACCACTGCCCACTGCCCACCCCCTATATTATGATTTTAGAGAGACATATGTTGTAATCAAGGTGACCTCTCTTTCTGGGACATCCAAGCTTATTTCAGCAGGACAGTGCCAGACCATAGTATGGCACAGGCTTTGATGTGGCGAAGTAGACACAGAGTGTGTTTATTTGACTAGACTGCTGCCAGTGCACATCTGTCTCCTGCTGAAAATGCATGTTGCATCATGAAGAAGATAACCAAACAATGGTTACCACGGGCTCTTAAGTTTTATGTAAAGCAAGAAAGGACAACATTTTTAAATGTGAAACTTTTACAAATAGTTTTTCTCAGTTCCAAAATGATTAAAAAGGGTTATTAACAGGAATGGTGATGTAACACAATGGAAAACATGCCTCTGTCAGTTTTTTTTGAGTATGTTGCCAGGTGAGCTTGAATGGACTATGTGATTGTGACAGAATTTTGACAGAAAAGTATCTTATGAAAATTAATAAAACATTACAAATTCTTGATGGAGGTGGGTATAGGGGGCTCAGGTGGAATATCATTTAGGGCAGACAAACAGCCCAATTTGCATTGGAACTATATGTCTAGAAATTTGCTGTGTACCCCCAACCAGAAGACTTGAATGAAAAATTAAAGCAAAAGACAATCAGCCTTTAGCCTTATACTGGGTAGTGAAGAGCCTTCTATATATAATTTTAACTCTGCTATGGTTCCAGCCTCTTTTTGTATTAACATGAATCCAATTATCTGCATCCTTGCCCAACACTAACAGTGGGAGAGCACTGCCGGTGGTCTGGTGCTGGACCTCACCTGAGCAGTGGCCCAGAGGTCAGTGTTCTGGAGGGTTTGAAGACAAGCTTAGTTGAAGCTTAGCATTCTCCTGGTGCACTGGTCTTTCCTCACTTAATCAGGCAGTAGAAGTGCCTTGTACTGTCTGAGATCAAACAACATCAGTACACACGATTTCTCCCCTCCAGCCTTTGATTTGTCTTCCTGGGGTGCGAGGATATGGTATGCCAGGCTCATTCAGTCATAGCATGATGTTCTCATTATATTTAATCCATGAGCAAAAATAAACTAAAAGTGATATTTTGTCCAAAATCCCATTTTAAACATAAAAGCAGATGCATAACCAATATTTCAAGTTTGCTTGTTTAGTTTTGCACTGGAGCCTTAAGGCCAATGTTGCTAGCAAGTAATGAAATTTTATAATCTACTAATTAGCATTTGTGTAAACTGCTTATATAAATCATAACACACTTGCCTTAAACTGTGTTGAGTTAATAAATAAAATTTTGCCTCTAATTTGTCCAAGTTTGAAAATTAACACAGTCTGAGCATAGCAATGTGTTCCCTCACCAGGCCCATGTTCTTCTGCATATCTATTTTTGTTCAAATTGAAACAAGTGCAATAGAATATGATGGACCGAGAGCTGTGATTAATGCAATACGTTCAAGGTTAAGTGTTGTCATGAACACCATCATAGTTGTGAATGGGTCACAGTAAAATATCTCAGCTGGGATGTTAGAAACCTTAATACATGACCTTGATTATTCTTTGACGGATCTGAATAAATGAGTGGAGAGAACATAGCGGGTGCATATGTTTCCACACAGGTGTGTACTGCAAGATGCAGTTAACATCCTGTCATGCTCTGTGGCATGTGTGAAAATGCAGGGTGACCCTGGGTCAAAGGGGCAAGAAGAAATTATGTGGATGATTTTGACCGAGGTTCAGTATTGAGGCACAGACAGGAGCTTAAGTAATAAAAACTGCTCAGATAGTTTAGTGTATCAATAGGACCATTGTCAAATGAGGTGATTGAGTGTGTAGGACATCACTAGAACACTATATTCTCCACAAGTAGGCGAATGAATGTGTGAAGTATATCAAGATAGAAGGACAGGCCTAAATGTTTCACCCCAGCACTGAGAAGGTCCAGTGGATCCACTGGTAAGCATTTTGCTTCCATGTTTGGGTTCCATTTCTCCCTTTACAGGGAAGGGTCACAAATGAAGTTTTTTATCCTATGATGCACCATTTCTATCCTGATAGAAGTGTCCTCATTAAGAATGACGATGCCCACATCCAGAGGGCATTAGGGGTCAAGTTTGATTATGAAAATGTCATTCACATGCAGAAGTATTTGCAGTAACCAGGTCTCATCTCAGATGAACACCTAAGTAATTGCTCTACATGAGCATCTACTATCATAACAATACATTCTAATTACAATTCAATTGTAAGGATCTGAGTGAATGACCAGTGCAATTTTGTAATGGCTAGATCACTGAGTCAGAGTATCTCTGTAACGGCAGCTATTGATGAGTGTTGGCAGTACACAGTTGCTAGCACCTACCAAAAGTAATAGCTTTGCATGTTAAATAGAAATCTGTTTAGATCTTGTTAAGTTTCTTGGGTAAAACCAAACTTGACAGCCCTGGCTTGGGAATAATGCAAATGTACACTATTGTATTCCCTTGTTTTGATGCCAACAGCACTTAAACATAAACTGTTTAAGCCACATTTGGGCCAAAATAGTTTCAATATTTGCTTTCAATTATAGTTTTAAAGTGTGTCAAATTATTAATGACTATGTGGGCAAAACCTGATCTTCAAAAGACACTGATGAACAAGAGGCCAAGTGCTGAAGCTAACTATTTCTAAAGTAGCATGTGAACAAATCATTTACTTAGTTGAATAGTTACAGAAACTTATTATAAATTTCAAAAGATGGTATGGGCTCCTCAAACTTTTGGCAGCAAATGACATGGAATTGTATTTAAGTGCATTTAGATGGGCTTTTTTGTGGCATGTTTTTTCCCTTAAATTTGAAGGCAGAAGATGAAATAGTGAGCTTGAATCATGCTGCTCAATGATTGCTCAGGTGTAATGCTCAGCCCAAATCCAATTCTTTCATCTGAGCTAACAGGGTTTAAAGACAGAAGACTAAAGCCTTTGGTCATTCAGATCTGGCTTAAATGGCGCTTCTCTGCTATTCTTTCTTCTGCACGTTTGAAGTCCATTTGTCAGTTAGCCCTGAGTCTGGGGTCAGCACAGACACGCCACTGGACATGAAGGGTTTTTGTACAGGGTTAGTGATGCACACGCAGGTAAACTCGCTTTGATCCTTACTCTGCAAAATCACCAGGACCTCCTGGATAACAAGACTTGTTTCTTGCTTGAGAACAGCTTTGTTTTTTTTTTATTAAAAGAAATATAATGTTTACAGTTTTTGAGTCTGATTTCAGAACCACTTTTTAACACACAAACATGTCATTGAATTCCATATTAATGACATTAAATATATGGAAATCCAACCCCAATTGCACAATTGCCCCAAAAGCTGGGACACTGTGTAAAATGTAAATATTTACAAATTTCGCAAATCAATATTTTATACAAAGTTGAATATAGAAATCGTGTCGAATGTTGAAAGTGAGACATATTACTATTACATGAAAATGAATAGCTTGTTCTAAATTTGATGGCAGCACACATTTCAACAAAGTTGGGACAGGGCAGCAAAAGGCGGAAAAAGTAAGTGGTACTAAAAAGAAACAGCTGTAGGAACAGCTATTTAGGTTAACTGGCAGCAGTTGAGTAACATGATTGGGTGTAAAAAGAGCATCTTACAAAGGTAGTGAGAAGTAAAGATGGGCAGAGGTTTTACAAAATTTCTTCAAAGGTTCTTCAACATAAATTTGTAAATACTTTGAATATCTCATCAACTACAGTACATATTATCAATAGATTCTGACAAACCAGAGAAAGGCTTAAATCAATATTGGATGCCTGTGATCTTCAGGTCCTCAGGTGGCACTTCATTAAAAACAGGGCTGATTTTGTAATGAAAAATTACTGCATGGGCTCAGGAACACTTCCAGAAATTAATATCTGTGCCATTCACAAATGTAGGTTTAGAGATATACCTTGCGAAGATGAAGCCATAGGTGAACATGACCCAGTAACACAGCTGTCTTTTCTAGGATTATTTAAAATGGACTTAGGCAAAGTGGTCAGTCACTGTTGTGTGGTCAGATGATTAAAAATTTCGAATTATTTTTGAATGCTGCATCATCCAGCGTGTTCTCTGTGCTCAGCTTAAAAGCATTCATTTCTGATGGTTTGGGGGTGCATTTGTGCCTATGGAATTACCAGCTTGCACATATGGAACGGGACCTTCAATGCTAAAATCATATATAGGTTTTGGAGAAATGGTGCTCCCATTCAGATGATGTTTTGTTCAGGGAAGGCCTTGCATATTTTAGCAAGACAATGCTAAACTGCATACTGCAAAAAACACATTTGGCACATCATGGAATGAAAATAAATGCTACACATTGGTAAACATGACTCTGTCCCAACTTTTTTGAGATGTGTTGCTGCCATCAAATTCAAAATGACCTTGTAGTTGTTTAGTCAAAACATTTTTGGAGGCCTAATTATGCTAATTTACTTTAGTGCCAGAGCTGCAAGGCTAACAAGTTTTCATACCCTTGTAAGACATGTCATATCATCTTGTTGCAAGATAATGACGTAATTATACCATTATGGAAGTGTGTGAAAGTGCTGATGCAATTATACTGACATTAAGAGTCTCCTGTCTCCGGTCACTTAGACCACAACCAGAGGGTTGGGGTCTGACTCCATTCTCCAATAGAATTATTTAACAGTGTCACTGAATGGGGTTAAATGATGATCCTCAAAACAATGTAAAACAATTGTAAAATATCTTTTTTGCCAATAATAATTCATCATTAGCAATGTTCCAATGGTAGCAGGTTCAGCTCTACAACAAATAAGCCAAATCTGGACACCAAAACTTTTTTTTTTAACTGCACTTTTTTGTACCATTTACCAGTTGCCACTTTAATTAGCGTTTTTACAGTATGCAAATAAGTGAGTCTGCCATGTTTCTGATTGTCACCCTTAAGCCCTCTTTTCAAAGTGAGCTATAAATTGATGCACTACTTTTAGAGGTTGTGTTTATGTAAAATTAAATTTCCCATTTTGCAATGCAATACATGTGATTTTTATGGAATGAATCTGAGGAATCCTTTAAAATGGCATGTAACAACACACATGTTTTAATTGCATCATTCAGAGGTGACCACACAGACAGTGTTGTTTAACCTCCCCTGGGAGGGAGCACTGTGTAATGTTTTCCCACAGCGAGGCGTAAACCTGTGGTCTGCTGATTTGTGACAACACATGTCCCACTTAATAATGTCTGTGCATTACACTGCACTGTTTGCATACAACACCTGAACCGATGTACTGGTACATTTCTTTAAATTGATTTTGTTTGCCTGATATGCTTGTGTTATTCCCACACATACCATCCCACCACTGTGTCAGTGTCACCAATGTGGGGGGGGGTAAACTGTGTAGCAACATATGGCCATTTCAGTAACTATTAACCTACAAAGTGCAGCCATGCGATAGGTTGTTTCTGATAAAATGGCAAATGAGTGTAGGTGTAACTAATTAACAGGCAAGTCTGATATGAAGTATGCAATGTAACTATGCAAAGTATGTAACTTGGACAGTGATTTATGTTGTCACTCTTTGCTGGCAGTGTTGAGTTTTAGGTGGTATAAGCTCTGTGTAAAAAGGGGTGGGTGTGTCTTTATTAGGTTTGATGAATTCATGCTTATGTCTATGTATCATAAACAATACAAATAGGGACGGCTTGTCTTACAGTACTGTGTAAAAGTCTGTCAAACATTAACATTTGTATAAATATAAATAATCAAAAGTTTTGGAAGTTTATCATTTATCCGATTCAGATTTGCAATATTTTTACATTGTTTATCTGAAAGGTGAAAGTATATAGTTAATAAAAAAGCCATATACAAAAAAACTTAAATTTATCCTTATACATTGATGCAGAGAATATTCCCTCAATTCATGCTGCGTAGAACGTTTCTGGGTGTGAGAAACCGCGATCATCAATGTGTACATTTACTACTTTTTCATTCAACGTACAAAAATGAAGAAAAACTCAACTCGAACACTAGAGGGTGCTGAACTGATGCTGTAGATGAGGCACAACACTACTCTCTCTCTTTTTTTAGGAGTCTTTAGTGGACCTCACAAAATCAGACGTTGTTGTCTATCACTTTCACGAAGGTGTCAGAAGGCATACATTCCGTGACTAAAGACAGATCACATGTTAACCTGCTTCCTCATTTTGTTCCACTGTTCATGATAAAACCGAACACTTTTGATGTGTAAATGTCCTTTTACTACTCTGGAAGACCACCTGCATCGCATTCTTCTACATCAAACAGCTAACAGTGAGCTGTCAGGTCAAAAAAAGTTAGCACATACCTGAGGGATACTGATAGTGTTGTTCTTCTAATAACGGCCTTCAGATACTGACAGCAAAACAAGCTCTTGTCCTTTAAAGTTGGATCAAATATGTCTTTGAGGAAATGAGAGAGTATGAGTGAAAATGAAATATAAGATTAAAAGACAGACAGAACGACAGAGGTAGGGGGGTGGAATGGTGGATGGATTGATGGATGTCCATAATACATAATAATTCCAAACAAGAGAGAAATTACTAGTTAAGGCCAGTGTTTCCAGCACCAGTGGTAAATGCTTTGTAAGGCTATAAATCAAACCTATTCTTATTAAACTTGCACTGAGTCGCCAGCTTAGTAGGTACCCCTACCATATCTTTGCATTCGCATCACCTGACCATAGGTATACTTTGTAGATTTACAGTACAGACTGAAGCCCATCTGTTTGCTGCACAATTCAATTGCCCTCTACGTTGTCCATCAGAGGAAAGAAACTACTATTAAACAACTGGGGTGGTGGACCACCACAGCAGTGACATAGACAGGGTAGTGGCATGTGTGTGGTGCTGAATTGAGTGTGACAGTAGTGTTGCTGGAATTTTTACACTCTGTAATATCTTGTGCTTATCAGCAGTAGTGATGCTTCTGGTGGAGGTTTTCTGGATATTTGCCACAAGTGGTAGGGCGTCCCCAGGGACGTTCTGTGTTAGGCGTTTTCCATAAACTGGGCTGTTCCCAGGCTGTTCCAAAGCACACCATGGAAAACTGACCACCTGCAGGGCAGCCTGCCCACTCACACTGTCAGTCACAGAGTGTTTTTGGGGTATCGGGGAATTAGTAGGATTAGGAATCAGAATCAGGTTTTTAAAAAGCCACCTTTCTGCTCTTCAAAGTCTACTTAATAGATCAAACAGTGTTGTTTGTTTATGGTGGGCTATTGTTGCCAAGCCAAATTAAAATCAATGATTCTTTCATAAAAATGTAAATCTTTTTAATAACTTGCTGCATTAATATAGAATTCAGCTGATGTGTATGGTCATTATTATTAGTATATGCTTTTATGAGAACCAGTATTAGTAATTTACCATGTTTTTTTTTTATTTAGTTTAGCCAATCACATTTGAAATAAAGGACTATTGGACTATGTATATCTAACCATGCTCAAGAAATAAGGAAAGCACACATATTTCAGACAATGGTCATTTCTGCCAGCGTCAGAATCAGATTCTAATAATGTAATAATGTAAATTAAATATGAACAACTTAAACTTGTAAACACATTTCATGCTTTATATTAATCATATAACAAACATAACATATTTATTGACTTGTATGTAGAGTTTTGGACTGATTCATTTAATAAAGAGCTGCTGCTGTTCACAAGTTGACTGAAACTCACTAGTTAGCCTGCTTCTCATATTCACAGGTAGTGACGTAAGTAAGGTAAGGACTTCCAGAAGGCCTAGCATGTTTTCCCTCATAAAACTGGCACTTATTGGAAATTTAAATGTGATTTCCCGATTCCACTGTCACTTCTTCTTAATTATGTTGGTGGCTAATCTCACGTTCTGTTAGGTCTTTAACCCTCCTGGAGGCCTAGACCAATGGAAGAGCTCTGAATGGATAATTTTTCATTGGGTGTATCAGGAAATTAACCCTATAACTTCCAGACAAAATTAATAATGAAATAGCTTTACTGATTTACTTTTAAATTTTTAATTCCTAGAAATTAAGACCTATTTGAAATCCTAGAAAACCATGAGGATTTTCGGTGTGGGGAATTGTGCTTCAAGTGATTTTGAACATAGTGGGTTAAATGATATGTTTCCTGGTGTTCACTTGAAGCTGTAAAGAGGTAAAATGTGCTGGTAGCACTGGTTTGGGAAATACTGGTCTAGACTCATTGAGAACATTGTGTAGACCCTGTAGGCCCTCGTCAAGGCTCCTGTAGGATCATCTGTGTACCTGAGCGTAACTTAAGTTTAGTATGCACAGCAGATTTTGTGGCACCTCTGCAGCTAGAGATGTATTGTTCAGCCTGCGTAGACTGTCTCACCTCAAAAAACAAGGGGAATGTGGCTATATGACACTACTCCTCTAGCATTAAGCTCAGGCTGAAGCTTTTACTACTTTTTTTTTCTTTTTGGTCTTGTGCAATCTGTGGCATATCTGAGCCTGTGCTGGGGGCTGCCTGTGTGCTCTATCAGCCTGATCTGCTGTAGCAGCATGAGCGGAAGACTGTGATAAGCGGCAGGGTTGAGCGACTCTGGAGCTGTCACTGACACACACACACACTCACTCAGTTTCCGACACACCCCGACATAGCCCCTATTGGAGTTGGATTAGTTTGACCTGGGGAGATATTGTAATCAGTGTTCAGACTGTAAAAAATGCCAAAAGGGATGGTGGGTTCAAACGACCAAAGAGGGGTTGATCTGGGGGGTTGGTTATGAAGTGTAGCTTACTTTTTTTCACCTTTTTTTTGCAAGAAAAGATAACTGATATCTTAAGTGTTGTCATATAAAGATGGTGACACAACGCAAAAATCTTTTTGATGTCATATTTTTAATCTTTTGATAAAAAACTAAGTAAATTAAGTTTATTTTGTCATTTCACTCTGTAATGGCATTGTTATTGTTGTTGAAAATCATGTTAATAGACAAATGTCTAACTGTTACAGAATCAACTCAACAACAAATTTCAATCTTGGTGTAGTACAAAACCTCCTTTCTGGAAACAGCATCAAATTCAAAATGTGTTTATATTTACAAAATACATTTAACTTGATCAGTAACAAAACAATGGAAATATTTGCTTTGAACTTATAAAGGTTTGAGAGTTAAATTTACACATTCTTGTTTTTATTGTATTCTGAAAAATCCCAAATTTTCTATAAATGTTTATAAACATACTATAATAGACACAACCATGTGTGTCATTATTGAATGTTTCCTGTTCCATAATGTTAACATGAATATCCAGCCCATCCGGTTGCATACACTTTAACCTGAACAAATTGTCAAATCATTTTTACCTTTCACCTTAATTTTAAACTAAAGTTTCACCTTCTAGACAGGGCTGGAATTTCTGAGGTGCAAATGGACCAAGTTTAAATAAAAAGGCCATTTTTAATAATGGCGAAAACAAGTTAAAGCACAAGTCTTGTACAGTTACACAGGCTGATTCTACAGTGTAGTGTACCATAGAAAGTCAATTTACACACATGCAACCTACAAGAGCTAAGGTAACATAAGCTTGAAGCAGATATTTAAGTGACATTAAGGAAGTTTGAATGATTTCTTGATTAAGAAGCCATTGTGATTTATAATTATTATAGTGAGCTAGTGGTTATGGGCACAGATAAATTTAGCTACATGAGTTAAAATAGTGGTGGCATGGTGGTGCAGTTATTTGGCACTGTCGCCTAACAGCAAGAAGGTCCTGGGTTCAATTCCTGGGGTCAGCCCCAGGTGCTGTACTGCGTGGGTTTCCTCCAGGAACCTTCCTTCACTGTCTAAAGGCTTGCAGTAGGTTGATTGGATACTCTAAATTGCCCATAGGTGTGAGTGTGTTTGTACATGGTTGTCTGTCTATGTGTTGCCTTGCAATGGGTTGGCCGGCTGTCCTGTTTGTGCCCTCCCTTGGGCCCACAGTCAGCTGGGATTGGCTCCAGCTTTCACTCGACAAGCATTGAAATAAGTGGTTTGGAAAATAGATGGATAGATGGAGTTAAGGTAGAAAAATGGGCATAGAACAGAAACACTGCATTCATTTTAGGCCATGCACACTTTCAAATATAACACTTGACTACACTTTACTCAGGGTCGCTAAATAAACAAAAGTGATAGCTAGGTTAGCCATAGTTATGAAGCTATACACTAAGCAGTACTTTAAAATGCTGTCATTGTATACGACGGTGAGGTGGTTTATAATGGAACGTTTACACATAACTAGTGTCAATCTCCCAATGATGGCCATGTGTATGCACCCTAATTGTGCAGTGAAAGTGCTGCACTGGAAGGTATGATGTCTCATGCAGTTTTCCTTTGTCTTTCCAAGCTAGTTTCCCTTTTTCCATTACTTTTCTAAAAACATGGTCCCACATCTGTGCTCAACAATCCCTTACTCTACTAATTCTTTGCTGTACTGTGAAAGGCATTTGACCCTTCCTGATTTCCTCTATTTTTGCATATTTATTAAATACAAGAAGAACATTATGTTTATTTTTTTAAATAATCTTTCTAAAATGTTTTTTTTCACATAGAAAAAATAATTGCTCCCTAAGTGTCACGATTTCGGGTTGTAAATGGTAGCAAATGCAAATAAACTTGAGTTTTGATGTTTATTTCTACACACATGCTGACAAAGACAAACACACGATGCTATACAGGCTTCAAAGGAGCTATAAACACACAATACTGCACAGGGGCACATAGGGTATGTTTGATGGTGGATCGACAAACACTAGGAAGAACACACAGGGTTTTAAAGGCAACTAAATAACGTACAGCTGACGGGGAAGACGAGACACAGCTGATGGGGGCGTGGCTAAATAACGAACGCATAACACAACCACATAGCTAGACACAACAAAACACGCATGGCGCAACATGTGACACTAACATCACCAATGTCACCAATACACTAAGCTGCTTTAGAGGTTTGGGCAACTTGCCATTATTTGTAGAATCATGAATTCTACTGTCTATTAAAAAATCCTGCAGGAGAATGTCCAGTCACCAGTCCATGATTTGAAGTGTAACTGAGTAATGCAGCAAAAAGCTGATTTAAAAAAAAAAAAAAACAAGAGCCAAGCTGCACTGAGATGCTGTGGCAGAAACCTCAACAACACCGTTACGCTATTGCAAGCATGTTTGATGTTGTTGGTATGATGTTATTGTGGAATGTAGTGTTAGGTTTATATGGGATTGGAATCCCCATCTTCCAAGAAGTTCCTCACTGAGAAGTATTTTCTTTTGGACAAATTTTGGTAGGGTGGCCACTTCTGGGAAGGTTGACCATGGTTCCAAATCAAATTTTCATTGATCATGACTTTTTTCTTTCTGAAGTTTTAGAGCCTTGTAAATGACAATGTAACCCTTACCATGCATATATTATGCCAATAATGATCAATCTTTCTTCTTACAAGAATTTCATTTGAATGTGGCATATTGTGCTGCAAACTTGAAATTGTGTAGTGTTTTAAAAGACCGCAATAATGAATATGTTTGCACCTCTGCCCACAAATTACAAGGCAGCTTAAAAATCCATATCCAAAGGGGACTATGGAAAGGAAAAAATTCTACAAAAAAGACAAAGAGACCCAAAGTTTAAGAAAGAATTCCTTCTGGTCTGGTTGGCATTGGACAACAAAGGAGTAACATAACAAGAGCAGTAAATCATAAAGAACTGATTAGTAGTTAATAATGAAAAATAAATAAAGAAACAAGCTTTTCACTACTGTCAGAGTAAGAATAAGAAGGCAATGAAGATTTGTGTACTTTGTCGACCACTTATTTCAATTCTCCCTTCCTCTTACCTGTGGTGGTCAGAAAACACACCACGGCTGAGTGAGACGGCATTTGAGCTTGTGCAGTTCGTCAGTCCACAAGCTCATCCATCCTGTCCAGCAGCAGGGGAAAACAGTGCATCATCATGGAGGTGCTTTTGTCAGCCGCACACACACTTACGCACACTTTTCTCATAGGCATTTGTGTGAAAGATGGCAAAATTTCACTGATGCATTTCCCATAGCATGGAGCTTCAAGTCCTGACGTGTGTGTGTGTGTGTGTGTGTGTGTGTGTGTGTGTGGGGTAGTGTAGGGAGCAGATCATCAAAAGAAAAACACATTTACAAACACCAGCCATGGAAGATCAAGCAGGATTGTGTTACACGCTGTTGACTGATAACATTCAAAATGTGGCATTCTTTCCTGCTGGAAAAGTGTACTCTAATAACTATTATTTCTTAAATTCTGTGTTTTGAAGATGATGAGGGCCGGAAATTTTAGACGGCTTTAGATAAAAGAGAAAGATGTTTGTTTGGCAGGTGTTTAGAAACTGAGTTTTCCACTGAGCTATATGCTTTATTTTGAAGTGCAAGGCTGCAGTATTGCTGCACTGCACTCCACGAATGCTATGGATCATCCTATAACACTGTTTGTGTGTGTGTGTATGTGTGTGTGTGGGGGGGGGGGTGCTACTGGGGGTGGCACTACACTTGTAATGTTTTACATGCCAATTTTTAAAGTAAAACAAAGTTATAGGCCTTTAAAGTTACTAAATTAATACTTAATTGTTATTGTATTATATACATTAGCTGTTATTCTTTACAAAAACATTTTGTATCCAAAATTGTCAGAGACAGTGGAAAAAAAATTAAGCTAAAAATGGACAGCGAGTGTAAAGCTTTAGTTGGGCAAACAAACAAACACAAACAAATATTGAGTTAATGAGCCAAGAAACATTTTGGTATATGAAATTTTCTTCTTTAGTTTGGATCTGGATCACTGGATCTACAAAGCTAATGTTGCTAACAAATAATGGAACTTCATACTATGCCTATTAGTACTATGCCTATTAGCCTCATGCAAACTGCTGATAGTTTAGAGTTGTGGAGTTAAGGGTGGGCGATATGGCAGAAATATCTCATCACTATATTTTGAGCAATTTCCCTGATATGCGATATGTCATGATATGTATTAAGATAAAACAAAGGAAAAAGAGCCAACAATGCCATATTTTGAGTACAAATATTTTTTTTATCACACCATGATGCTCTCCTTAAAACTAAACATGAAGTTTGACTGTGTTTAAGTACTAACAACATCAAGATGTGTTTAGAAAAGCATATTGTGACCACCGTTTATCACGATAACGATAAATATCATCATATTGCCCAATTCTTCTTTGACTTAGATTGGGGGGTTAATTTTATAGCTAAAATTTGAGATACAATAGTTCCCATAACCTTTAGGTCAACACTTGATTCTAAGTAACACATTACAGTAGTGCTTGCATGCTTACAAAATGTAATTCACTTTCCTGTTGTAAAAACGTTAGGTACAGAGAGCATGTTGTAGATTGCAGATGAATCTCAGCCTCATCCTTTATGTTTCAAGTTGCATTTTAAGTTCAAATTGCCCCCAGTAGTGAAAGTCCCATAAACCGCACCTTCAGTACACATAGGCAACACCTGAATGTTTCTTAATGATGATTGATTCAAGCTGTTTGGGTTGATTGGCTCATTCAGCTAGGTGTGAAAGCCCCTTACACTCTTTCATCTCTTAATACTCTAATTAGTGTGTCTTCATTTGCAGGCAATAACGAGAGTTCAGCAGAACCCACTGAGGGAATTTCCACTCGAATGACTCGCACATGGTTTTACGTATTTGCCTGGGTCTGATCAAGCATGTCTTGTGTGTTGTCTAACTTTCCGCCCAAGGCATGTTATGTACAGTGGGAAAAAAATAGGAAACATTTAACTCTGAACTGAGTGCAAACTGGATCAAGGCCTTGTGGTGGAGAAGTAGGCTTTGGGTGCTGGTCCTATAAGACCTAACCTTTCATATCTGTGTACGAGACATCAGCCAGGAAGACAAAAACCCATTTAAGTTTATTATATTTATTATATTTATTCTTAATAGTGGAGTAAAATTATTCTCACCTGCTAAATGATGTGTCTAAGTACACAATAATAGAGGGCAATTTGTGTAGCAGCCTGCAATAACCCTTCACATTGAAATAAATATTCTTATTTTAAAAATGAACCCTTACAAAAATTTTAGGATCTCAATTAGAAATTATTTTTTTTTTACAATAAAGCAACTGTGAAAAAACTAAAACCAACCATTAGAATTTCTGTTATATAATAATTATAACAGTAAGCTATTGTCTCTGCTTTGCTGGTTATTGAACCTGCTGCAGATGCTTTACCAACACTTTATCACTTTCACTTTTGTAATTGCCCACATTAAGTATTTCCTATGGTTTATAAATATTTTTCAACAGTCGACAGCATTTTTCTATGTATTTAATTAGATTTTTTAATTCAAATCATGATCTGATAACCTTTAATTTATTTTACTTTTATTGCAACACTATCAACATGGAAGCTAACACACTAGTCTAATAACTTGTACTTTGCCTTGCACTTAAAAATAACAACAAAAAAATTACATTTTCAACAAATTAAAAATAGCACATACATAGAAAATAGAAAATACACAATCAACTTAAAACCTAAACTGTAAATCCTTAGACCTGGCATACTAGTAAAACATTCTTTAACTTATGCATTTTGTTATATTGTTTGTATGGTCATGTCACAAATAAACAAACATAATTCAGTATACAAACAATGTTAAACTGGATGAAGTCTACAATGTTACATTTTAATTTCTATAAAAAATGACACAGAAATACACATTAGATTGCTAAAGTTGGAAGGAGACAGCAGAGAAAAGTATGCAAAGAATGGCCTGTGTTTTGAGATTAGCCTAGCACAGCCCTCACAGGCTTCTTCTTGCACCGCCTGTGGTGCCGCCACACCTCGCACAACTGTTTGACACTGCAGCCTGGTTCTCACTGCAGTCCAAGTTTCTCCAGCGTTTGAGCTTGTACTTTTAATGTGTTTTTGCTTAGTGCATACAGGCCATAGATATATATATAACATTCGGTTCTGGTTAAACAAACAACAGATTTATGCATATTTAGAGGCCAAGTCTTTATGCATATGTAATTATTGTTTATGTTAATGTATTCCTTGTTTATTAAGGTTCTGATCTTTGCTGCTGCTAAGAGAGATCCAACTGAACAGTTTAAGATTATGCAAACATGTTAGCCTACTTATTAAATTTATGTAACAAAATATTCACACCTTTTTTCACACATTATGAATGATTTTATCCAGCACTTTGAGACTAACTCGAAGTAAAACCTTTTGACAGCTGATCATTCCATAGAGTTTGTGAAACTTCAAATACTCCATCAAGCTATCTCTCTCCATGCACGGCTTAGTTTGCTAGAATGCTTCTCAATCACAGCATGGCTCATTCAGGTTCTGTGTGTTTTCAAGCAATCGCATGGTTTTGTTGAACATCACACTAGAGTGCCTTTACATCTACTGCACCTCATGCACAAGCCATTGATTCCAACTTCTCGCTTCTTCAAGCTCCAATAACACAGAACTACCTAATGAACTGCCACTGACGTGAATGTGTTGTGCTATTACACAGTCACTGGTGCACAGATTGGAATTCGTTTGAAAGGCTCGCTCAGAAGCTAATGTTAAAGATTAAGTTTCCTGCATCTCCGATGCACGCTAGGTTCAGACAGCGCTAATGGAAGGAGCGGTTTAAACCCAGAAGTGCTCAGTAGCTGCTCACCTCCAAATTACCAACTTGGCTGACGCTGAAAGAGCACATTGTGTGGCTAAGCTCTACCACAGTGACATGGATTCTGACAAAGCAACAGTGAACCTACCTGAACTGATTACTGTGTACAGCTAATGATATGTTTACCACTGGTAGCATTCAGATGGCTTCATTTGCATGGATGTGTCAGAGCAAGTTAAGCCCAGGCTAAATCCTGCAGACATGTTTGCACAGGATGATGCAATGTTGACAGTAGGTTACATTTTTTTAATATATGTTCAGTAGCCACTGACATGTCATTCCACTCTCTGGCCACTTTATGAGGTTCCCCTACTTTATAGGTCCCCTACAGTGATGAACAATTTTAGGTATTATATGTTCTCATGCAATATGGGTTAGCCAGCCACTAGTCATAGATTAGTTTTCGGACACTGCTGACCAGTGAGGTTAGTGTTTTTACAAATCAGTGTCACTGCCAGGTTGAGAATGGTCCACTACATTTTTTACTTTGGATTACTTTAAAACATTTGATAATATACCCTCTCCACTTTGTGTGGGGCAGTGGTGGTGTAACCTTTAGGGAGTTTCCCCTGTGATCGAAAGGTGGTTAAAGTCCCAGACCAGTACAAGTACCACTGAGGTACCCATGATCAAAATACCGTCCCAAGCGTCACTGCTCTTGTCAGCTGCTCACTGCTTCTACACAGATGGGTTAAATGCAGAGGTCACATGTCATTGCAGGACGTGCTGTGCTGTGCTGTGCTGTGCTGTGCTGTGCTGTGCTGTGCTGTGCTGTGCTGTGCTGTGCTGTGCTGTGCTGT
>JBBPDA010000132.1:15200712-15216146 GCA_037974385.1 Arnoldichthys spilopterus | reverse complement strand
TGCTGTGCTGTGCTGTGCTGTGCTGTGCTGTGCTGTGCTGTGCTGTGCTGTGCTGTGCTGTGCTGTGCTGTGCTGTGGGACACTACTGAGGTATCCTTGAGCAAGGTACCGTCCCACTATACAGCTCCAATTCTTGGAAGTCGCCTTGGATACAAGCGTCAGCCAAATGATCAAATGTAAATGTTCTGTGGTGTGTTCACAATAACAAATAATCACTCACTTAACCAAAATGATCCATCCAAGAGCAGCTCTGTGGTCAGAAACTGGTCAGTAATGAAGAACTAGCACTGAAAACAGAACATAAACAGAAGAGCTACAGTCTTTAACTGCACATCAGCTTGGTTGACTTACTAAGGAGGGGTTTCTAATAAAGTGGCCAGTATGGTGTAAGGCAATATTTAGAATTCCTTTTCTACTAATTCAACTGACGTCAATACACCTTATCTTTGGGGAAGAGCTGGTTATTAGAATAAAAAGGAAATGCTCTATGAGATAAAGCATTAATCTCCCCAATATTCATAATCAAGCATAGGCACGTGTATGACATTTTCGCAGAAGTTGCAAAACTGTTATTGTGATTGATGGCTTGGCCATGAGTTCATCACAGTGTTTACTGCATGAAGGGAATTGTGCCATGCAGCCTCCCGCACAGTCAGTGTGTGTAATACAGCCAGACAGCCGGCTGACGGCCCGGCCATCTCCGTGGTAACGGGCGGGAGATGCATATCTGCGATGGAGTCCTCTGGTTTCCACAGCTCGCCCCATTAGGCCTCCATCTCCCCAAAGTCAAACACTGCTTACTCTTGATGAAATAAAATGTAATTCCTCACTTTGTGGTGACTTTTCAGCTACAGAATAATATTACAAAAAAATCTGTTCAGCTCAGAGCAATCAATGTTGAATGAAAATGACTTGAAAAGAACTGTACTAACAGCAGAGTGTATAATAGCATATGGATACAGACCAGTATCATTTACATCACTATAATTCAATATAATACATATAAGCATCATTTACACTGTTTGTCTAGACATCCTTAATTTTCACTCAGGATACAGGATTTGCAATGCAGCCAAGCATTTTAGTGCCTAAAGGAGCTGAAAATTTTCAGTGAAATTTAATGATGTTAAAATATGAGAGATGCAGAGGAAAGCAATTAAAGTAAAAAACAAAATCAAAAATAAGGAAAATATAAACCATAAAGGAGTCAATAGAAATAGAAGTAGTTTAGTAAAATAGCTAATGAAAGATAAAAATAGAAAATTATTATTCTTTTAAAACACCTAAAAGTAAACTTACAATTTAAAATAATTAAATCAAACAAATTTGAGTTTAAAGTGTATTAGTAAAAAACAAACTAAACATGCTAACTAACTAAATAGCTAAATACATACAAAATAAATTAATAAAAGAATTAACTTTAGGTAAAATTGTTATGGGGCAGCATGGTAGTGCAGTGGTTAGGGCTGTTGTCTCACAGTAAGAAAGTCCAAGGTTCAATTGCCAGTTTGGTTACAGGTGTCTTTCTGTGCAGTTTTCATAGCTCTTCTGCTTTTTAGACTTCCATAACAGCACGTCCATTCCGTGAGTTATAGTTCGTTGCATTTTTAGTTAATGCTTCTTAAATTAAAAAAACTATAATTGAAATAGTGGGGTGTCATTGCTGGGCCATTGTCCTTTCAAGAAACTCATGCAGAATCTCCTTATTTATATTTTTTGTAAAGTTTACTTTTTTATCTTATTGTGTTGTACCGTTTTTTAAATAGGATCTATTGCTTTACCACTCTTCTGTTGCTCTTACCTTTTGTACTGCCATTGCAAATGCAAATTTCCCACTTGTGGGACTAACAAAGGGTTATCTTTTCTTATCTTATCTTAGAAAAGGATTGCAAGTAGAATCGTATGCTCTATGCTGAATGCCACATGTTAGCTAGAGGTGTATAAGCCCAGAATTATGCTGTGAAGGAATGGAACTGTTAGCTTTTCCAATACCTTATGTGGTGTTTTTGATCCAGAAGTAATTATTTAACATCAGTTCCTGACTGCTCTTCCTCACAGCACTGCTACAAAATCTAGTGTAAAGCAGTTCATAATTTGCAGAAAACTAGAGGCTGTTATTGCTGCAACAGGGATTGAAATTTCATTTCATCATTTGGCTGATGCTTTTATCCAAAGTGACTTCCAAGACGTGGAGCAGTGTAGCGGGACTGTACCTTGCTCAAGGGTACTTCAGTAGTGCCTAAGCTGGGATTTGAACCTGCAACCTTCAGCTCACAAAGGCAATGTCTTAACCATTCTGTACATTGTATACACATCATGTATTGATCATTTAATTTATATCAGTACACCAGTAAAATTTGTATTATGATTCCTATGATATCCATTCAGAATATTCATCCATCCATCCATCCATTTTCCAAACCGCTTCTTCCGTTTCCAGGTCGCAGGGAAGCTAGAGCCAATCCCAGCTGACTGCAGGCCTAAGGCGGGGTACACCCAGGACAGGAGGCCAACCCATCGCAGGGCAACACATAGACAGACAACCATTCATACACACATTCACACCTTTGGGCAATTTAGAGCATCCAATCAACCTACAGCAGCCTCTTGGACAGTGGGAGGAAACCGGAACACCTGGAGGAAACCCACGCGAACACCGGGAGAGCTTGCAAACTCCACACAAAAAAGCACCCGTGGCCAACCCAGGAATCGAACCCAGGACCTTCTTGCTGTGAGGCAACAGCGCTAACCACTGCACCACCTTGCCGCCATTCAGAATATCAATATATCAAAATGTAAATATTGAATTTGTAAAAATATATTGCAGTAATATTTGTATCAGAATACATTATCCTTAAATATGCTTATGTAATATGAAAGGAAAATTTTTATCATTTCCATCAGAGGTCATCTTTCAGCCAAGACATGTTTTTGCATAAGCCATGCCACCCTGAACATGTCCAGTATTCTAATACTATGTCATTTTAGGAAAGAACACCTTAGTTCCTGTCACTCTTTCATTCTTTTATTTTTAATTTCTCTTGTAACGGTATCATTGTATACACTATCTACATTACCTGCATTTAACTGTCACATTCTAATTTCTCATTGCAACATGACTGCTTTTCACAGCCTGTACCTGATAATATTATTTGTATAGATATTTGTATAGTGTGCACTTAATGCATGTATCTACTGGTACTCACATTTTCGTCCATCCATCTATCCATCCATCGCTGAGAGGGTAATACTTCCAACAAACACTAGAAGTCAAAAGTCATCCAAATTGTTTCCATAAATTCATTACCAACACTTCTCCCAAATCACATCCAGCTCTTCATTAATGTGGCAGATAGTTGCCGGTGTGCTTTACGACCTACTGTGAGCTATAACAATGGCCTAAAATATTTTTGACAGCACAAGAATCTTTTTCACTCTTCTTTTCTGTATTATATCTATAAATCACATTGAATGACCTCTGTGATGATAATGTGCTACATAAATAAACATATCTTACTTTGCCTAATTTTTGATGGTCGTTACCACAAAAAAAAGATTCTAGATCAGCATTCCTACTGCCGAGGTTCTTTGTTTGGTGCTTATAAGTCTCAATCCACACTGACAAGTCCATGCCACTATTGAAGAGCTGGATGCAGTTTGAGCAAAAAAAAACAAAAAACTTTTTTACTGAAAAAAATTGGGCTAACATTAGCCTAATAGCGTCAGTGCTAAATTAGAGAAGCAAATTTGGACACCAAAAATGTCTCGGCTACATCTGGTGTAGACAGGGAAGACTTTGTAATAGTTGTTTTTTTTTTTTGTTTTTTTTTGCTAAACCATTTCTCTAACAACACATGAAACTTCAAAAGTACAAGTGTATGTCAAGGTTATTGCTTTAAAGAGGTCAATGCCGAATCAAATGACTGGGTGACACCCGACCAGCCAACAAAGCCAGACGCTGCTTCCGTTCCACCGGCCGTCTGTCGACACAACCACAGAAGCTCCACCACTGCTGAAACTCTTTAAAGGGACGTCTGAGGATTTTCCCCTTTAATGCGTGAGTGGCAGGCGTCTGTTCCGCTGTTTAATAAAGCCACAGCAGGCGTTAAAGAATGCATTTCATGTCAGAGCCGTCATCACTTCAGGAGGGACTACCCTGTCTGCATTTGGACAGGCCACTTGTGCCTCAAACGGAGAAAACATTGAAAAAGACACAAAGATACTGCACAAATGAAAGGCAACCCAGCAGGGAAGGAGCTAATATATGCAGTAGGTCTATATACAGTCATATGTAAACATATGCACACCCACAGTCAAATTACACTTGTGAAGGATTTTCTGAGTGAAAATAAGCACACATTCTCTACAATAAACAAATGTAAATATCACAATATCTATTTATTTGTGGAATTTAACTTAATGGAAAAAGTTGAAACAAATATTACATTTGTTAAATTCAGCAAATAAACAGCAATTGTGTGTTAAATGTTATATATATTTAGGGCTTGCATCAGCTGGAAAAATGGAAGATTAGTAATAATTATAATTTATTCATTATCCAAACTGATTATCCATTTTGGGTCATTGGTAAGCTGGAGTTGAACTAAGGCAGGGTACACCCAGGACAGGAGGCCAACCCACTGTAGGACAACACAGAAACAGCCAGCCATTCACACCTATGGGCAATCAACCTAAACCTCAAGCCTTTGAACAGTGAAAGGATACTGGAGCACTTGGAGGAAATTCCACATAAACACGTGGACAGCTTGGAAACTCCTCACCAAAAACCTTGTTGTGAGGCAACAATGCTAACCACCACACCACCGTGCCACACTGCAATAAAATAAAAAATATGTATGTATGTATCTATCTATGTAATTATTATTTATAATAATCAATAAGAATTTGTTTAAAACGTAATGAAACTCCAAGCAACATAAAGAACATTATGTGGCTAAGTGAAATGTCAATATGACCGCTAAAAGAGCTGAGAAAACTCTGATAATGTGTTCTAGCAAGAGGGAATTTAAGAAGACTATGGAATTCTGTATGTAACTGAAACATATAATATCCTTGTGTGATAGGCTGAATTAAAAACGTTCACTTTTATTGACCGCAGACATCACCCCATTCATTCAGTGTCAGTGGTGTCAGGAGACACAGCAACTAATCCCAGCAAGCATGATGCCCAGCTTAAGAGAGAAAGACATCAGAAAGGAGATGTTGACCAACCGCTTTGCACGCATTTGCACTATTTACACTGGAGGTTTGGGCCAGGCGGAGAAGCGTGTTCATATTTACCTTGGCTCGTGGCTTATCAGCAGAGATGGGAACTGTGTTATGAAAGCCGTATTTGTGGGTGGCCATCTGCGAGCCTGCGGTTAATATGCTTAGAGAGAAATTAAGCCTTTATGGTTGCTCAGTTGACTGTGACCATTTACAAGGAAATACACTCTTTCAAAAGAGTGGTGCAGTGTAGCGGAGGGAAACTGACATGACTGCCGTCTGAAAGAATCTGCTGATGGAGTCCCAAGAAACTTCTCTGGGCAATCGGGAGGGTAAATTTAAATGTATGTATTATGGTAAGTAATGATACTTAGGCCTGTCATAATAATCACACAACTGTCTGGTCTGATTATTTCAGCTGAACACAGTTATTTTCCACAGTTGTTAGGTTTCACAATCACATTTTTACATCATAAATTACAGAAAGTCTTTGATCTATGGCATGAAAATAAAAGAAAGCAGAAATTGTATTTAATTCAGGCACATTTTGGCTCTCACAAACAAAAGCTCTAACTGGTGCTATAATACCAGCAGTTACTGATGTTTGTTTATTTGAGCTTGAACTACATCTGTCAGTCAGCTGAGACAAGTATCAGTAAGGAAGCAAGATCATTTTATGCTTGTACTTTAATAGTTATAGTGAATAATGAAATTTCCAATTATTAACAATTAACTTGCTAACTGCAAGTACTTATACACCAATCAGCCAGAACACTAACACCCCCTGCTTAATATTGAGTAGGTCCCATGCAAATGAAACCGCTCTGACTAAGGTGCACTGTGTGTTCTGACACCTTATCTACTTCTATCATATTCAACATTACCATTTTGTTCAACAGGAGCTCTTATCTGAGATTAGACCAGACGGACTAGCCTTCACTTGCCACATGCATCAATGAGCCTTGGGTGCTCATGACCATGAAAGCGATTGACCAGTTGTATTTTCTTGGACCAATTTTGGTTATGTTATCTGCCATAATATTAACACCACCTGACTAATATTAAGTAGGTCCCTTGTGCTGCTGAAACAGCCCTGACAGTGGTGCACTGTGTTCTGACCTCTTTCAATCAGTCAGCATTCACTTCTTAAACTACAGTAGCACTTCTGTGGGATCAAACCATATGGGCCCTGATTTCCCACATGTAGGTACTAACTACTGAAGACCTGGAACACTCCACAAGACTGTTTGAGATGTTCTGACTCCGTCATCTAGACATCACAATAAGGCCCTTGTCAAAGTGGCTCAGATCCTTAGGCTCCCACATTTTTTGGTTTCCAGCACATACATTTCAAGAACTGACAGTTTATTTGCTGTGTAATATATGCCACTCCAGACAGGTGCCATTATAATGAAACACCTGAGCTGTATGAACATGATGGTAAGGGAAGAGTAGGAAATACTGACTGTATATGTGATACACACATTGGTTGGAACATACAGCCACTGTTGTTCTCATTGGTAGTTTTGGTAAAGGAATCTGGAAACTGTTCGTTATATGGAAATTATTTTATTTTTATGTTCAGATTCTTATGGACCCTGCATTCACACACTGAACATAAATTTAGATGTTACTTATTTAGTCCATCTGTAAAGCTATAACAAAATGCAACACTTGATAAATGGTGAATTTCTAAAGCAAATTTCAACAAATAAGATTTAATCACGATTGAGTACACATGGTGCCCTTAATCACAGTTATCACAATCATATTATCTTTTAAAAGCCCTAATAATACATTATCATCATAACGCTCTTTATTTCAAGCTAAAGTGTATGTAGTGTCAGCAGACTGTGATAACCCTTTGCTCTTCAAAGCTCAATTATTTGCTGACAATCAGCTGTATAGTAAGTATAAACTTACTGTATGGCAGTGAATATTGTAATTTTGTATAACAAATGAAGTTCAAATACTAATTTTTTTAGTATGAGCTAGTCTAAAGATTAGGAACTCCTGCCAGGAGACATGCAGAGCTGGCTTGATGCCAAATGGGAGGATGCTGATCACAAAGTGTGCATCAACAGATGGGCATCAGTCTCTAAATGTACACCAGCATAGTGAAGACACAAGCAACTGGTTTTCAAGTGGCCAGGGAGTCTTCTTTTATTTGAAGTGAAAGTGACTATTTGTCATTGTGAACACACTCAAGCACCAAAATAAAATGTGACCTCTACATTTGACAGTGCATTTGCTCAAGACGACCTCAGCGGTGCCTGGGCCGGGACTTAAACATACAATTTTCAGTTTATAAGGGCAGTGTCTTAACCACTAGGCCACCACTGCCTTTTTTTGTACTGTTCTATTAGTTGGTAGTTAGTGGTAGGCTAGCATTCAAAACATAAGCAAGATTACAGCTTTAATGAATTGTTTTCAAATGTCAAGAGTGTAAAGCCTCTCATGTGTCTACAGGCCCAAATCATGGCTCAGTGTTTCCTCTCTTTCGTTCTCTCTCTACCTCTCTCTGTCTTTCTCTTTCTTGAGAATTTGGGTGGGGGGGGGGGGGGGGGCAAACTGCTTAAACCCCCCCCCCCCCCCCCCCCCCCCCCCCCCCTCCCCCCCCCCCCCCCCCCCACAACTGCTCAAACCCACCTATCTGCTGACTCACTTTGTGAAAGGAGCCGTTCCTGTCTCAAGGTCGTTGGCGCGGCAATTGTTTAAGCAAAAACACACAGCTTTGTAATCGATACAAAAATATCCTTTTGCTTTTGCGGTGCCTCTATAAAAGAGAATTAATTTGGGGATTAAGGAAATCTGAGAGGAGAGTGAGCTGGCTCTGGCGAGTGCACTTTAACCCAAACTTTCATCACCTGACTTAGGTGAGTCTGGCTACAACAAAGGATAATGGTGGTGCTGACGGACGGTGCTGTGCTCTCTCTGTGTGGCGTGTCCACCCGGACTGTTTGTGGACTCCAGCTCCATCAGACGCAGCCCACAGAGAGGATCTGGGTGGCAAGAGCTTGTTTGATGTGTCTGTGGTGTTCCAGAAAGAGATACATGTGGCTGTGATCAATGAAGTCAATCTCAAGGCAGATTCTTTGATTTGATTTCACACCATATACAGTTATTTTAACTCTTGGGAAGGGTTTAGCTTAGACAGTTATGAAATGGTTAAGATGCAGACAGACAACGAATCTGCTTGAAAATGACGGGAAATTTTGGGCAAAATGGAAAAATGTGTTAAACCGGCTTACCCACATCCAAGATTGGTTCCTCTAGTCTAGACAAGGTTCTATAGTTCATAAAGACAAAAACTACAACTGCTTTAGAGTGGATAGTCAAGGCTACATTTTTCAAAAAGCGAATCCAGAAGAAAGCCTGATAGTTCACATTAATGTTTAAAAGCAGAACAGGCTACAGCAGCTATTGAAGCAGGATTTCTTTTTGACTTTTGAAAAGTTGAAATTATTTGCATAATATATTGCTTTGACACAACACTAATGATTAAAAGCACAAAATGAAACCAAGCCATGAATTCTGTCAAACTGAGGAGGGGAGGGAGACAGTGGTGCACCACAGAATATTGCACAGTATAACATAACATAATTGAATAGGTCCCCCTCATGCAACTAAAACTTTCTTGGAACAGTTTTGATCATGTTATCTGCCATAATATTAACACCACCTGTCTAATATTGAGTAGGTCCATTATGCTGCTGAAACAGCTCTGACAGTGGTGCACTGTGTTCTAAACCACTTTCTATCAGAGTCAACATTCACTTCTTAAACTACAGTAGCGCTTCTGTGGAATCAAACCATATGGGCCTTTACTCCCCACATGCATCAGTGAGCCTTGATGCCCATAAACAAAAAATGCTAGATTTAGACTGGAATACCCTTGGGAGCAAGTGTAGGTAAACAAAAAAAAGATATAAAATGCCAGAGCTGATGCATTTTTTAAAAACTAAACATTGGGATAGATTTATTACATCATTACTTAGAACTGGCATGATTATGGAAAACACCACCTTTTTCTGCGATAGTCTAGTAATGGACATTCAAGTTTTCAGTCAACTGTCCAAACCCATGCTTCTTTTAAAAAAGAAGAGGCCAGAAAGGCTTCTTGTCAGTCTTCTCCAATAGAGAAGCCATACAGAACCTTTCAGAACCTTTTTTTATATGTCTGTTTAAACCACTTAACTGATTCTTCAGGAAACAAAAAATTCTCAATAGAACGCTTTTGGCACTGTAGTTTTACGGTTGCATCTATATACAGCTCAAACATGATCGAAGTCCCCCACAAATCTGAATTTTTCTTTTCTCCACCAACTGTGTCTGCTCCCACCACCTTCTTCATATCTCTCCGCAGCCCCATAGAAGCATTCCTGAAAAACAAGGTCCACAAATCAGCTGTGGAATGCATGTTGATGGTCTGAAAATGGATTTGGGGGCAATAAATTCTTCACAGAAACAGCAATGGGAGCACCAGTTTCATAATGACGCAGAAGAGTCAGGGCTTGCCCTCGAAAGAAACAATACGGCTGGAGCGCTGAGATGACTCCAAGCATTTGTTATTACAAAAGGCATTTTTCTACTGTTAGGTGGGATCTCCGCAGAGTCATAGGCTCTGCTGAAACACGTTTCTTTAGATGTATGGGCCCAACACCCTGTGAGTGAATAGAGGACTCTTGTGATGACTTTTGGATGGTCAGGTTATCGTATTTTTACTTGAGAAACCATAATGACATTGCATCATATGTTACATCAACATCATTGAAAATGAAGAACTTTTATCATTGTGAATACAGAGAATTTGTTAGCCTTGTCTATTTTTAAAGCATACCACTTGTACTGGTTAGGTACTAGGTAGCTTGATTTATTTTAGTGTCTTTCTAACTTTTCCCACTTTGTCCACAAACAAACACTTTGGATTTTCGATAATAAAATATACAAATATTTTATATTTTTGCAAGTATTTTATACAAGCAAAGTTAACATAAACTTTGCTACAGCACCTATTGTTTGGGAATGTCAGAAAAGTGTCGGAAGTACAAATGTTACAGCTTATCCCACAGGAGGACAGCCATAGTTAACAGCTGTGATTAAATAATGAATTAATTGATGAAATATATCATGTTGTTTAAACCAGATGACTGGGTGCATGGTAGCCGCCCAAATGCTTTCCCAGTGATACAGGGTAGTGAGCACATGTCTGTATTTAGGTGTATTTTGGTGAATGGAGAGTGTTTCTGTTTTTGCTGGGGGACTGAGGGAGAGTTGAGGCCTATGTGTATGGCGGTGGGTGGGAACACAAAGCGTTGCGGTGGTAGCCGTCAACAGCTGAGGGACTCACTAAGCAGCTGGTGACAGATCCGTCGGGATGCATGACCACTTTACACTGCACCGTGTGTGTATGTGTGTGTGTATGTATGCATGCATGCTTGTGAGATATACCTCAGCAGAAACACACACTCACACTCTGTTTTTACTGAAGTCTTAACAATCCTGCACAATGCAGCTCAGGAATTCCACCTGGGTCTTGTCTTCACTGGTAAAAAAGCAGGAATCCACCTTCTAAACTGCAGCCTTCAGGCAGTAAATGCATCAGCAGTAAGCATTCCTGCTTACTCACCCGCTCCTGCTTATCAATCACAATCAGATCCAAGTATTTACTTTGTCCTGCATGATTCTTAGGTAAATGTCACATTACAATATTTAAAGTTTTTCAGTAAATATCAACAGCTGCAGATGAACCTAAAGTTACATGCGCCCCATGGAGAGATTAGATTTTCCTAATTGTTTGGCTATCTTTCTTTTTATGCTCATTTATATATGTAAAGCATATTGTATAACCTTTGTGTATGAAATGTGCCATATAAAAAAATATGCCTTGCCTTGTCTTATCTGAAGGGAAAGAGCACTGACCGATGGATAAGAGCTGAAATGGTATTTGTTCTTCAGAAATAAGTATCCAGCATTGGGAGTTGAATTTGTAGTTGATCACTAATTTTCTTTTGACTGAGTGCAATCAAATCCTCAAAGCAATGACCTCGTATTAGAAGTGTGAACTCTGCCACTAGCAAAGAAAGATGAACTCCCAAAAGGTTAGGATGAGGAAGTTCAAACCTTTGAACATGCAGTATAAGAAATATACACATATGTATAAAATGAGTAAGTTAAATATTTTTACTTTTACTTTTTTAATTTTCCAGTAATACATTTAAGAAAAAATAGGTTTTAATTCCTACTTATTAAATATTTGGTAATGCCTTCTGAGTGCATTGAATCACTTTCTGTACTATTCAATGAGTTTGGAGAGCACTAGTTGAGGGAACTTGGCCAATTCCTTTATGCAGAACATTTACATTTATGGTTCCTTTTATATTGTGTTGTGGGTTTTACTTGTGGACTGCCTTCTCCAGTAAGTTTTCGTTTAAAAGTCTTCGATTTTTATATCGATTTTATATTTTCGCACCCATTTGGAACCATTTTCTTGCTGAAAGGTCCAAGTTGCAGACGTATTTTGGGCCAAAATCTTCAGGTATTTAGAAATAGAAATGTATTATGCCACTAATTTTTTACAAGATCACATCAAAAACACCCCAATTATCAGTGATTACCTTTTTTTTGGTCAAATGTAATAATGGGTTTTATGACCAAAAAGTCAATTTTTATTCAAGTTTGCAGTAGTTCCAGCAAAGTTCAGGTGCAACATTTTGCAGTTTGTTCTTTGAAGAGGAATAATTTTGTTGAAGCTTCTGATTATACAGGTGGCGTTGGACAGTGAATAACGAAATTATGCCCGAGATTCAACTAAACTGTGCTATTCTGAATGTGAGTAGTATGCTCATGCATTGTCTTCCTGGCATATGATCGGCCATTCCATGCTTTTAAACTTTTTAATGACTGTCTTTAATGGTAATTTCAACTGACAGCTCATTTTTAATTAACCATTTTGTGCTGGGCCACAACCTTATGTCTCATTTGATTTTTAATGTTGATGAATAAGGGATTTTACATTTGTGTAACCATATATTTATACCCCAGGGGACACCAAAGTTCCTTGAGAATAAGTAAAGATTGTATATTTTATTTTACTGTTTTCATGAAGAGTGCCAAAAATTCTAGCATTAACTGTGCCTTCCAGTAAACTGTTTACTTTAGGGTGACATGTTTGAGGATTGGCATGTATTATTTTTGAGCATAAACGTTTATTTTGTTGAACATGCAGATGCCTTGCTTTATGCAAACACCTCAAGAACATCTGTGATTGAGCTGCAATGCTCACCGCAACTAACAATTTAGTGATTAGTTGGAGGTTTTCTTGAATATTACTACAGTATCTTAATATATCACAAATGCATAATTTACATTTATTCATAATTTGATTGGCAATACATAAAGCTAAACTTTACGCTATCATATCATATCATATCACAGTAGATTTAATTGCCATTTTTTTCATTTTTAAACAGGCTAAATCTTGGTTTCCCAGAAATGTGATACAAAAGTCAGATTCCCACATTTAGATTATGTTGTTGGAATCACTTTGAGGTGAAATAATTTGTTTTTGCATTCGCTCATCCTCAGGCTTCATTCCTATCCTCTGACCAAAGAAAGCGCGCTCAGGTGCATTCTTTCATCTTGTGCAGACGGTGAACGCAAAGGTGTCCAGATATCTAAAACTATTAATGCTTTTCATGCTTCATGTCAGGCTTGCTCCCAGGTAACAGCGCTCTGCTTGATCATTCCCTAATGTCTGACTTGAGTTTGATCTGAAGTGGCAAACATGGGGGTATGAAGCGTAGCAAAATCATATGATGATGTTTTTGTTTTTTTTTATCTTTGTAGAAGGAGGCAGTTCAGCTGCATTTGTAGACCAGCTGCACATGATCTGTGTGTCCCACAAAGTAAAACTCAGTAATGATAAATTAACATGTACACTTCCAGTGAAGTTCAGTTTAACCCTGTGGGAATCAGTGTCGGTGCATATTTTGGTGTATAGATGCATAAGGAAACACTAGTTTATAGACTTTCCTGTCTGTCTTGTCTCTAAATTCAAGGCATCATATCTAACAGAAAAAGACTACATTTGCTAGTGGACCCCTGATAAAGTGCTTATCAAAATCCATATAATCTCTATAAATGTGACATCATTGTGAATAAAGCTTGTGAAAAAAGAAAAGAACAAAAATGGATTTAAATGAACACTCTGAATCAGTATCAGTTTTACCTCTTAACTCTGAGTTCTCTGCTGATTAATTCACATCAAAGCAGGACATGTAGGCCGCTGTGCTTCATCAGTCAAAGGCGGATTCAGCTGCCTACTTACTGACAAAATAGAGGAAAGCTGTCATTGCAAGCAACATCTCTTAATGAAAAGGTAAATAACAATAAATGAAGCAAGACCAAAAGGAAATGCTGTATGCATCCACAGCCAGTGTTTCTGGAGCTACTCTTAAAGCATACCAGCTACCAACTACTGGAAAAAGTTGGACTACAACAAAGGCAAATCTTTTTTTGGCAAAATAAAGCTACTTTATTTGTTCTTTTGTTTAAAAAAATAAACATGTTTTAAAATTATAGCAAAATACTATATACAGAAAGATCACGCACCAGCAAAAGGTCACTCAAAAGGAGTCTTCATTTGTCACCTTTAAACATTATCAAGCTTCCTCTTTTTGCTGAAGTTCATTTCTTCAACATAAATATTATCTGCAGTTTAGACAGAATTAAATGTAGGCACATGGGACTCTGTATATTACATGGAACAGTATTAGATCTAGTTCAGATCTACAGCACTATCACACACATATGCACACACAACAAGCTTGAACAGTGATCTAAACAAACAAAAAAAATTTTCCTCATGGTCAGTGACAAACTGCCTGGGCATGTTCACCGCAGTCAGATTCAGAACCAAAGGAAATGGGGTCAAAGGTCAGCACAGTTACTGTACAGAATCAATGAAAAAACAAAAAAGACAGTTCATTTATTTCCTTTTATGTTTGTATTTTCAGTAGTTACCTACACACAAATGGGCAAAAACGTAATTCAGCTATATATATATATATATATATATTTATTTTTATATATACATATATGTATAGCATTATGTATGTTTTTGTACAGGGCAACATTTTATTTGAACCCTGTTTCATAACATTGACATAACCATGCTATAACCATGTCAGAATGTCAGGACCATGGCTGAAATCATATATAGGATTGTCCTTTAACAGTGCCATGTTAACCTTAGTGACATATAATAATATATTATTATAATATATAATATATATATAATATATATTTTCTTACAATTTTTTTTTACTTTTAGGTTAATGTGAAGATATTTTAATTACTAAATGTTGCTTACCCAACATCTCAGCTCAGTAAAGAGAAGCACTGTGCATATAAAGCATGTAAACAAATGTGGACTTCACCAATAGCATGGTTGTGTGTTTGTGCTGGAGCAAATCGTGGCATAAAAACTGTCCTCCAACTTCAAAACAACTTGTAGAGACAAGAAATGTCTTGAGCCTGACTTTGAGTAATGTCCAGATCTATTGTTTTTGCCAGTTAAACTTAAATTGCAGTAAGAACTATGAATTAGGAAGTTCTTATTTGGATTTCCACCTTAAATAGAGTAGAATTAGTTGCTGTGGGGGCACCACAATGTCACAGCTGCCCAATTTAAGGTGAAATTGAAAAATCTAAAAGCAAAAATCATCAGTCTAGCCTGAAGAAAAACAAAAAACATTACAGACAGATCATTAATAGAGAGTGTGCTATTTCAGTCAGCCATGCAAAAGTAAGAGTATCTGCCAGATAATAAGAAGTTATGGGAATAATGTTTTGTACAGTGCTGAGGTCTCCAGCCTAACCCTAAAATCTCAAACGCACTTTAAAACCAAAATCATGCTTCACTAAAGTAGGAAGTGATTGTGAATTGGTACACCTTTTACTTTTTTGCATTTGTATGTGGAATCTAAAGGAGCGTTTGGACCCAAAATTGTCTTTGTCACACATGACCGTTACACGTGATCAAACTTAACAACCTGATTGCCATGAAAGATATTGCAATGACAGAGGTGTAAACATTACTTAATAATTTTACTTGAAATTGCATTAATGTAAAGTTATATAGTTATAAACACACAAGTGTGTTTCTTCCTGTTTCAATCTATTTCTTTCTAATATACGTATATATA
>JBBPDA010000132.1:15141555-15160883 GCA_037974385.1 Arnoldichthys spilopterus | reverse complement strand
TTATGGCTTTTGATGTTGATAATATATAAAATACTAAAAGCAGTCAACTGCAAGTTATTTTCTATTCATTTATACATTAATAAATAATTATAATAATAATAAATGTATGATGCCATTGAAGAATCATGTTGGTTCCCTCAAGTACCATGTTTGATCAAGAGATTTGTACATGTGCACATCCTTTTAAAGGTGAGGCTATTTCAAATTTAACCCTTTGCAAAAAATTGTTCTCCAAGGACCCTTTGACTGAAGGGTTCTTTAAAGAACCAATAATAGCCCTCCTATGTCAGTGGTCCCCAGACATGGTCACAGAAGCCCCCTGTCACTGCTCACATTTTGTGTTTTCCTTCTTTCACACCTGATCCAACTAATTAATTAAAATTATGTTTAAGCACCAAAACAGTAAAATCTGCAGGACAGAGCAAGGCTGGGACAGAGTTGTACTTTGGCATCGCATAAAAACCTTTTATGTAACCTTTTAATCATTTTAAGAAGGTACATATATTTATAAAATATTAAATAAAAAACAATAAATTACATTCTTTACAAAACATCGCTACAATATAACAGAAGTTCTAAAATGATTTGAAGTGATGACCAAATTCTGACACCATACTGAAAATTTGGAATTTATTAATTCTTTTTGGAAATAACCAAATGATTTTTGTTTTTCAAACAAAAAAAGGTTTTGGTGAAGAAATATTCAAGATTCTGAATGATTTATAGGTTATTTTTTTAATTTAAACTTATTAATATTTCCAACAAAAAAGAAGATTTTGAGACCAACTCCAATGGAAACAGTCATAGAGTGTAACTTATTAGAGATTGCTGATTTATCATCCTCTAGACCTGCTCTTGTCTGGATATTTTAGGCAGCAAACTCTTCTCAACCCAGCAGTAACAGTGACTGTGTAAACTTCCATACCACTCATGTTAGTCAGTGCTGCTGCTCTGTTGAGGTATTCTTGTACTTAAAATCACATATTGATTTAGTTAGTTACATAATGAAGTACCAGTGTCAGATAATAATATTAAAAAAACAAGAGAAAAACAGAAAAACATTTTAAAAATGGTACAAACAGCAATAGCTGTATCTAAATTAGCTTGTGTAAAGAACTGGTACCTATTTAATCAAGTGAGACTTATATCATCCTAGACAGAAAGATGGCATTATTTGGAAAAGCAAAGTCTAAAACAGAAACAGCATCTAAACAAATATTCAGTTAGTTTAGGATTTAGGGCATATCAAGAGCAAAGGTTTAGGACATGGACATGGCTGCTTTAATGCCATAATCCCACTTGTATTTTGGTCTTTTCTGTAAAAAAAAAAAAGACCATTTTCACAGAATTAAGTGGGAAGAGCTGGCAAGCTGACGTACCATTCCCAGCTTTGGCATCCACAGGATGTTTCTGACTGTCATTAGCGCATTCCTCACTCTTCTGAAGGGATGAAGGGGAGAAAGGCATGCTTTCTGGGCCTCTAATGTCAGGCTTTTACAAGGAACCCCTCATATTTACCTCTACCTTTAATTATTCCGCAATATTGTTCTTCCATATTCCACAAATTGGGGCCGGGCTGCAAGCCGGTGCATGTTTTTTCTAGCACTTTCTACTCAGAGTGTAATTTTAGACACATGCCACACATTGAGGAGGAGAGGCCAGCAGCCAGGGAGATGTGTAATTAAAAGCGGTTTGATGATATTTCCTATGGCTACGTAAAGGATCTACTTCGCTGTCAGTCACGGTGGTCAAAAAAGTAGAAAAAAGAAGGGTGTGTAAGACCTCCTGTGTAGCATTGCATTTCTTTTCTTTTTTTTTGCAAGACTGTAGCTGTCAATGAACAAAGCGGTTTAACTTCAGGAATGTACATGAGACTTCATAAAACTTTTAAGTCACAGCCTTCTGAAGAAAAGCATATTTTATGAACATTATTTGAAAGCCATAAAGGTAGACTACATCCCATGTCATTTGATGAATATCCAGTAAAAAAAATGAAAGTTTTTGGCATTTTTAGCAATGAATAGCTGAAGAAATTACACATGTTCCTTCGTGTGATGTTTTTTGGTTCCTAGCAACTATGCCTCTGAGCAAAAACCACAGCATAGCTGTTTTGCATTAAGGCAAAATTAATTTAAGCCCTTTCTCTGGGTTCACAAATAAGGCTTACAGTGTCCGGAGGTTATCTCCATCAGCATGACAGAGAGAAGTGAACAGCGATGGCTGCTGAGTGAGTGTTCTTGGCCTTGGCTTGCTCTTGTTTGGTTTCACACCCAGCATAAATGGCCACACAGAGTTAAAATGCAAATATAATTACTTTAACCACAGTAAAGGTCCTTGGGCCTGCTCAAAGTTACGCATGTCTGTATAATATTATATGACCAAAAGTTTATAGACACTTGCTCATTCAGTGTTTCTACTGAAAGCAAGGGTATAAACAGGGAGTCTGTTTCCCTTTTGCTGCAGTAACGGTCTCTACTCTTCTGCAAAGGCTATGCTAACATTGCTGTGAGTATTTGATTGCATTTTACCATATGATCATTCGTATTGACACTGGATGATTAGTTCTGGATCACAAGCTTCAGCTCATCCTTAAGGTATGGGATGAAGCTCCATTGCTCCAGAGAATGCAGTTACACTGCCCGATGCGGGGGTGCTTTATACCTTTTTAGCCAACACTTAGCATTTGACATGGATAATTTAGCCTCTAGAGCATCCCATTCTGCTGACAATGCTTTTCTATGCTGATTAAACAAGCAAAAGAAGAAAAAAAAGCAGATAGATGATGTGTCAGCTTGGCATGGAAGTATAAATGTGCTAACTTAATAAATTAAGTGAGTCCTTTAAAACATCGCCATGGACTGGAGAGTGATCTTTTTCCTTTACCCCTCTAGGTTCCAATTCTAACATTCTAGAGTTTCATTGTTAGCTGAAACAAAGTCCCTGAGAGTGACTGTTGCATCATGATCCTGAACTCTCTGTGTTCTTTAACCTTCTAATCACATATTTATGAGCACACTCCTGAGGGACCAGCCCGAGCTCTGCATATGTTTGTGATCTTACTCCTCAAGGGGTTAAAATGGGCCAAAACAACTGAATACATCAATATCTGAAGAACAATGACAGAAGTACTTCTAAGTTTTGTTATTCCCTTTTTGTGTAAATGCCCTTGTATGTGAATATTTCATGAAATGTCTTAACTTTTCCAAAACTTTAGGTCTATAACATCATACAGACTTTCTTCTGTGTATGTGTTTGTGTGTAGCAAAGGTGTTTGGTGCTTCCATTCCATACTTGCTTCATCTAAGAAGCAAATGGTATGTTTACTGAAAGCAAACTGTGTCGGTATACCAAAAGAGATGTGGTGGGTAACTGTCTTCTTTGCTTCAGGTTATTTGGATGGAGGCATCAGCATGAGGGACCACCATACCCTTGCTCAAATAAGCCATACTCTTCAGGAGGTACACGCCAACATATACACAAGTTTGCATTCCACTGCTATGAGGAAGTCAACACAGTGAGTGGCTAATCCTTCCCCAAAGCACTGCATGACTACTCTCACCTTATCGACACACAGAGATAACACACTGTATGAAATGTCTCACCTATTCTAAAGTTTCTTTAAAAAGGTGTATTATGAGAAATGCAGAAACTTGTTTCATTCTGTTATTGTTTTGGATGCTGTATAGCTATTTAACCTCATGTCCAGGATGATCATGTATAAGAAATTAGATCAGTTTAAATAGAACCAGATCTCTATTTAAAAAGCACAACCAACACTTTTAATGGATTGGCCTCTTTCTCTTGTTCTTGTTGTATAGATATTTAGAGTTCTGTTGTATAGTTTTGGATGTGATAATCCAGATATGTTTGTTTTTATGTTCTGATTGTGTTCTCAGTGCCAAGTGGTTGTCAGTTAACTCTAAAAATATATATTTAAAAATGATTCAACTCTTAATTCAGAAGACCAAAAGCAGGACTAAATACAGCCAGCTTTCACACTTTCCCCCCTTTTGTTTGGTAACTGGTGACCATATTTAAGCACAGTGGTACAAAATTGTAATTTTTGACACAGGTGCAACAAAAAACGGACAATGTTACAGGTTATTAAATGCTCAAGTTATTGAAAGGTGCGAATTATATTACGCTGCTCGCAATGAATCATTGTCTTTGGTAGAACTACTTCTAAACATAACCTCAAAAACACTCCTCTTTCCTAGCAGATTATATCTTTGTTTTGGTTTTTTGTACTCTCATTTTTGTCTCACTTCTTTGGTTTAAACACACTCACACTTTCACTGTTAGTAAGCGTGCCACCAAATAAAACAAAGTCATGAAACCCCATTTAAAGTAATTTGCTTTATTGCCTAGAGTACTCATAATCTATAAATCTATAAAACTCCTTTATATAAATTTCACAGACATTGTGTGTGTGTGTGTAGGGCAAAATGATGCTAGAAAGTTACCATAAGTTGCTGGCTGCCTGACTGACTTCAGTCAAGGATGTTTAAGTCATTATCACATTGCCCAGCACCTGGCACACAAACAGTTTTAGAAGAGAAAAGACAGCGATTGCTCAATAATGGAGATGCCAGATAAAGATTTATTGTGTCTTTGCCCTCTAAAAAGAATAAAGAGCAATAAAGGTCTGATTTATGTCTAACAATTGAGAAATGAAAAAAAGACATGACTGTAGCATCATGCCCTTGAAAATTCCACACTACATCCTCTGCTAGACGTTTGGTGCATGTTTGCAACATGATGTCATTTCTTAGAAGCGTACTGCTCCTTGTAATACTTAATTAAGTCTCGTAATAGGACAGCGAAAATAATGACTGTTATTAGACATGTCCCGTCTTGAGGGAAAGGTTCAGACAGGCAGTAGCACCCACCTGTCGACAAAACCAGTGTGACGAAACCTGTCTGAATGAGCAGTTTCATTCATTTGCAGTTGATATTTACATTATTGTACATGCGTGTTTATCTGCCCTGGGTTAGTGGTGGAAAACAAGTCAAGAAAGAATAACACAATACAATAACAGCATTGTGTATGATCACAATAAATTATTATAATATACTGGTAATTGTACTGTAAAATTCATTCAGTATACAATGAAAAAGCCCATTGAAAAAACTGCTAAAACGTATTATTTGGAACTTTGTTGCTTTTAGATAAGCTTATAAAAAAAAAAAAATCAAGAGTATTATCACATTTAATTAATGTGCCATAAAGTCAACCTAAACTAGGGAACTACAGAAATGGCTTGGTCCTAAAGGGCTCCCACTCCAACCCAACCACTTAACCTATGATTAAACAGACTCAAACTGTGCTTGACACCAGCCCTCCAAGGCCAGATTAGTGCTCCCCTGGATCATAGCTAGACACTAAGAAATCATTTCTACCATTCTACCATATTAATAGTACCTTGGATAACTAGCCCAACCGATATTAAAGTCGTTTGAACAGGTTTTTTTTTTCGTTTTTTCGTTTTTACCTGCCCGTGGTTATATCACAATGACTGGTTGCCATTAATCTACAACTCTGAAGTGGAATGGAGAAGGGAGGCGATTATCGTTGTGTAATCTTTGATTCAATGCAAAAACAAAGATAAAAAACAAAAGTGACTGACAAGTCCATTTGAGGGGTTTCACCCCAGAAAAGTCATTTCTGAGTGGATTACTTGGCAAAAAGCCACATTTGAAGTATATGGAGATGCATTTCGGTGAGGGGATTGAGGCTGCAAAATATAGCAGATAGGAGCGGTCCAATCCAGGCACGCCTCCAGCAGACAGAGACAGGCTGGCAGCCATAAATCAGCAGCTCCTGTCAGATTCCAGGTGTGCACAGGTGCGCCCAGAACAGGCCGTAAAGCCTCGTGTCAGGAAGGGAAAGAGAGAGCTCGTGTCTGTGGCCTTCCCACCTCAGACAGGCTTTGACGTTGAATGGCGAATGCCTTGGCAATGAAACGATCAATGTTTATGGGAAAACACTGCGAGAACCTTAATTGGCGTTTCAATGATCGCTCTTTTGGCATTTACAGTCACTGGCAGATGCCGTATCAAAGGCAGAAGCCCAAACAGAGGGTGAGGGAGTGCAACAGAAGCTAGAGCTTCTGCCATTTTGGACGAACACTTGGCTGGAGGCTCCTGTATATCAGGCTAATCTAAACCCCAACTGCATGCTGAGCTTACACAGTAAGCTGGAGAATTACATAGATAAGAAAATGTTGTTTGGAGCAGAATGGACAATCTGATGATTTCCCTGCTCTAGTACAAAAGATTCAGCTAATTGTCCTAGCCAGGCTCCGCCCACAAATCCATTCAACTGTTGCTAGGCAAAGCAAAACCTACAAATTAATATGTATTATCAAATCATTTGAGTACTGGAGTATTTGTTTGTTAGTTGGTGTTTGTTTCCATATGTATTATTTTAGTATATGATGTAGTATTTGTACAGTTTGTCATTTGCTTACTCTTTGGAGTACACCAGAAAACTCTTGTGGATTCCGGATTTTCAGAGTCTTTTTTATCAGAACAGTTTATTATATTTTCTCCTTTTTTAAATATTTTATTTATTGAATTTTGGAATCAGAGTAAAACAAGAATATAACAACAAAACACAGAGAAAGAAGAAGAAGAAAAAACCCTTTAGCAGAAATATAATGCCTAAAGACCAGATATTCATCATAGAAAACCTGAAATTAACATAGGGAAATAATTTGAGTGTAAACATAAATACTGGGAGGGGAAGAGTCTTACTCTATAAACTCTTTTGTTTTTTTAACATTATGAATATTTCAGGAAAATACAATTTACTTAATAATTGACATGATACTAGGCTTTAAAACATCACATCATAGCCAAATAACTTTAGCTAAAGGACACAGCAAGCCCCCAAAAGTTGTATGTGATCTTTTTTTGACAGACTGAAGTTAGTAAAAGATAAAATGGCAAACTGCATTTTACTGAAGAGAATTCTAGAAACAGCCAAATACACATTCATGTGTTTTGCTCTACTTTTGACTGTTGAACAACAGTCAGGTAGAGAAACTGAATGCCTGGCCAGACAGTTAAGCTAATTTCTGCACAACATGAATTTGACATTTGCCTTTCAAGGTTATTTTAAGGTTAGTTCATTATCTCATGATGGAACTAAACATTGCTATTAAAAAAATATTAACGTCTTGAAAGGGCGGTCACACTCCTGGACACACATACTTAAAATTGAGAGAAAAGTATTCAAAAACTGAAATGAGATTCAGGCCAGCCCTACGAATTAAAAACTGAAATGGAAATAGCACACTTTAATTTGTAAAAACTGAGTAATTTCATATTTTATTGAATTAGTATAATATAGTATTAGTATAAAAAAATCTTAAAGCCACTTAGAAACAGCTAAAGGAACAAATTTGTGGGTGGTTGACCATGGCCCTTCCTGAGTTGAAGCGGGTGTCTTAGAGTAGGGAAAACACTAAAGCGTGCAGGACAAAAGTACACCACAATCAGGGCTGGGAATCATTGCTTTAGGAGGAGGATGAAGGTCTACAGAAACAGCCACAAATGCAGTCTTTTCCACAGGGAGCCTCTTCACTAAATACCTTCAATTGTGGAAGGACCATAGGTGCTATACAAGAAAAATGAGTCTGGATGTAAAATCTGTCTCCACATAATTGCTTTGCTAACACTTCTAGCCACAAGTGTTAAGCCCTCGGAAAGAGTCGCCATTCAAAATGTGACAAACAAAAAATGGTACGAGAGCCAAAGCTAGCGAGCCCCCCAGCAGGTTTTTTCAAAACAAGATATTGTGATTCAGCTCATGGTGTCCAAGAACTGATGCTGAGGTTGTTTGGCCAGCTGCCTTTTCACGAGGTTGCCTACTGAGGAGTTTTTTTCTTCTCTTCTTTTTTTTCACCGATTTGCAAAGCAGCATTTTTGTGCCAATTATTCAAGGGTAAGGCTAAGATCTTTTCTAACCCATGGTTTGAAATTCCTCTTGACATCATCCTTCACAATTGAAAAGCCCTCTCTTTTTTGTTTCGCCCTCCCTCTTGCCTTGGAAGGGGGGAGGGGGGCTTGGAGGACAAACTAAACAGCATCCAGAAGTTAGCTTGATTTTGCATAGTTAACATTTCGCTAACGGGCAGCAGCGCCTCTCAGGGCGACTGGGCAACATTTTTGGGGGCCACAACCACGTTGTTGTGGTGACGGCTCTGAGGAGTGAATGAAGCAGATGTCAGAGTAATCCATCACCCCTCTAGCCCACCCCCCTTTCCCCATATCCCTCCCGCCCAAGGCCGGGACACCCTCCATACTGCTGTTCATCAATTAAAGCCTTTCTACCAGCCCTACCATTAACACGCCAGCACTTTCCTCAGCTCCTTCCCTGCCCCGCAATCATCCACCCAGTAAAAACTGTCAGTAGTCGATAGCCAACCATAACTTAACGCCAACAAATGTTTTGTGGCTGATGACTTGTTACCACCTCACTAATTTGAGGGATTGTCACGGCAGTGATGACTCTTTTATAGACATGTTTTTGGCTTGGAAAACGTGGTAACCATTTAGGCCTAAAAACTTGCACTTAGTACTAAAATGATCATGTAAATAAAAGGTTGGGTTTTTGTTCTGGTTTATGCCATGTGCTGATGTGTTACCATCTAAAAAAAAATACAAGTACAAGCTGTGTAAACTGCTGAGGCGACTTTTATTAACACTGTTCAAAACACAATGCACAACTCTGTTAAATTAGTTATGACAATATAAGCATGCAGAATGACCAATTTGGCAAAACATCACTTGAATTTTATACCATAAATAGGACCAAAGCCAAGAATTTCAGTGAAGAGCCACCTCCAAATTCAGTTGTTCTTTGGTTAAAAAAAAAAACTAACTGTCAGATTTGATTTCTTAGTACCAGTGTTTGTCCCATATTTAGTTTCCCTTATTGGTCCTACATACAAGAACCCTGTCAACAAACTGTTTGCTACCAAAAAAAATAGAGCAGAATGGGAAAAGTGCTTTCCCATTGTCATTGATCATTACTAATTCGTTGTCCATTTCAGGTTGAGCCTTGAGACTTTAACATCAAACAAGTGATCAAACTGGTACCGTAACATCATCAACCCCATGCAGTTTTTAGCTTAGGTTATTTGTTTCTGCCTATCTATGGGAGTTAAGAGAAATTGGGGAGCAGGACTTTTTACAGCACAAATAAATAACACACTCATATAAAAATAATCTCTCGCAAAATATATTCTGTTAACTGTGTCAGCACAGGGACAACTCGTCCAGGATACCACATTTGCTCATGGGGTTCCAAAGCACTAGTTTCAACAACAGGCGTTATACAGTTTCCAAGTTGTAGCCTAGAATTTACCAGACAACTAGCAGCAAAAAAGAGAAAGGTATAATATTTATATAGCAATAAAAGTATCGGTGACCTCAGCGTTCGGTATCAGTAGCATGTGGAGGCATCTCCTGATTGCAAGCTATCTCGTTCCAAAATAAATTAATCGTTGCTTTGGCTTTCCGGCCAACTGGACTGATGTTGGCCAAGGAAGAGCTATGTGTGAGCCTTCAAGCAGAAATTAAGGTTACCTGCGGGTCGTTCATCAAGTAGATTTGACTCACTATTATTTGCACTGCTGTAATCAGTGAACGACTTGTTATAAATAAAAATCCATTTGTCTGTAGACTGTAATTTGTCAGTTTGACAGACAAGCAGTTAATTCATTTTAGGAGGAGGTAGCCTTCAAGAGAATGCACATTTTCCAGTGTAAATATATATATTTTTATAAATATATATGTATTGTGCTGGGAGCTGAGGGGGAAGATGAAACACAGTAGATGCAGAAGGTTATAGCTGACTTTTGTGGTAATCAGCAAGGTGCAACGCTTAATAAGAGACCACAGTGTTTAGTACAACTGCACCAACACAATGTGTTTTGTTCAAGCCATACACTGTAAAAACTACACTCGGTATATTAATCAAAGAGCACAAGTATGTGGGATCAGTTGTGAGAGTTGGTTACATTTTTGCTTCTACCACAATTACAAAATATTCACTGGTGGAAATGGACCTTTTCTCACGCAAAGAAAGAACAAATCAGTAGTTTTATTATTAAATAAATTAATATCAGCCTTTCTTTTTCTAAATAAAAAGTTAAATATCACCGTCATCGTCATGTACAATATGCTTTTATAATGTCCATCGGAAGACAAACCGTCCAAAACCTCCTGTTTTGAATTACGTGTGACAGGGTTGTCTGTTCACGAAGCAGCTCATAGAGAAGGCTTTACTGACCACCTGTAGAACAGTACAGGCAGAGGTCACCACCCACAACTTCCTCGTGGTCCACAGAACGACCTTTCCTGGACTTTCTCGCTCTGTTGCTCTGAATGCACAAGGTGTCCATTGGTACCCGAACCAAAGATCGCCGAAGCAAAGCTGCATATGTAGCCCAAACTTCCTCTGGCCATGTTCCAGGTAATATGAAGAGATCCTGGCCAACAATGGAGACATAGGAATTCACCTTGTGCAAAACGCCTTGAATCTACATCGCCCACTGCTCAAACGGGGATGCACCTTGTTGATAAGTATGCAAGATCAACAAAAGTATTCTCATTTGCAGGTGTACACCTCTGTCCGCTCACTGCAGGTGTTGCATTTGACATAGCAGCACCACAAGAACTTGCAGTTGCACTGCCAAACACGCGAGTATTGGTGCGTGTTGTAGCCCCGGCCGCAGCACATCAAATCACAGCTGTTTGCTTGATGGGCCGTCTTGTTGCAGATCCTGCCCTGTGTACCCATGCTGCCAGTTACAGGGTCTGCCTCACAATAGTTAGGCGACTTCTCAATGTACACCAAGTCAGTCTCCATGGGTTTGCGGTAGGAGGAGGACTTTTTGATCTTCAGAAAGGTGGGTCGTTTGTACCGACTCGCTCGCACAGGTTCCACGTGAACCGCCTGGTAGTACTTGTCCTTGAGGATGTAGCCAAGCTGCCTGAACTTCGGCAGGGTCGTCCAGCAAGTTTTGGTGGTGCAGGAGCCAGAGACGCCATGACACTTGCACTCCAAGCGCATGTTCTTTTCCAGGATCTGGAAAGGAAAAAACATGACACCGGTTCATTACCAAAGTAAGAATGGAGTGGTAAAAAAAAAAAAATAGATAAAAAAATGTGGGATTACCATTTTTTGAAAAACTCATGGTGGAATACATTATACATTCACTTCTTCATATGTACATAGGTCTTCTATCTCCTACTCTTTCAGATTCAGCTGACTGTAACGTCACACAAATATAATTGGAAAACTGTAACTTGTAAATGACCTGTTCCTGCCTTTTGCTATGATTGGTTGGATGTTGAATTCCTGTACAGGCCACTGCCTTTGCTATGTCTTATTAAAAATTTTAATGTATGTGGTCATTTCTTCTGTGTATGGCCTCCTCCCTGTTGCTGACTTATTGTTATCGAGTATTTCAATTGTATATATCCTTTAAATAGCACATGGACAAATTCACCAATTATAAATAGCACACTGCAGAGTGTGGTTAGCAGAATGTCAATGCAATTTCTGTTCTAATTCGTTTTCTCTTGGTTTTGCTTAGGAAGGACGTGTATTTTAAAATTTTGATTTGATTATTTTAGCCTGGTCGGTCTCTGAATCTTTAATCACTTTAAAAACAAAAGAGAAAAGGACTGAATAAATACAAAGCACACAAACAACTTTTGGTCTTTATCACTTTGTATGTTGAGGCCTGACCTAGACTGGGCCATAACAATTACAATTGTAGTTAATTTTTTGATGTTACAGAAAGATAGAAGAGGCACAATAAAGTATATATATAGTTTTTATTACCTACAATTTCAGTGTTTACTAGGCCTTTTTTTAATGTGAAATACATTTTAAAACATGAGAATTGTGATTGCTGATAACATGAGAGGACATTTTCATACCATTCCATCCTTACACCTAAGGGATTTTACTGTCCCTGGTTTTCATTCTGAGGTATATAATTTTAGTCTAAGATAATTACGAGAGTAAGTGCTTTGATGATTCATAGGTTGATCCAGTTAGTCTATCTGGTGACAGCTTGATGCCTAGAATGATTCAATGCAAACATCATTTCCAAAGCTAGGGAAAAAACATATAGGGAAAAGGTTGTGTTTGTGTGTTCCTGTACTTTTTGCACGAAGACGTAAAACAATGTCATCCTTTGAGTAAAACGATATGCTCAGATTTCTTGAACAGAAGCTGTCTGACCGTGCGGAAAAGCATTAATGGAATCACACATTTCTCCTCAGTGGCGTTTGTGCCTACAGTTGAGTTTTGGAGCATATTTCTGGAATAGTTAAACAGGTTGAGACAAAGGTTTTTTAAAACATTCCTATTCAAGAATGCGAGGATTGTTAAACTCGCTGTGCCAGAGCCTGATCCGCCTCATGCCTGCCTGCCTGCCTGCGGAGCAGGGCTGGAAAACAGCCCGCGTGTCGACAGGTTCCCCCTTCGACTTTTAGGAAGCCTTTTCATTTGTGTACAAAACATCCGACACAAATTGTTTCAGCGAGCCGAGTTATGAGAGGCTGTCCGTAGGAGTCTCATTCTCTTGTATAAGCAGTGTGGTGGAATCAGGGATGGGTATGATATAAACAAACACCGCCTGAATGATCATCGCCGACTTCTACAACAGTCAGCCTGTGTGTAGTGTACACACATAAAGCTCCGGAGTCAGGTTTCAGGTGCCTGTGAGCTTTTCCTTCATACTGACTATCCTGCCAGATGGAGACGAGTAGGTGAGCCCAGCAGGTGAGGGTGGCGAGGAGTAGAGCTGCACAATGTATGAGTTTTTAATGGATAATGTAAGATTAGCTTTAAGAAAATACGCAAGTACATAAACATCAGTTATTTCCTGTTAACTATCACATCAAGGATCCACTAATGAATACTGTCAAAGTTTTGGGCAATTTACTTATTTTTGAACAAACTGATATTCCAAGACCTAACAAAATAGCAAATATTTCTTAAAAAATATTACCTTTTCATCCTGAGCATCAGAATTTCTATACTACTTTAATCAGTTAAATACATTTGTACACTAGAAACTAATCTGTTACTTTAAGTAAATGCAACATTTAAATACTCTGATGAGCCACTTTAGACACATCCAACTTGTATCCACACAAAGTGTACAATGATTGTATATACAAGACAGTTAAGCAAAGGTCCTGGTCAGTGTATATTGCATTTGATTATTGATTATTGCAATATGCAGCAATTCTGTCCATATTTTGCAGTCCTAATGAAAAGATTTCTTTGCAAGAAAAAAAACGAGGTATTTTCATCAGTTTTGCACATAAATATGCTCACGATCAAGCATGATGAAAACAAAGAGAAGTCTTTCACAAGTATAAGTGGATGAGGAGGTCATCAAGTGCATGTAGAGTATGCCGTAGTAAACGCAGAGAAAATGCACAGCAAGAAACACTACAACAACATTAATGAAAAACTGTTTAGATATAAAAGAATCTGTTAATTATTGGCATCAGCTTGTTCAAGGCAGCATAAGCTTTGGTGCGGTTGGCTCCTTTTCTCCCTTTCTCTTTCTTCACTATGTAATAATGATGCTTTTCCCCTCTGTGGGTGGGAGAAGCCTCACCTAGCATTTTAATTATTATTCCATCCTCCTTCTCTGCCTCTCAGACTTTGTGGAGTCTCATTGGCAATTGTCTGCTCTCGCTGAGATGCATAGCGGGCTTAGAGTGGTCATGGCGCTGATTCCTGATAAACAACACATTCGAAACCGCATACTGAAGTCAAATCCGTGTGTCTGAGACAATCCTTATGACAACCCGCATAAGGTATGAGACTACAATGAGGAGGTACCACCATGTTGATGAATGAAAACCATACTTAAATCATATTCATCTGTCATGTTCATTTTTGGATTAACTGCTGTTTGACTCCCAAAACAAAGATGCCTCTGTCAAAGATAAAGACTGTAAAGCGTTGTAAAAATGTTCCAAACAGGAGTCAGACTGAGATCACAGTTAGCTCCAGCCCTACAATGTGATTGGTTGAGGGGCATTCTGTTAGTGCCAATATTACAACCAAATTTTTTTGACTATCCCTCCACTTTATTCACCTGTCAACTAAAAACAGATGCCAGGATACACAATTTAATGGAAGTGCATTTCTTTATGGAATGAACGTTAAACTTTTTTAATCATATTTTGTTTGTTAATTGCCTACCTAATATTTCCAAAACTGAAACTGCCCCATAATTGGAAAAATGCACTCAAGGTGGTGCTACATTGAGATATCAGCTCTACTGTGCTTACGTACTCACCCTTCAGCCTTCAGGCTACATCAACAGTGCTCCCTCTAATGCTATTTTGTGTAAGTAAATCACCAAGAATAGCACTTTCATAAAGAAGAGAGTCCATGCTATAGGGTTATGACCTCATTCTGTCCCAAGATTTAATGATCTGTCCAGAGTGCTGAAACAGTCTACAAGCCAACTAAAGTGACGGTCTTACACAGACGATAAACATAGTTCTAATAGCAGCAATGTCTTAGTCTAGGGATAAGCCAAATTAGTTCAATCTCTAACTTGGGTTAACTTCTTTCGAACTTTTGGGTAATGGAATCAGCCAAGCCCCCCAAATGCCAGCAAAGGTCTCTGAGATTTTTCAGAGAATTACCCTAAAACACCTCCTTTTGTAACATCCAGTGACATCTCTCAGTACGAGAAGCCTAGTAAATACCTCAGGAAGACTCAGGGCAAGAAGCATTAGACGTTTTGCTATCTCTTGGAACAAGAGTGAGGAGATTTAGTGATTACTCAGATTGAAGCACATCTGTGCCCTTCCGCCTAAAAGCCTTCACTGTTATTTCATTACAGAGGCCCTTTTTAAATCGCGCTGCTGCGGCTTTATCAGCACGTCGTGCTAGGAATATAAATGACAACACCAAGGTTGCACATAATGTTACTTTCTACCATTGTTAACCCAACACAACAAGTTTTTCGAAAATCTATTTTTTGATAGGTTCTATCAAAAGATCATACTCTGAGACAGACAGGATATCTGTTGATGTAATTAAAAATGATTGTAATGTGTTTGGCTTGGACACCTTACATTTCTGTAAAGCTGCTTTGTGATAACTGCTGTAAAAAGTGTAGGAGAAAATAAAAGTTATGTAAAAAATTTATAGAAAAGTGACTGTATGTGTCAAGCTCTGTAGTTTGACACATCACAATGCATACTTCTCTACACCTCAGACCCATGGCTTATTATGTGGTTATTTATCTAAAGGTGTATTTTTCAGTAATTACTGTAAATTGTCTGTAAACTTCTATAAATGATGTGGTACTTAAGCCCTGACATTCTTTGTACTTAAATAATCAAGTTAAAATTACTTAATTATTTGCAATTAGTGGTTATTACTAGTTGTTTGAACTATGTGGTGAATAACATTAAGTGTACATTTAAGTGTGTAAACAGAACAAATTGAACAAGACAAGTTATAAGAGAGTATGGGGCAGGTTAAGGGGAATTTAAGGGGACTTTCTTTTATGAGCTACTATAACTTTTATGCTCATATCAATGCAATTTCTACACATTACACAAGTCTGGATGCACTTTACATGATAACTATTAGCGTGTGCAAGTTAATGCGTCGGATCACTTAATTCTAAAGTCTCTTATCAAAAGACTTTCTCTGCTGCAGATATGTCATAGTGAGAAGAAGTTTAATCAGGGCTTAACAGTAAATTTGGTTCTGTATTTTTACTTATTTTACCTTGTCATGTCATAACTACTTACACTGGGTCTGTTATACTAAAGCTTGTGTTCAAGACTATAAATAAGAACAAACAGCTAAAAAAAATCATCAAATGGTACAAGTAAAACAGAACTAAGGTTTTTCTTTTAGTTTAAGCTTTTTCCTATGCACATACCTTTCGTCCAACTTCGTTGTTGTGGAGGTTCATGAGAGTCCTGGCATTCTGCTTGATCTCTCGGGCGTCCACAAACACCTTGGAGAAGCTGAGGCCGTAGCGGATGTCAGCGGAGCAACCGCCCCATTTCCAGCCTTCTTCCTGGTTATAGAAACCCTGTTTCTCCTTATCGCAGCCGCAACCGCTCAGCGTGCCCTGGGTGCAGGCAGCCGTGATGGCATGGGCGACCCCCGCAGAAATGATGGCATAGGTGAATGCAGCTTCCTTACTCCCTGCAAGCCAAAGAACATTTACATTTACATTTATTCGTTTTGTGGACACTTTAATCCTGAAACCACTCACAAGTAAGGCAAAGTATAATCCACACATGCAGCTTTGAGAAGTGCCAACTTTAATACATCATACTGACATATCAGCCAACTGAATTGCAGAGAAATATAATGCAGTGATTTTTTCAAAACGCACCAAAAACATATAGTATTATTGTAAAATCCGAGAATCCCAGCCTCCCAGCTAGGGGTGAGGAGTTGACCATAAGAGAGTACAGATTTTTCAGCTCCTTTCTGTACCGAAATTTTTTTGGATTCTGTGAGTCAAAATGTTTGGAGTCAATTTTTATTTTCTTTTTCAATTTTATATTGCACGTTTTACAGTTAATGCTATCACAAAGCAGCTTTACCAAGCCCCTAATGCGCAAACCAAATGCAACAGAAACAGGGAAAAACTCTCTAAGCTGAAGGAAGAAACCTTTGGAGGATCCAAGACTCAGAAGGGGAAACCATTCTTCTCTGGTCGACACTGGATAGCAGTAGATGTCTCAGAGTTTAGAAAGGTTGCATTGTTTAAAGACTAACTTGGAGCAACGGCCCGTTTTGACTAGGGAGTGTGTAGCATTGAACATGGAGATGGACCGTGGTGGTCAAACTGATCCACTTTTTTTTGTGATTGGCTCAAGGACATTTTAAAGCCCAACAGCTGTCTCCAGCTCATGATTTTTAATATTTTTACATTTTAATGTAATAAATTTTTAACCCTGGTACAATTATGAATATTTATATCACTATGAGTTTATAAAAGTGTCTAAATTATGGTTAGGATGGTTTCATTTCTGATAAATCCGATTATCAATGACCCCAGTTCCGTCTTGGTAAAGATTAAGTGGAGTCGAGGAGCTGTCTCTCTTGATTCCAGCAGCAGTCAACTCCAGATAACTCGGTGTCATGCATCACTTCTTACTTCACAGCTGTTTTCATTTCAAGAAAAGTGCAAAGCACTTCAGTGCATGGCAAAAATCTACAAGGTACCTTAAGTACAGACAGATTTGATGCAAATAACTACAGAAAAGGAGTAAATTGCAGTATTGTGCAATGCAAGCCATAAAGTCATAAAGTAGGACATAAAGCAAAAAGGATTCGAATGAGTGTAGTAAAAGATAAAGAGGCTTCTTGAAGGATGTAAGATGGCAGCAGGTTGGTATGTCTTTCAATCACAGAGGAACCAAGCATAAAAAGCAAAAAAAATTTTTTTGTTTTATGTTTTAATTATGTATTTCCATAATCTGCAGTAGTTGTGGATTATCATGACAGTCATTTTCCTCCCTCTTGGCTGATTTGTTGCTTAAACACAAGCAGTTTGAGCTCAGATTTGCATTTGCAGAGCATCTCTGTAAACATTTGAATGCTGAATCTCAGTGTCTGACTGTGAGCATGACAATCACTTACTGCACCACCTATCAACAATCTCATTGGTCACTGCTTGGCTAATTTGCATAACGTTGGTCTAGAATGACATGAAATAGCTGGGTGTGCATCAGTGGTTTGATGCGCCAGTTATAAAGAGTATTTAGTTACCTTGTCACATTATGCATAGCATTTTATGCAGTGTTGTTTAATGCAAATTGCCCAAAAATGTTTCATGAAAAAAGCACATAATTTTGCTTGGTGTGTGTGATACATGTATGATAATGTGTCGATGCTGTGATAAAATATACAGCTACAATATGCATCAGACTAAATGTGCAACAAGAACAGATGCTAAAAATATAGTTTTCAAAATAATTACAACTTATGTTTTTGTAGAAGATAATGAAACTTTTCTGCATATCAATTTGAATAAACTCAAAATCCCTATGTCAATAAAAAATGCATCAAGCAGCATGCTAGGAGTGAGAATATTTCTACTGTTCTTGGGCCATATCAAGCCCACATACATACCTGACATAGCTTGACGCTCAACAGGAATAACAAAAACTTGTGAGCTGGGCCAAGAGGTATCCATTTATCATGCGTTCTTTTGCACTGATGAATGGCATGGCCCTTGTTAAATGGGGTGGGATGCTCTGGATGGCGAGCAGACCCGCTGAAAATAGTCTAATATAGAGAAGACAGAAGTGGAGATAATACTGTAAGCACATGTTAACAATGGCACGATAACGAATGGCAGTGACACCGACAATCCTTGTCTTTATTCAGCACGAAATAATCGTCCTTCACTTGTCAAGGGGAGGAAACATTAAGACAAATAACTGTCTTATTGTACTCAGATGACCAATTCCAGCAAAGGAAGGAATGGAATGGCCTGTCTCTTCAACAAATACAATGGACGAGGGTTTATTTAACAGACAATAGAGTGGTAGAGATAGGGGGCACGTGGTATGTTTAGACTTGATTCTGGCCACTGTCCCAGCTTCCGTCAGAAGAAGGGATCCACCCGAGCTGAGGTGAGTCCCCCAGGCATGCAGAACTGCCCCTGGACTGAAAGACTCAGATAATTGATTGCCACTGTTAAGTAGGGTACTTCCAGGTTAAGAGCATGATTCACTCAGGTAGATATAGATGGGAGGGGAAAGAAACATCAGTACAAAGCGTAACATATTTGAAGAAACATGGTTCAAATATTTATGCTAACTGTACAATGCACTGTAATTAGTTGTTTCCACTGGGCTTTAAGTGCTTTTCCCTTAAACTGTTAAGCAGGGCAAGTCCAGGTTAAGAGTATGACTCAGATAGATACAGATGGGAAAAAACAAAATAGCAAAATAGTTAATGGCCTTTAAGGAAATACAACTAAAAATACAATTAACCTAATGAGGCAATGGTCTATAATTACAGAAAAAGTTTTGCAAAAAATAATGTAAACCATCCCCCACTTATTCCAGATGTAGGCAATGAGACAAATGTTGATAAAAAAATCAGTGGAAGCCAATTGTCTACTAAATTTTGTTTCTGGAATTACATGCCCAAAACATATCGCAACCCACTTTAAACGGATTTTTCTTCAAAGTGACTTTTGCATGAAAGTGAAAGTGACTATTTGTCATTGTGAACACACTCAAGCACCACAACGAAATGTGACCTCTGCATTTAACCC
>JBBPDA010000132.1:15111783-15141476 GCA_037974385.1 Arnoldichthys spilopterus | reverse complement strand
GCACCACAACGAAATGTGACCTCTGCATTTAACCCATCACACGTGCACACGTGGAGCAGCAGGCAGCTACCAACAACGCCTGGGGAGCAGTGTAGTGGGACGGTACCTTGCTCAAGGGTACCTCAGTAGTGCCCGGGCTGGGACTCTAACCTGCGACCTTCCGGCTTCAAAGGCAGTGTCCTAAGGTTTAAGACCAAGTGTGACTTATGTTGCCTGCTTGTTGTAAAACACATCAACAAGTCATGTTATTGAAAACCAGTATGTGGTTTGAGCAGGTCGAGGGAGGTTTTGGGGATAAATTTATGTAAAGGATTTGGGTGACTATTGATTACTAGTGTTAGCAGTGTTGGCCTTGTGGTGAACACTGTCTAAGTTAGATTTTTTTTTTTGCTGAAACCTTCTTGTTATTTGTTTTCACTGTCTATGAATGCTCTTCCTTCAAACTATTCTAGCTTAACTGTTTTAAAGATCATGCTGCGGAAACAAACAGGTCTATTTGTGAACTACGCACTAACCTTTACTCAACAAAAATGAATTTCAAAGGCCTCTTAGTCATCAGCACCTTCATGTCCACTTAAGGCTGCTACAAGAATAGAATACTCAAGGTGTCGTGTTATCGTGAATAACATCCCAGCTGTGATTTGGTCGCAGCAAAGTGCCTCAGTGGTGATATTCACCTTAATACACAACCTTGATTGATTTATTGCTTTTTATACAAATAAATATACTTTATGTTAGTATTTCTTCTCTGTAAATGGACTAAGAATTTTACAGTTTCTCTGTGCATATGAAAAAGTAGATATTAAAACAACTTACAAAAAAGATTTGTTGTCATTTTCATGCACTGTGGTACTTGCGCTGTGTAAGAAGAAGGAGCAGTTGTAGCCTGAACAGACAGATCCAGTTAAAAGTGTGCGCAAGCATAACATTCTTGGGAAACTCCTTAGCAAAGAGAAAGCTGTCATGGGTTTAAGATCTATTGATCAGTCCTGAGTTACATGAGCCTTCACGGAAGTATACAGCTGGATTAATGAATCATCACCTATTGACTCTCCTAGGAATCATTTACACACCTCAAACTAAGAAACAATTGCAGTGCTTTAAGAGGACTGGCTGTTTTGACGTGTATACCATTAGTCTCTGTGCACAACAGAACAAAGAACATATAGTACTAAAGATGGTATGGTATGTTATACATCTTATACAGTGAAGTGACCTTTCCTGAAGTGACCTTTCCTGAAGTCAACATCATAAGTCCTCTCATTAACATGTGTTTTCTTCAGTTTTTAGTTTTTTCCCCTGATGTCCACTTATGATATCCAAATCATTTTATGTTCCAACAGCAGTAACAATTCATTTGTACATGTACATTTTCCAATCTCTTTAACCCTTAGAATTCAAGAATGAAAAAATCTGTCCTGATTGGTTTTTGTTTATTGTCCTTCATTTAAAATATAGTCCGGGCTGAAACATTCCTCACGTTAATTTAGTACTGAACATGTGCACATGCTCATTCACAGTTCATCCGGCAAGAAAGGCTGTATGATGTTTCTCTATTATAGTGACAAAATACATGAAGGCATACAGAAATCTTGTCCACTTGCTGGTCCATCTTACTATGATCATAGTGGACATTGTCATGTGCCAACTGGACAAAGGATAGTGCGTCGCTAACAGTACATTAGGTAAAACATTGTTGAGCTATCAACAAGTGTGGTGTGACTTTACACAACTCTCTCAGAGTTTTCTCAGGGCCTCCTCACTAACACATTGGTATGTGTTGACCTGCAGCTGATAAACATCTTGGAGCAGAGCCCATGCAATTTAAGAAAGGCCAGTTTGGGGCATCAATTATATGGAGATTTTTATGAGTTGCTTGGGCCGAAGTCCAAAAGAGAAGGGATGGATTCGATGGAAAGGTTAGTGAAGATTGAACATTTCACCAAAAGGCAAAAGTCTCGTCACAAGGACAGGGCCGAATGGATTTTTTTTAATTAAGTAATCACTTGGACCGTGTTTACTTAAATCAAGATATTCTGAACACAAACACATCTGATAAGAACACCATAAAACATGTGTGTTATGACATGAAGTACATTACTTTTCCAAATTCTGAATCAGTGGCTCAGAATGATTCTGCGTGAGACATCCCTTGCCAAAAACTGTAAATGCAAGAGGTTAATTTATAAACCTCACACAATGTGCTTGTCTGGACTTGAGACAATGCTGGTGGAGGAAAACTATTTTTTGAGCATGCCGGAGGGTGCATAAGGGAGAAAAAGTGTGAGGGGGAGGAAAAAGGGAGGATTTTACTTGAAAAAACACTAAATAAAATATGGATTATGGCTTTTTTTTATTTACATTCCACTTAAATCAACGTATTCAGCAAATTCTATGTTGTTCACCTGCTCCATGTGCTGTGCAACTCAGTCAAGTGTTACTATACATGAAAAGGTGGAAGAAAATTATATACGAAAACACGATTTCCTACCAAATTTATCTTCCAGTTAAGGTTAAAGGTTAGTGAGTAATTGCACAAAGCGTTTTTAGGACATTTTTGCTGTAAGTTTTCCATTTATGAGTTGCGTAAAATCTCTTCAGGCAATTGCTTCAGTGGCAAGTGCAAAAACCTATAATCGTAAATTAAGTTTTTAGACAGCACTTACATTTTTCTTACCTTTTCCATTTTTTATACCTTAATGCTTTATGCAAGTGGCCACAGGTTTTTATGTGTACAAAGCTCCAAGAATTTCCTGACGCTAACTTTTCATGAGAAGGAAACACAATCTTTACTTCAAAAGTATGTTAACATATTAACATTTTATTTTGTTCTTTGTACATTTTATTCTGGACCATATCTTGGAGCACTTCTCTTGGCCATTGCCATTAAACGTTCCCAAAATGTAAAGAGCAGCTTGAGTTTTCAAATATTCAAATAAAATAAAAAGAAACCGCTTTGACACAACAGCGACATAAGGCTACAACGTGCTACTGAAAGAGGAGGAATCCTCAGTGATGATGCCAAGCCAGGAGCGTATGGTACCAGGCCCTAAGCATGAGCGAGCATTACTTCACCTCCTTCTGAACTGTGCTGTGAGGATTAGCCACTGCTTTTCATCTCCCAGAGCTTCACTAGGCTACTGTGTGCACGGCTGCACGTCTGGCCACTGAAACCAATCCTGTTAGAACGCTTGCCCGCTCCCTTTTATCCTGACTATTCGAACCACAGACAACGGCGGTCTGGGCAAACACTCGTTGAGGGGGCTGGACCACAATGGCAGCAAAGGGGATGGACACAATGGTCTGTCACAGTGTGTCACTGCTGGCTGCATGGTGCAAGGATGAAGAGGGTCCACAATGGAACAAATAAAGCAGCTGTAACGATATAATCAACAACCAATTTAGCTAAAGCATTTCACCCCAACTCCCACTCTTATAACCCTATAAAACATAGCAGTTACTACTAGGGCTGTACAATGTGGACAAAAAAGAAAACTGTGATAATGCTGCCATGTTGTTTCTGACGGAAAAAGGCATTGGTCAGTCGGTAATGTCATATGGTTACAGACCGACATGCATTATTTTGACCAAAATAGCTTGCATTAACACTTTGATTCATCAAAACACCTACAGAAACACTGATCTGGGATTATGATTGGTCAGGACGCTGATTACACACAGTAAAAGAGATTGTGATTGGTTAGAGGACTCATTTGCATATCACAGCCTTCTGCAATATCTGAATAGAAAAGGCCAGTACTGCGATAATGAATAGTCTCAGTAGCTATCAAATCGTTTATCCTAGTCATTTAGTACCAAGCCCACAGATTAATAACTAAATAATAAGCCTACGATCCAAGGGGTTAAACATGCGAGAGAAAGTGTAGCTTAAGAACGAGAAAGAAAAAGAGGGAAATTCTTGGGCAATGCAAGTGCTTGCAGCAAAACCTTTGCTTTTTTTTGCTCCTTTCTTTTTCGCTAGGCATTTGTCTTTGATGCAGAGAGGGATAAAATACAGCTACACCTTCAGCGATGGATACAAGTCTCTACAGATCTAAGCTTTTTCCACTTTGAGTCTCAACCGCACAAGCCCTACGCTATCTCAGTCCCGTTCAAACACAAGGCGAGAGGAAACAGGAGAAAATATGTTAAATATGATCAAAAGAGGTTCATTTCTGGGGAAATTTGAGTCATTTGGGCATCAATATTCCCTGCAGTCATCTTCAGCAGACAAACAGCCCAATAATCTTAGTCTTTCCCACCAACCAAAGCACTGAAACTGAAGCAAAGTCCTTCACACAACCATTCATCAAAGTGTCGCAGGCTCAATAGCACTAAATAGGCCCGAGTTTGCCTGAGGAAAACAGATTGTGTTACCCCAAGGAAAAGAAAGAAAGACAGCCCCCCAAAAACTTTCTCTGAATTCATTTTGGTTTGTTTATCTGGGGGTGACACACAGTTACATTTCCTTACAATACTGTACTATTTTGTCCCCCTCATTCATTCTGTGTGTAATTTATACCCGTGGTAAAGTGAAAAGCCTGGCTGCCAAATCATTCAAATCTACAGATAAGACAGGATGACTAGAAAGAGACTTCTTTTCATAGACTGGGTTGTTAGAGAGACCGTAAATCCAGCCGCGTTGATACTTGTTCAGGGGAAGCAGGCTTGATGTGACATTACAGTGGTGTGCCAGGGACCAAGGCGTTGTGAGAAAACCAACAGCTATAAATGCTTTGACAAATGATTTCCACTTAAACACGGACAACACTGAAAATTTGCAATATATCATGAGCCAGCAGATGAAAAATCACAACTTAAAGTTATTTTGTCTGTTAGGATTAACAGTTTAATGATTTGTTTGAGTTCAGAAACACTAAACGGGCTTAGATAAATAATAAGGGGGGTGGACGGCTTTGTAAGATATTAAGCTTGATGGTGAAACAGAAACTAAACCAGCTGTTTGCATTAGACTAAAATTGCAGATTTTTTTATCCACATAAAACTGATTATTCCCATCATTCCCATTCCATTTAGGACATGTCAAAAGTTTTATTAAGCTTTTTTTTACCAAAGATTGTTTAAACTTCCATTCTCTCACTTAAATGTTTTCAATTAACATAATGAGATGATTTCTTCTTCTACTCGGGTGTGCTTGTGACCAAAAGAATGTACTTTTCCTCAGTTGCAGTTCACACCGAGTCACTTTCTCTATTCGGGGTTTAATTGTATTCTGTCCTGTTGAATGAGCGCCTGGGCTGCTTTGCTGTTGCTCAAACTCCTCACTGTAGACTTTTGCTTTAGACTAAAAGGAGAAGAAAGTGCCTAAAATACTAAAATACAAATCATAGATAGATGCTGAATGTACTAAGATGTTCCTCTGTAGGAATTTTTTAAAGAGTCTTATTCAATTGTTTTATGAAAACTTCTACTTGAGTCATGACTTTATTGAAGGAAGATCAAAGTAAGGTTTTCGACTAATTACAAATATCAGCTTTCTGATTAGACAGACAGAATCACTCTTCCAGAAAGCAGTAATTCTGCTGCTGGGAGAACAGTGAATAATAATACTGTTAATACTGTAACATACCCACTTTCAGCTCTTTTCCAAAGACCGTTCTCTCCCCAAGTGCAGAGCAGTTCCAGCGGCCGTTTCGGAACTGAAACTGGCACTCATTGATCCCCATCTGAGCTCCTTCCCCGATCACTATGATGGCATCAGGTCTGCTCTGGCAGATAGTCCTCTGTCGAGGGGCCAGTCCAGGGATTTTATTGCAGATAATGCTTGCTCCCAGGGCCACCACTGATGAAAACCCCCTGAAAAATATAGGAACATGTAAATAAAACTTACTTTCATTCATGCACAAGTGCAATATGAAGTCTTATATGTGGATCACTTTGATTGCATGGTGCACTGATGCCCACTGAACCAAATGAATCATATCGCACAGGTAAGTAGTTTTATATATCACTTATGTGTGCGCTAACGCATCAGAGAAGGTCTTTTACTTGTGCATGAAACAGCATAGGGTGTTTGATTCTCTTAAAGAACGGGGGGAGTTGATGCAGGACCAGCAAAGAAAACCCCAGGCTCCCAAACGCAGATCGATGCAACTCAACACGTGCGCCAAGATCGGGCAAAAAAAAAATACTCTGCATAAATTTATTAAAAACGATCACATGTAATACTTCGATTTTTTTAAATTTAACGTCACGTTAGAATATTTTTAACGTGGAAAACAGGATTTACATCATTCGTTCTTGTAGCGCACGTGCAAGTACGAGCTGCATCCAGAGAACACGCCACAAAACCGCATTAATTCAAACTGGTCATTTCCCCCGTCATTTTTAAACGAATCAGCTTCTCTTTTTGCCTAAAGACTCGCAAGTGCAAAGTTAGTTAGGTGAACAGACTTTTTTTCCTCCAGTCTACGTACTCACCCAATTTTCAGATAAATAATCCCCAAGCAGAGGAAGATGTGAAAAATCCAGCGTCGCGTTTTCCGGCTCATGGTGACTTTAATTAGTGTATTACTAGGCTCAAATGTCCTTTAGCGCAATCCTCCAGCATGTGGATCACTTCAGCGAAACACACCAACTCATTTCCCCCCTTTTCCCCATATCTGATGTGTCAGGGCGTGTTCAGATGGAAGCGCAGTCTTTCTCCAAAGGTGTCCAATTATCCGGAAAAAAGGGGGCTGTAAAGACTGAAAGCCCACCAGTCGGATCAGCCACTAACTGCGTTTTCCGATGCTCGAAGAGCAGGTACAGCTTGCTTCCGTGTAACACAACCTGACACTATCTATGAGAAGAAAATCCAACCTAGATTAAGTCTAAACAGCCTATTAGGACTGCAAACCTGCAGACAGGTTGGGTTCCCCTTTGCAGCCTGCTGTTATATTAATGCAGTGGAGTTATAATGCACTAATCTAGCCCAGTGGAGTGTAATCCTGGAGCCTGGAGCTTTGGCTGGCTTTGCCAGCTTTTTATCTCTTCCACTGCACCCCTTTGCTCCTCCCATGAGAAAAGAAAGTTAGACTTTTTGATTCTTCCCTTGTACCCTCCTCTCACCCCCCACCCCACCCTCTTTTTAGAGAGTAAGGGAGGCATTAGCTCATCATTCTCAATTGTTAGGGCAACACTGATAATAAGATGTCTTACATTTTAAATGAATGAAATACAAGCACCATGTTGTCAGAATCATTTTTTTATTTGCCAAATGCAACAGGACAACATGCATACACCAAATAATTAACAAAATGTGCCAGCTATCGTTCACTTTTCTAATTTTTGGCAACAAACAGGCTGACATTTTACTCTTATTGACACTGTAAACATTCCAATGCATTTCTTTTTTCCATCTACAGTATGAGTGAAGGTTATGGCAAATGTATAGCATTTCAACACATGATGACAATGTGCATCACTATTTCATTTCTCCAGTAGTTTAATTAAGTTGGTCCTACATTTAAGCAAAACACTCAAAAGTTGAGGACAATGACACACTGCACTGAACTAAATCCAATATCATTAATTATTCTTTGTAATAAAACATGCAGTTATTGGGTGTTAGGTTCTGATTATATCCATGGTGTGCTCGGAAAAACCTACTGTGATACCACTTATCATAACTATTACCATACATATATATATATAACTAATTATACAAAAGCTCTGTGATGAAATGTGGGGTATGAAGTCAGAAAAAGTCAATGTCCAATGTCACTTTATGGGTCTTTATCCAGTTTTACCACTTTATTCAGTTTATCTAAACTTTACACACAAAGTAATTCAAAGAAGTAACACTGGTTCAGATTTTTCTGGTTGAGTATGTGTTTACAAATTAGTAAAGACCATAAAGGAACAATGAATATGGCAATTATGGGGTAAATATAAATGAATTTGGTCTTTTTCCACCAAAGCAATGACAGCTGGAAACACAACAGATTGCAGAGTACAGCTAAAAAGAAAATACTTTCTCTAACAAGGTGGATGCCAAACCTCCCCCCTCTCAAAGAACAGTAAAACAAATAATTGGAGTTATCTTCTTGTTTTGGAAATGTATAATGTTGGCAGTTTTATACTGGTCAGACTGCCCAGCCTAAGTTTGGTTATACATCAGCACTGTAATCCAATTAAGCATAACACTGACATTAGCTGGCTAAATTATTGTACAACCACACAGATTTTACATCTTGAATTTGGCTCCAGGGTACAACAAAGCATCTTCTGTGGCCTGATATGCTACTAAAGAGCGCCATCTTCAGGCTGGCATTCAAGAAGGTAACTGGAAGCAATTTCATGATACCGCAGACAAATGACTTCGTAAAATAAAAGTTTTCTAAACTACCTGAATGATGAGAGTTGTTGGCCAGTGAACCATGTTGCATTGGACTTTAAAATGTTCTTTAAAATAATAAAGAAAGAGTTCCTTTTTGGAAGTATCCTAATTCTGTTTTGTCTAGCCAATATGGATTAGATTGACTCTAGAAGCAATTTAAATGTTTCATTTAACAGAGTTTTCCCCTTTATTATTGCAGACAAGCTTAATTAAAATGAATTATTTCACAGAATAATCACAGTACAATTTAGTAACAAGTACAAAACACACAGTGCAAATAATTCTGGAAAAAATAAAACGTGAACTAAATGTGACTCTTACCCCCTCAGGGAAGGCAATAGATTGTATAGTTATCTTCCACACAGGATAAAATCACTATCCCACAACTATACAATCTACTACCTCACGCTGTGAAAGCATTGACCTCGTAAACAACATGCAATGATTATTTCCACTTAAAGGCTGAAACATGAGAGTACAGTTTATTTCAATAGGTACAAAAAAGGCCAAAAAACACTAATCGCATAAAGGGTAGACATCCAGTTAAGCACCAGTTCCTATACCGTTTATGCAGTTACAATGCACCTGTCATTTTCAGGATATCACAGTTCTTAATTGTTATTACAAGCAGTTGTTCAGTAATCTCATCATAGTGAGCATACCCATGTTATACTCAGAAAAGAACACTATGAAAATAACACAATAATAAATCATACTGCCCACCTTTAACTGCATTTATGTCCCATATTCTGACTGTTTTCCAGTTTTCTTTCCCAGTGAAGGACAAAAGAAGACTGAGCCGTTCTCAGTCACCTTGAGAAAGACAGTAGGCTGTATAGTTATCTCCCAGTGTGGGTGTGACCCTAAAACTACACAACCTACTACCTCATCCCAAGGTGCAAACAAAGCAGAAATCTTCACTGGACCTATAAAATTAATAGCAAACATGGCTTTAAGACATAAATACCAGCAGCTGGAGAGCAGTCAACATTTGTGTCCTGTGCCTTGTCATCTCGTCTACAAACGTATGTCCGAAAGGTCATATCTGAAAAGGAAAGAAAAAAATTGGTTAATCCTTTAATAAAATGTAAATGCACATACCATTAAAAAAAAAAAAAAAAAAAAAAAAGGAGAGCACTACTTAGTTTTGTAAGGTAAGTAACCATTTTAAAAATAGAAAATAAAAAATAAATCTAAACCTCCCATAAAACTAGCAAAGCATTGCGCGACTGCTTCAAGCCATCCAGAGGATTACAGAACGTTCCCATGATCTGTTATCGAACACCATGAGCGATGAAGCAAAATGGAGGTTTGGCCAAAGCACTGGCTCTGTCTCAGCCTCAGGAAGCCATGTTGTCATTGTGGGACTGATATTTTGGCCGCTTGCGAGCTGCTCAGTTTAAGATTAAAAGCGGTTGCTTTCGGGCTCGGGCCCACTTCGGCTCTCTGTTTAAAGTTGGCAGTCGCTCCAGACAAGCCGGGCAGCAAGACGGTACAACAACGAAGTGTTCTTAGTGGCGCCTTTTCCCTTCGGTTTTTTCCCCTTCTTGTCTCAGATGTCTCCTTGTTGAACTGCATTCGTTTGTTTACAAGGTTTTTAAAAATGTAGCCATGTTATGTCCGGTATTTTTAAACCGGTACATATGCAGAGCAAAATCTTCATTTTTAGCAAATTCACAGATGAATGGTCTGAGCAGTTGAGGAGCGATAAAGGCTCCGCCTCTTCATTTAGGAAAATAAATAATGAGCTAGATGTCACCGATATGAAAACAAGGGCACCTGCTAACGTTAGAGAAGAGTGAAATTAGACTGGTTTTAGGAACTGGTTTGCAGAATACATGGTGTATAAATTCTAAAAGAAATGGCAGGTCCAACATTTGGAATTTATTCCTTTGAAATTTCAGTAAAGGAAGAAAATACAGAACTGAAAACTTTTAAGTTACAATTGTGCATACAGCAGGATTCTTTTATTGCAGTCTTTCACTGTACAGCAAAGTTTGGGCGATTTACCTGCTCATACACCTAAACCAGGTGTGTTTAAGCAAAGGAATCATCAAACTGTGCTGGACACCAGCCCTCCAAGACTGGAATTTACAACCCCATTTCAAAAAAAGTTTAAAAATAGAACAAAGACAACATATAAAATGCTGACACTGAGTAATTTTATTGGTTCATGAAAATTTGTTAACTTAGAATGCCAGCAACAAGTTTTAAAAAAGACAAAGGCATGTTCACCACCATGTTAAAGCGCTCTTCTCCAGCGACACGTTCTGAGGAGACCAATTGCTTAAGTTTTAAAAATGAAATGTTGTCCATTTGTTGCCTGATTAAAGACATCTAAAGGTTGCTCCACAGTTCAGGGTCTACTTTGTCACGTTTTTCATTCATATACTACATATCTGTAATAGGTGAGTGGTCTGGACTGCACCCACATAAATATTTGTGCAGAGTGTGGTTTCGACATTGTCTTGCTGGCATAATCAAGGCCTTAAAAAAAGAAGTCTGGATTGCAGCATTTGTTGCTCCAAAACCTGTATCAGAGCATTAATAGTGCCTTCCCAGATCTGCAAGCTATCGATGCCATGTGCACTAATACACCCTCATACTGTACGACCACAAATGGTGGCTTTAAACTGTGCACTGATAAAATGTAATGGTGCCTTTTTTAATTTATCCATGACAATAAAAGAATTTTAAATTTGTCAGATCATAGGACAGTTTTCACTTTAACTCAAAAACCTTTATACATGGTTTCTTGTTTGCATGGTAGATTTTTAACTTGCATTTGTGGATCAGGCAATTTTTTTTTGACAGACATTGATTCGGGGAAGTGTATCAAGGCCATCCAGTATTGGTTTTCGGCCTTGTCCTTTGCATACAAAGATTTCCAATTCTTTGCATTTTTGTTGTTTTGGGTTATTTTAGTTTATTTAGTGGTAAATCATTACCTATATTTACTCTGCCTCTAGGATGTTGTATATATGCCCAATCATGTTACTAACCTGTTTCCAATTAACCTAATTGGTTGTGAGATTTTCCCATAATTGTTTCTTTTTAGAATTACACAACTTTTCCTGTCTTTTGTTACCCCTGTCCCAATTTTTTTTTTATTTGCTGCTGGCACTAAATTATATTACTCTACGAATTACTATATGTTATATAGATATTTTTTAATACATCAATAAAAAGTTTCATTTTAAACATCTGACATGTAATCTTTGTTCTATTTACAATTAATAAGAGTTTACATGATTTGCAATTAATTGTATTGTTTATATTGGCATTTTACCCAGTGTCCCAATTTTTATTTTATTTTTTTTAAAGAGTTTTAAGTGTCCTGAAGTGTAGATTTCCATTTTTAATCAAAACAAACAAGAAAAAAAGTGAAAGTGCATATTTAAAACCTACCAAAACAAAATAAAAAGCATTAATGTAATGTAAACTGCTTATCCAACAATGTAATTAAGTATGTTATCATTAAAATGTAATTACATTTAAATAGAATAAAAAAATTTTGCCAACAGTAACTCTAGGCCTCTAATAATTCATAACAATAAAACTGTAAAACATATGGGATAATTTTTTCTGAAGAGCAACAATAATGAAATAACAAACCAAGGGTTAAAACCAGGGTCCTCCTGTTCCAAAAATCTCTCTCAGACACTGGCAGACGAAGGAGATTCTCTAAAACCTTCTAAAGGCACTGGAGTAAGTACCCCATTAAATTAGATCACTTGGCATTTGGCAAAGGCACTTGCCAGGGGAAGACCAGTCTAACGCAGATTCTGGCAGTTCCTGATCATGCTGCGTATTCATCTTTAAAGGCCAATGAAAGGCCAGTGATCTGAGGTCATTCTGGAGATGCCTGCCAATAAAAGGGACATGCTGATGCATTCAATGTCTCAGAGTGCGCCAGAGAATTAGTTAACAACCCATCTCCAACACACTTTAATACAATCGATACACTGAAATAGACCGGCTCATTCATACAAAAACTTTATATTGATTATTGCTTGGATGCTTTCCATATAGCACATACTTTATATTACAGCAGGCAAAAAACAAACAAAACACACAAAGAACAGCCAATTATTTTCTGCAGCTTATTTTTTCACTTTTGAACAGGATTAATTGATGATGAACATAACTATTGAAGAATTTAACCATTAATTTGGATGATATACCAGTTCTAATGAAACAGGGTGTTTGCAACTACTTTCTTGCTGAATTAGCCTTTAAGGTGCACTAGTTTAGCCAGACTTGATGACCATGCATAGATAGTTAGATCTTGGTAGGTTAGTATGCTAAGCTGCAGTAAACCTGTTTTTAAAAATAGTCATGTGTTGTGTTTTAGTCAGAACTACCATAAAAAGTGTTAAAGGCAGGGGTGGAAAGTTAAATCATGCAAACTAGTTTAGATTCTGTCACATAAGTCAACCGCCCCCTGTGCTGGCTAACGCTGCACTAGATGGATCATCCTACCCACCTGAAGAGTGTGAGGACAATAATATTCTCTTGGACTTCTGGTCACAAGCAGCTGTGGCATTGTCAGGGATCAAACTCATAATCAGCAGTGCCATTCGAGAGCCCCACTGCCATCCTGATAGTCATGGAACAGTGACCAGCAACTAGTCAAAAGGCTGCAAGGCAACGCCAAGTGATTTCATCAGTATGTGTCCACTGTCCACGAAAATCTCTTTCCTCTCCCTTCGCCAATGCCTCATCACTTCCAGAATGTGTCTGTCTACAATGCAGTTTTACAAAAAAACATGAAATTATGGAATCATGGATTTCAAAAACATTCTCTTCTTATTCAAGTTAGTGATGTTGGATTGATGGATTGATACTTACATTATCAACTGAACAGAATGCTGTACATACAGGTAATAATTATGAAAGGCCACATTAAGAAGTTCTTTGTTTAAGAAGACAAAAAGAGGTGTGTCAAAAAAGTGTGACATTAGCAAATCAGAATTAAAGTTGAATCGCAGGAGGGGTTTTCTAATTCTGTTGTGCTTCACACCATTTTTGTCAACAAATAACTAACAATTTCATAATTTGTCCATTTTATCAATTTAATGTAGGCCTGAAATTTGCTAATTTTCAGATATTTGCCTGATTTTGAGAACATGATAGTTAAGTTGTCTACAGACCTTAGACCTTATAGCCCTAAAGTAAATTATTTCAATCCTAATTTAAGACAAGTCATGTTTTTGGAAAGAACAATTCTATAATAATCAGCACATTATATGATTATATATATATAGATATATATGTATTTCAGATATCAGGATTGGTATAGGGAGAGAAAAAACTGGCACATCCCTACATTCTGTGAAATATGACAGCAGTGTAATTATTCTTCATTATTATTATTGTTTTTTAATGATATGACATTCATATTCAAAAAGAAAGGGGGGGATGTGGCAGCTTTATTATTGCATCCTTAAGTAAGTATTTGTGCATAGCTTTGTTGTGTACGGACAATGGATGGTTAACCACTTTTTTAGTCAAGTTCTCATGGTCCTCCAATCCTCTGCAAACAGTTACACTATTTTTAGCTGAAAAGGGACTGGAAGCAAAATTTGTAAATGATGGACATGCATCTTTCTACATCCTATGCACCTACAGCAGAGGGTGCAAAAAAATGGACCATGATAATATTGCTATTTTGTAACTATCTTTTATCTCTTTTTAAATGTATTATTACAAACAATTCATTGTTTCTTCTAGTGTCGGATGTAATCACTCTTTAATGTGCTGAATGGTTACTACAGTCAGATCCAGTAAAGTTATTTTACAGCTGGAGTAGGCGCTGTTGCTGTTGCTAGATGTTAGTAGGCCTGTGCAGTGTGGAAGGTTCAGTAAGTTAAAGCGATCTTAAAAGCTGCTAAACGTTAGGAAGCAAAATACAATAGTTTATTGAATGGTTTAGGTAACCTTAAACTAGTTTCTTCCGATCACATAAGCAAGTTATTGTCTCCACTCACTAAGCAGCCATGGATCTCAGCCCGTCGGCTATAGTGTTATAAGCTATGACAGGAGTGTTAACGTTAAACCTCAACCTCACGTTTGTAATTACCCCTCAAGTAAACCTTTATAACAACTTTTTGAAGGTAAATAGAGCAAAAAAGTTGCGTATATACGACCAGCAATGAGGCACGTTTGGCGGGGCGACTCTTCCTAGCTCTCCGCATCACTCAAATTTCCCTCCGTTCACTGAAGGGAAAAAATGGCGGTTTCCAAAGACACAGAAGCTAAAGTTAGCTAAAACAAAACCACCATTTGCTGTATTACTCTTTATTCCCTTTTTCGAGGATTAGACTACTGCCGTGTAAATATTTCCTACGTATTAACGTATGTTTCATTATAACCCGAGCTCTCGTTTCCACCCAAAACAACAGGCGAGGCGATGTGTTTAACTCCAAGCTGCAGCATCCCATCCAACTCCCTCACATTAGCGATAGCCTGTTAGCTCGCCGGATACTTCAAAACTACGTTTAAACTAACCTCTTTGGAAACATAACATGTAGTTATTAAAAGCAGACACAACCTACGATGTCATTTCGGTAAACAATAATCACTCTCGCCTCGTTCACACATACCTCCTTTTCTGTGGGCTACGGCAGCAAGCTAGTGGTCTGTTAGCTTAGCTAAAGATGAGGCAGTCCTGAGCGCTGGCCGAGAACGTGCAGACGCTGATTGGCTGTCTCGTTGACACACTGCGCTTGGGCTGGGAATTTGAGCGAGCTGATTGGCTGACTAATGGAGGACACGTCGCCAATGGAAAGCCCGTTCTATGACTGTAAGCGAGATGATTGGCTCACTCCGGAACCAGCGGTTGACAATCCTGAGCTTGCCATGTGAATGTAAGCGAGCTGATAGGCTCACTGTGAACAAGAGGCTGACAAAGCAGGGCTTGGGCTGTCAGTGTAAGCGAATTGATTGGCTCGCTGCTGGAAAGCTGTTTTGAGGCTGACAGCTAGCTGATGAGTGGGTAGTTGTCACGTTGGAGCAGAGAGAAGGATACTAGGAGGTACGATGCAGGGGCTTGTTTCCGATGAAATCAGTTATAATGATTCATTCCGGGGCTGTATCGGGTTTAGGTGGTGTGTTAGGACTTCTTTAAGTGGTAACAGTTTTCATTTGCTGGATTTGTAGCCTGCACGGGAAGTAAAATGCACGTTGAAGTCACAGTGTAGTTTCAAGGTGCACGTGCGCCAGGTGGTGCTGTTTATCCTAAAATTGTTTACGTTTTGCTCATTGCTACAGTCCGACTTCCAGTAAAATGGCAAGGTAAAAGTAGCGAAGTAGTCTGGACAAAAATATCGGATCCCAAAAAAAAAACACGAGTTCTGCAAAGTCTTGCAGTTGAAACCATGTGGTTTTAGGGATACCTGTCCTATTCCTTCTTCAACTGCAACTGAAAACAAATGCTTCGATTAATGGATAAATGTTGCAGTCATAGGACTGAGAAAAGGGTGAATTTAACTTGGAAACTCCAGGCCCCATCCCCTCCCTCTCCGCTGTGCTTCAGCCATGCCTCTAAAGCCCCACCCCACAGTGGAGGCTGCCCTGCACGCACAGGCTAGCGACCTTAGGCACTTTTGGACCAAACAGTTCTAGGGACTGTTTGAGAGGAGCTCTCTGAAAAGTACACACAATCAGGGGTGTTTTTTCTTTTTGTATTCACACCACCAATAGGAACACTGAAGTCAGTCAATGCTGCATACAAGAAGTAAAGGGGAGGGAGGGCGTTGTGATCAGTGCGCTTAGACTTACCAAAATCATATAGTATTTCTTCCAATGGTTCAAAGAACTATGAAAAGTTTCTCCAATCAGAATGGCAACTGAAGATACCAGGTAAACAGCATGGAACATTCAAAGATGAAAACGAAACATCTACTTTACTCCACACAGCAAGATATAACATGCTTTAGAGTGACTTTTGCATGACAGAGGTGGCTTAGTGAGGGGGAGGCCCCAGGCAACAACCTATAGCTATTAGAAGACAGATATTTTCAGTTAACAAAGCCACAGAACTAAAGCACAGACCCAAATGCGGAACAGGAAATGACCTACAATAAGATGGAAAAAGAAAATATGGTCAGTATCTAATATCTCATTCTCAAGACCAAAGTATATTTTTGATAAAGCATCTAAACTACTTCTGTGTAAAAGTCCACAACTGCATATATAATAAATAATTATACAGTATAGGAAGATATGATATTTATGATATTATTACACTATTTGAAGTACTTTCACTCAAAGTGAATGCTTCACTTTAAAGTGCTCTCAGGGCTATTGCAATATCACTCATCCTTCTGAATTAAACCTTTATTTGATCGGTACAAAGAATTTGCCTCAGTGCAGATCAACTAATTCCAAAACATACCAACATATTTGATACTAAGTGATGATTTATAATATTTTAAAGCTGGTAAAGTTATTTCTAAGGAATTATAAGATTTTTCTGGAATTGCTGTGACAAAGTTACTCAAGAGAGTAGCACTTAAATATGTAGAGATGCAGAGTAGCTGAACTTACTTATTAGAAGGGTTGTCTAGACACCTCTACACATACAATGTATCAATTGAGATGTTGGTTTATAGATACACCTACCTTATATTCAATAGGCCAGTGTAGAGGTGTATACATAGGTGCATTTAATGGTGCACACGCTGTATTTTATCTGTTCACTGTACCATTTATCTGCCCTGCTCTACTGCCCTTTTCATCAGTGGTCAGCTTCTGACCACACATTGGGTGGGGAATCATTCACAGCACTGCAGTAATACTGATATGGTAGCAGTGACATGTTAGTGTGTGCTACACTGATATGAGAATCAGGTATGGTGAGACACATTGTAAATCTACATCCACAAATTATAGCTTATTCTATATTATCCATGCAGAAGTGTCCAGTTGTAGACCTTAAGGATCCTTGCTTGAAACACAATCATTAAACATGACAGTTAACAGGTGAGTTGAACAAAGTGTCCAAGTGCTCTCTAGGTCCGGAATTGGGCACCCCTTCACTGAATTTTTATCAGTGATCAGGTTCTGAATATTTGTTTGGTGATTATTCTATGCAATTCAGGTGTTTAGATCTTGAATATGCTGCAGACATATGGTTTATCACCCAAATAACACTAAACCATTATATTACAAGCCTAAACTGGTCATGTGGTCAAATTCTGTTTGTGACAAAAACCTATGATCATAAAAAAACTAATAAAATAATAACTAGCAGTGCCACATTTAAGACATACGACTAAAATTGAATAAAGCGATGGTTTCACACACTGCAATTATGTCCAGTTAAACATGATTAATTGTGCTTTCTCTGTAATGAAAGTAATGATGTCGAAAATATGCTCAGAAAATTAGTGTATCAACTAAGTAAGTAAATCAGGGGTTTCAGTTTGGGACCCAATTGCATGGGGAGCTAAGGAACATTGCCTCCCCACCTGGGGCATGTGCACTATGGCTCATGCCACTGAGAAGGGAAGGGGGGTGCTGCGAAACTAGATGAGTTAGGAGGGTAAAAAAATGAAGTGGAAAAAAGAAGCGTTAGGAGTTAAAGTGTGACTTACACTTGACCAAATGTGTGGAGCAAACTTCAAAGTGTCTTCAGCTATGTTTGTGCATAAAGTGCATAAAGCAGCAAGCTGCTAAAAGACAAAATTTTAAATATAATTTTTTCCATTTCCCCCAAATATGATCATTGCCAGGTCCTTTCATCTGACTTCTGCAACCCTACAATCTCCTGACTGGTCAGAAGGAGTAAAGGTTAGCACATATTTCTTTCTATGTCAGCTGCCGACCACTTCAGACATCAGTGAAGTTGCTGTTTTGCTATTAAAATACTAAAAATTCCTGTAAAATCTTTGGAAAACTTCTCCAAGCATATGAATACATACAATGCTAAAAGATATAATGAAATTCTTATAAGAGCTCATGTTGCTTTTTTCAACTTCTCCTGCTTACAACCCTTTAGGCTGGATAGACACCAGAGATTAGACATAGCCATTAGTGGTTCCGGTGCAGTTAGTGCTGTCTCCTCACAGCGAGAAGGTCCTGGGTTCAATACTCGGGTCAGCCCCAGGTGTCTTTCTGTGCGAAGTTTGCAAGCTCTCCCTCTGTTTGTGTGGATTTCCTCTGGGTGGTCTGGTTTCCTCCCATTGTCCAAAGGCTTGCAATAACTTGAGTGGATACTTTAAAATTGTGTGTGTTGCCCTGTGATGGGTTGGCCTCCTGTCCTGTGTGTACTCTGTCTTGGGCTGGTAGTCAGCTGGGATTGGCTCCTGCATCCCAAAATGGAAGAGGTGGTTTGGAAAATGAATTAAATATCTTCGTAAATTTTACATGCACACAAAATCTTGGGTGGGTTCTGGAGTGAGGCACTCAATAAAACTAGACACCTATTATGTTGCTAGCATGTAGGAAAAGTGAAGACTTCTATGGCTATTTTTTAGGTTAAAATTAATGTATACATTTTGTACAGCAAAAATAATACACTTTCCAAGGTGTTGAGCTGAGAAACTGATATTTTCTTAATAGAGAATTTGTTTTTTTCAACAACAGCAAGTTGTCTAGATCCTGTGGCAACAAAACACCTGTACAAGTTCCAACTACTATCCCAATGTCTGAACACTGATATGATGTTCCTGCTGTGAAATGCAGGATTTGCTTGACAGCACACAGAAAGGAACTTACATGGTTTGAAAAGTTTGCACTTCTGCAACATCTGATGTTTTTGATTTATTTTAACATGTAGTTTTAAAAACATAATTTCTCTAATACTGCTCAAACCACAACCAGACCTTAGAGACTTGTGAATGAGGTTTATGACTTTAAAAGTGTCACGAATCAAGAGGTTTTCAAAGAGTCTTTATTTGTTCAACCAGCAACCAGATGAACCAGTGATCCGGTGTCACGGTCCGGAGAATTGCAAGGAGCCCTCAGTAGCAACAGCCCTCGCTAGAGCTAGGCTCAATCCAGTTCGTTAAGCATTCAATACCGTATCCTTCAATAGTCACGCTTTAATAAGTGCTCTCCATGCTGCACAAACCTAGTGCTAAGCATTCAATACTGCATCCTTCAATCGTTCGCTCTCACTACAGCATACGACTAGTATCCTCCGCGCTCTCCCTGTGTTCCGGCCCTGCCTATATTCCCAGGTGATCAGGGGACTAACCAGCCACACCTGGAATGGTTGGGCCAGTCAGTATCCGGGGGACGAAGACCAGTGCCGGCCGCTGGGTGGCGGTAACCCCCCCCCCTCAACTGGAGGGGGTCTTACCCGTTCCCTTACAAAAAGCAGCCATTTCTGACAGCACGGGGGCTGGTGTTCGCAAAGCAGTTGTATTCTACTGCAGTAAAGGCCAGTAGTGTAAAAGCTATATTTTGAGGGAAAATGTAATTTATTCTCTTATTCTTATGCATTTATATTAAAATGCGTAAAATAAATGAACTGACACATAGGACACAGGACACATATCTTGGCTTTGATTATATTGGGGTTAAGGGAAAGACTGTGTAACTGCTTTCTTGCTGATTTATCACTAACAAATCTGAAATAAGGTCCATTAGACACAAACAGACAAAATAAAGACATAATAATAAAAAAATAAATAAATAACCCACCCCATTATATTTTTAGAACATATATTTAATCGACATGGGATTAAGGACAAAAAGTGCCTTCAGATCCATAGTAGTCTCACAATTAAGAGGTTTTCCAGATTTGACTACTAGTTTAGCTTCATATTCATGTGTATGTTTTCATACAATGTTTTTCATACATTAGAATGACATTTCAGTAAGAAAATTAGGTTGGAGTTCAAACTCTAGCCACTACAGTACTTTCAGACATCACATCCTTTTATAAAAGAGCAGTTTCGCTGTAAATAATGCCACAAAAATGAGGCAGAAGGCGTTGAGCAGGAGCTTTTACACTGGCAGGGTACTCCCCTCCATCAACATTTACATCTTCATATATAGACCATGTATCAGCATGGTCAGCAAGGCAATGCTGTAATACATCTAGATGACTTTGCATTATGAAAATAGTTTATATTTGTTGTCTAATCAACTAAACAAACCACACTCAACAGAGCAAACCTTGCATCGGTCTTTTCTTTTCTTAGTTTTTTTGCTTTACTATTAACATAAAACAACATAAAAATATCCCATATTCCAATATGTTGCACAGTGAAATTTTTTGGTCAAAAGAGGAGGTATTTTCAAAATGATACACAAATTCTATGCAATTCTCTACACACTTATGCAAAATGTTACAAACAGATTATACATTAATAAACAGAGTTATCAGTTAGATAATAAATATAACCAAAAATTCTGTGAAATGAGAAATGTACAGGACTTATGGCACACACACATGGCAGTGTTTTAAAAAAGTAACAAATAAACAAACAAACAAATACTGTAACCAAAACGACCTATCGAGTGCACTATGAACCTGTTCAAATACATTCATTAACAGAACAAGAGATGTCGACAAACTAGCAGCTCCCAAAAGCATCCAATCTACTGACCACAATTATTTTAGAAATCTCTCAATCGGTGTTAAAATATTGAAACTAAGTTAGGAGTTAGTGCAGTGTGCATCCAGTGCATACAATTAGAGTTTCTTTATGCAGATTCATGGAGATTCCAACTCTTCCACTGCTTTACTTTTCAAGTTGTCCAAAACTAAAATAAAAATTTCCTTAAGAGCTTCATAGATCATTTGCCCATGTTCAGAATCAGCAGTAACCTGGATAAGATGAAGAGCTAGTCAGAAATAACGCATTTTCAATCATTAACCAGCATGCAACAACAAATTCGTTCAGATTTTGTGCATTTGCAATAATTAAGCAACATTTTGACATTGTTCTATAATTGCTGAAATCATATCTTGGTTAACTGGACTGTGCCTACAGTTTTTCATAGACCATTCACAATCATGACGTTTTTGCTGACAAATTGACATGTCAATGGACATTTGCTGTATAGTATTTACTAGAATATAGTTAATATGGTGTAGGTTGGGAATAGGTTAATATAGTCAGTCATATGTCATGGTCTTTTGGGTGTACTGTATGATTTTACATATGAACATTACATGTTTTACTGTTTACATTTCCTGTGTCAAACTTTAATGTTGTTTTGTAAGGTAGCCAGGTTGTTGTCACTTGTTCTTTGTAAGGTAACCAACACGAAAGTGTTTAATTACTGCAGTGTCTGTAGTAGTAGTAACTAATGTTACCGTTCATCATGCAAAAGCCATCTAAATTAATCATATCGTGGCAACTCCACACCAGTTCTCTCGCTCAACTAACTAACGTTATATATAATTATTAGCATCAGTTTTAATTCTACTTATACACAATGTCACATATTTTTCATCACTTTCAGACAGCTTTTTAGTCATTAAATCTGCACCGTTTACACATCCCATCCTGAAGCAGAACACATCAGTAGCTTATTTTTAATTCAGACTTTGTCAAGCTCATTTCTCTCTTAACATAAAAACCAAACCAAAAAACTGCCACCAAACTATGTCATTGGAAAGAAAAAAAAATAGACACATGCTTAAATAAGAAGATGAATCTTAATTTTAAAAATGAAGTCTGGTGATTTTACTACTGAAGTGGACTCAATTCAACTTGGCATGTTTTGTGTTAAGAGCAGGAAAACTGTAACTGTGCTAGACCGCGAACCCCAAAGAATGCAGTAGCTGACGCTCATGTAAAATACCAGAAGTTTTGCTTCGATAAGACCCAAGATGTGTCTAAATTAATAACTTATTTATTCATATATTTGTGTTTTCATCAGTTGGTGTGTTGCACTTCTGCTGTTTCCAAACTGCCTCTCAAGAAAGCACAGATGTCTGTCGGACAGTAAAACTTACCCAAGTGAGTGCTTTGATTGTACGATTAAGGACGGCGGTTTCAACCTCCTCTGGCAGTTTCATTAAATGTGCAGCACAGTCCAGGATACACAACAGTGTTTGTCTGTGGCCCTACATAACACACAGGGACAGAGATGTAAGGGTTAATGAATCCTTAAAAAAAGGGCAAAATTCTTATGGTAAACAAAAAAGGTTTACATTGAAAAACAGGACCAGGAAAAAAAACAAAATGTAATCGATCATTTATACAAATATAGATCAAATATTCTAAAGTGTGTTCTTCTTTACTTTATCCATTACGTTGAGAACATTTTGGGGACTCTGGCTATTTTCAGTCAGCGTCTCCACATCCTCTTTGGTGAGGATGGGCTCCTTCAGCTGCTCCAGCCATGACCACATGAGAGCAGAGAGCACCAGCGGATCTCGTTCCAAACACAGTTTCTCCCAAGCACCTTCTCTGGAGTTGAGCTCTCTCTAAAGGACAGTTGAAAACACAAGTGAGGTATAATTTTCTTGGAACTGTAGTAAGCCACTTTTGTAAACAATGCAAAGATAAAATAAGAAAAAATATTTGAAGTTGTAACAATATAATATGATAAAATTTATAATATGTCTTGTACTATACTAGATAATATATAATAACTATATAATAATATAATGTATTGCTCATAGTCATTTTAAGGACTAATTCCATAAAAGCTGGAACTCAAAGGCAAAGTGTTACACAGAATCATATTTTATATTTTTGAATTTCAAACTATGTATTTTCTACTTAACTTCAACTTTAAGTTTAGTCATTATAAGTAAACATACATTTTAATGTTTAATTGTAATCCAATTATTTAAATGTTTTATTATAATTGTTTTAATTAATAAGTGTAATATACATTTTGAGAAAAGTTGGAACAAGAATGTGTTATTAACTTTAACTGTAATTGAACTTTTTATTTAACAGGCATCAGATTCTAAATTTGTTGATTTACAGAACACATCTAAGTTGATCAGTGAAAACCTTAAACATCTTTTCTTTGAACTTCTATCACTTAAAAAGTCTGAGAGTTAATACATCTTTTTTTATTGCATTTTATGAAATATCCCAATTTTTCTGGAAATGGGGTTTGTAAATATAATATAGTTTATCATTAAACATAAAAGCAAAAATTCTCCTTATTGTAGGTTTCGAATTACACTCACTATACATATCTGCAATGATTATGAGCCACTATGCACGCATAGTCTTCCTTACTGCAATACAAAATCATGTGAAAATCTTACATGTTTCTTCTTTTTAATATAATATAAAAAAAATTCAAGCTGCTCTTTAAATTTTCGGTTTTATAATGGACCAATAGAAATGTTCCAAAATAACCTGGGACAAAATACATTCCAAGAATTTATTTCGCTGGTAAAGTTATTGATACAAGATCTTTTAATAGTGATGACAGGTTCACAAGAGGCCTTGCTCATACCTGCCATGTTGAAACAGTGTTTCTGAGATGCTCCTCATCAGTTTCCATTGCAAGAGCTTTGGCCACCAGAACATGGCGAGCTTCAGGCATAAGCTCAGTCTGCAGCATGATGAATGAAGCATTGTTGACTTTTTCTGTTCCGTCACTGTTTGCTGTAGAAACTCCATGTTGTCTGAAGGGCTTTTTATCACAATGGTTTGTCTGTGCTTCTCCTCTACACTCTTCTGTCTGCCATACAGACAGCATAGTAGTGCCGCTCCCTGAAAACCCCACAGACCTGCTACGCTTCGTTTCTTTTAAAGGCACATGCCTTCTGAAAGCTGGAGAGCGAGGTGTCCGCTCTGGTTCTTTCTTGGGTTCTTCTAGGGAGGTGGAGGACCCAGTTAGATCCGGTTTGGGGCTGCTGCAGCTTTCAGGTGTTAGCAGAAGTCTGGACGAATGCAGGTCTGGGGATTCTGTAACTAATCTACTCTGAGATACACAGTGGTTGGTCAGAAGGTTTGACATATGCACCGGGGGCCATGCTAACTGTTGCCACCTAGTGTCCAGTGTGTTCAAAGCAGAGTCGCTAGCACTCAGGCCACAATGAAGCAATGGCTGAGGTTTGTTAGCACTACCAATATAATGATGTACATTCTGACGCCGCCACAAGATCTCAAACTCCTGGTGGTCAGAGAGCAGTTGGTCATCTAGTTGAGTTTGTTGACTGGCGGTGACAGAGGCAGATGATTCTGAACAGCGAGAAGAAAGCACAGGGATTCCTTTCCCTCTCAACTCCTTTCCCAACTGCTGCAAAGCCTGCTGAGATACAGTTTTCTCCACTTCGGCGGTCAGGTCTGGAATTTCTGATGCTTCTTCTTCTACTGTTTGCCTGTTCTCTGCAATGTCCAGCAGAAGCCGGCAGACCAGGTGTACAATCTTTGGCACATTCTTCATCTGGCGTGCCTCGTAGCCATGTAGCAGGTGCCGTTGGCGTGTCAGAAACTGTGAGAGCGTCACTGCATGAGCCTTGGGCTCGGTGTCAGAAAATACGCTCCGCAGGGGTACAAGAAATTGGGCAAACTCCCGAACACACAGGAGCTGCCCACGTGTCTGGATGGAGTTGGGCCTTTTGGCCCGAACAAACAAAATGGCTTGATCTGCACTCATCCGTGAAGTGAACACCAAGTAGCAGGCCAGCAGGACACCTGTGAAAAAGGGACATTGATTATAAACAGGCAGTTACAGAGCTTCATCACTACATGCAGTAACAATGTGTTCATACTACAGTTCAGAATTTCTCTATGGTCATAAACTCAAGATCTATTGTCACTTTAACAGCCACACGTGGACAGTAGAGGAGATGCTGCTTCTATTGGATTGAAGAGGTGATTACAACTTGGAGATTTTTATATGAGTGAACCAGGTCTGTGAGAGACTCATCAAACTGCTGGTCTGCCATGAGTTCTGACCAAGCCAAAGCTTCTTGGCAATACAAGACAGTTTGTTTGGCAGTTTGACAGGCTGTTGCTTTAGTAAACCCTTGCTTTAACATTCAGAATGCAGACTGCATTTGTTACTTGTTTGTGACATTGTAAACTGCAACAATGCATGCAAATAAACTTGAGAAACATTTGCCAGATCTGGCCTGTGAGGGCATTTAATTTGAATGCCAAAAATTACTACAAAATATGGTGTATTGTTATAAAATGCATTTTCATAATTGTGCTTTAAAAACAATATATCTTCTTTATTTTTATAACATTTTTGGCCCTCTGCCCACCAAAAATATCTTTAAAATGTTTAGGCACTCTACACTAGCTTAAACTTTAAATAATTGCGACTTCATGACACTAGGTGGCACCTTTTACTCATTAGATGGAAAATGAGAGAAAACCTGGTCCAGCACAAACCAGTGGGGCTGGTAGCAGAGCTGGGTGGCACAAATTTCAGTGTAGGAATCATGGGGTGAAAACAAAACATGCCATAATTTTAAAGCAATTCTAAGCACTGTTCTACCTAATGTACATAAAGCAGACGTTCCCAGTATGTATATAAAGCAGATATACTCAGAAATACTGTATATACCTTTTGTGAAGCAGACTTGATCACAGTTATATTCACTTTTATCTATACATTGCATTTATTTCAGTCATTTATTATGGCTGTTAAAAATAACAATAAATAAATAAATAAATAATAATATATAATACAACAATATTCTTATTATATATTTAGCACCTTTCTTTAAGTGTTGTATTAGATTTTTATTTGTTCTAACATGTACAGCTAAATAATTAATAATATTAAAAGCTTATAAAAATATATTTAGTTTAATTGAGATGCACAAGAGCATCCATCTACTGTATGAAAAAATTATGTATAATTTCTGCATGTACCAAGTCAGTAATCTGGCTAAAAACTATTACACAATTTTTTTTTTTTATTACTCCATGTAATAAGTATGGATCAGTACCAACCTGTTCTTCCAAGCCCAGCATGGCAGTGAATGGCCATTTTACCCTCCTGCATGGCAAAAGACATCACCTTTACCATGTCAAGGATTGTAGTCAGAGATGCTACCCCATAGTCCTTCCATCCAAAGTTGTAAAAATAGACTAAAAAAGACAATACGCAACAGTAATTACACAACAAAATGACTTGCTAGTTTACTGAGAAAAATCTCTCCCCCAGATCTTTTTCCCAGTTCCAAACTCTGCAGCTGCAGGGACTGCATGCAAAATACATGACCAATGGTATCCCTGTCACAGAAACAAACTGCTCATCAAGAGGAAATCTCATTAGCACTGATTTCCCCCAAAGGCTGAGTGACATTTTGTGCACATAACATGCTGAAGTCTATGGAAAGCCTGGACTAATTTACCAGAAGCTGTGTTTAAAGGAAAAGTGGCTGTCTCAGGAGAGCTTGTTAGCACAAGTCAATTCTTCCTTCTCTCCAAGGTTCATGACATGGTAGGGTTCATGAATCATATTGAGTCATAATAATTACAGATTCCACCAAAGTCCATTTATATCACTCGGACCACTGAGATATTATTAATCAGAAACAATTAGCAGTACAGTGGTAAACCAAAGGGGGATAAGTCTGATTCCATTAGCCCTACCAGTGTGTGTATGTGTGTGTGTGTGTGTACACTCACTTCCTGCCTCCATGAACACCTCAGGGCGGTAGCTGAATCCGCTCTCTGGCTCCAGTTGATAACCACAGCTGGCATGTTCTCCAGGGCGTTGCAGGTTAATTACAGTCTTTAAGCCGCACCTAGAATGAGTCAAGCGTCAACAAAGCCTCTCTTCACTGTTATTTACTTATTAGCGTTACAAAGTGATGTGGCGTGTGCAGCAAAGTAAATGTCTGTTTTTAAAACACTATTACGATTACTATTCTTTATAAAATGATTAAATTAATCAATAAATCTCAAATTTTACCACAATTTGAATTATTTTGGCATTTTTAAAATAATAAAAAAACACAATGGAATATAGATGATATACATGTTTCCTTTCAAGCAATGCTTTATTTTGATAAAATGAAAATGGACTTTGAGAAATCAAGGATGAATTTTATTTTGGGGAAATGCAAGTTTTATAGATTTTTATTTTAACATTTAATAAATGTATATTTGTATTAGGGCTGTCTCAATTGCTTAATTAAAAACAAAAAAATCAAGTAAAATGTAATCAAGTAAAATAAGTGAATTAGTTCAGTGATTACTTTGCAATCTGAATGATAATTTCCGCACATTATAAACCTGTTTTGCAATGCGAAAATTTTCCACAAGGGGGAGCTATTAAGTTAATTTGCTTGCATGAATTACTGAAAGAGAGGAAACCAAGAAACCCAAAGGAGCATTATCTCACTACTGTGCATACATTTTTACTTAAAAGGTCATGTACATAAAGTTAAATTAAATGTTTGCTAATAGTAATTACATGTATAGGATTATGCCATTAATTGTCAAAACTAATCACTTAATTACTCTATCAATAATGTTTTTAATTGTGACTGCCATAATGTGCAAATACATTTTTAGACCCCTCGGACCTCAGTGACTTACCTTAGAAACTGGTCAATGATATTGTATTTCTCTATTATCTCTGTTGACGGCCTTGCCATTGCTAATAAATTGTCTGTAATCCTGACACAAAGAGAAAAACCAAAGACTGAGAATTAGACAAAACTAATTCTTCAAATAATTTCTTTTTTCCATTATAGTCTATTTAGAAAGCAAAGCCAACATTATTAATGTGTTATATAGTTTAGCCAATAAAAATAGCTGATATTAAGGTTCCACAATATTTGTTTTTATAAAAAATTTGTAACAGTTGGACAGTTAACTTTACAATAGCACAAGCTTATCAGCCATGTTAGATCCAATTGTCTAAATGTCAGATGCCTGACATCAGCTACGCTTGCCACACATGATTCATTCATTAGTGTTTACACATTGCTCTGTTGGCTTAGTCCATGCACCTAATGATATTTGATTTGCTTCTGGATAGGATGAGAAATGGCTTACCATGAGGAGTACAGGCCCTTGATGGCTTGTTCCTTGTCACTCCAGCGAGATGGGTTTTCGTACTTGCAGGCTCGTCCTCCACACGTCATGGAGCACTGCATATGTGCTGGTATAACATGCCTCAGCGTCTCCCCCACCTTTGTATATTTTGCGGTGGGGACCCTGACACGGACTTCAGACAGATACAGAAGAGAAAACAGCCTTCTTAACAACCAATACTGTTCAGAAGTTTGGAGTCACATATTATATTAGTGACGGTTTACATTTTATTCAACAACAACATACAGTGTAAATTGTAATAGTACAGCCTAGAAAACATGGTTTATATTTCGTCCAAAAGTAGTATCCAGACTCCCCTTCTAATTAGTGAATTCCGAAACTTCAGGGTCCACGCGGAAGGTGTTCAATTGCACACACACAGTGAAGATGCACATGAGCCTAAGATCCCCAAGCATTGGCTAGACAGGTATAAAGCATCCCAGCACTGAAAGTGAAAGAAAATGTGTTCTCTGGAGCAACTTCACAGACATGAAATATGCTTAATGGTGGTAAGAGATCCCAAAACCTTTAAGAGGAAAACAAATTCTACGTTTGATGAAATAATGAGAGAAAAAAGCTTTAAGTAACAGGCCAAAAACTTCCTACGTACGGAATAACTTACAACACTTTAAAATAAATGATAAACCTCTAAAGTCAGAGGTGTGACCAGAAATCACAAAGCCTCATCAAGTAAACATAAAATGTAAAAAGTAATCAGTAACAAAATGTAAATAATTCAAACAACTAAAACAACATAACTAAATAGTAGATCGCTAGAGTAGTAGAAATGCACTACACTATGTGTTAAAATACTCAGGAAAATAGAAATCCATCAAACGTTTACTGAGTAAATAAACCTAGTTTCTTCACCCTGAATCCCAATTTCATCTCCTCAGATCATCTCGAACATAGCCAGTTTCCTGAAGGGGCAGTGCACCACCCTCTTATGTGCAGTGTCATAGAATGTACCCCAGACATACTGCATTATTGGCATTCCCCACCTTAACTATCTAGTGTCACAGCAACCTTGGAGAATGGATCCTTTGCCTACAACAGCAGCAGATGCACTGCCTTCTCAACTCAAAGGTAGAGCATTAAATTAGACTGACTGTCATGAGAGTGTAGGAAGAAGTATAAAAGGTAAGATTTACCCCTCCATATAGGAGCAGTGGGCAGCTGATGTAAACAGTGTCTGAGGAACAGTGCTTGGGGATAGTACCTAGCTCACGGGTACCTCAGTTTTGTGTGTATCGGTCTGGGAGTTGAACCAGTGACCTTCATGTCACAAGGGCAACTCCCTAACCGTTACACCATCATTGCCCCAACACAATCAATTATGAGTCATTGCCTAACCAGGAATCAAATCTGGACCATGGTGAGGAGAACACAGAATCCTAACCACAAGA